>RWGY01000009.1:26251732-26635354 GCA_007726485.1 Eragrostis curvula | reverse complement strand
CATCGATCTGGGTTCACGTGTTGATTCGTTCCATTTGATGTAGCAATTGCTTTATTTCACTTGTGATTGGCAAAGTTGCCGTTTGTTTCTTCTTTAGTGTAAGAGCTAAACACATATTGGTGCGGACTGCTTAGCTAGTAGTATTGCTTACTTTCCACTCCAGTGATGGGGACTGCACTAGGATATCGAGGATAGTGTTGGGCTAGATGCGGCCTATCTCTTGCTCATTTGCTATTTCGCCACTTCGGGAACTGAACACTAATGTGTCCGTTTCCGTTATTTTTTTTTCTTTTAGCTTTTCTACAGGGCTTATATGGGGAAGGGCTGTCTGCAGTGCACGTGACCTGCTCATTTCTTGGACTGCAGATGCCAGCTCCTGGAAAGAAAAATGGACTTTTTGTGTGCCTGTGGTTAGCAAGGTTAACTTAGTGACAACCGACTATCTCTATTACATGAGTAAAAGGACATTCGAGTGGCATGTGATATGCCGGGCTGTAGCGTGATTTCCTTATGTCTATGTTCCCCAGATAATGTCTTCTTTTCTGTTTTTTTCATGTAGTGGGTTGGATGAAAAGTTGTATTCCAAACTCATTCAACTTATTTACCTTTTTTTTTTTTTTTTTTGGGGGGGGGGTGGGGGGGGGGGGGGGGGTGCATAGCTATCTACCGTCGTACCTTTACTCCTGATAAGGGGGCTATAATAGCCATGTATCAGTAAAACAAAATCCGGATAAGGCGATTAGGAATGGATTATGATGTGTTAGTAAAACAACGAAACCATGTTCCAACAAAATCTCAGCTTTGCTAGCGAAGTGAAATAGACCTCCCTTAATATGAAGCATCTGAGAATCTTGTTTTTTTAACAAGTTTTTGATACAACGCTTATGACTCTTTCTATAGGCCACGGCCCCGAGGATGTTGTTGCTGAGTACTACCAACAACAAGTGGAGATGCTAGATGGGTTTAATGAGATGGATACACTTACAGATCGCGGCTTCCTTCCTGGAATGTCCAAGGTCTGTTCTGTAAACCTAGTGCTGTAACATTAAGAAAGACAGCAAACCTGAGATACCAAACAGACAATTCATTTGACTTCATTTCTGGCTAACCACTGATTTATTTATGTGCAGGAAGAACGCGATAAAGTTGCTAGGAGTGAGACATTAGCCATCCGGCTGTCTAACATTGCAAACATGGTTCTTTTCGCGGCAAAAGTATACGCTTCAGTAAGGAGTGGCTCGCTTGCTATTATAGCTTCGACTTTGGATTCTCTTCTTGACTTATTATCTGGGTTTATATTGTGGTTCACTGCCTTTTCCATGCAAACACCAAACCCCTACAGATATCCAATTGGTAAAAAGCGTATGCAGCCGCTGGTGAGTTTTGATTCAAATTGACTATCACAATTTTTTTTTGAGTAATTTGTTCTTTACTTTAGTTCATGCAATTGGTTCCCTTGAACTGTTGGCAATTCCATCAAAATGTCTTATTTATCGTCTTACATGCGCAAATTTCAATTACTAAACAACTTAAATAGAGAACAAAACTGCCTCCTCATTATGTTCCTGGTATGGCAGTATAGGGCAGGTGCAAATGAGTTCAGGAAAAAAACTAAATTAATGCTAAAAATCTTGAATAAAAAGAATAAACAAAATATGATAGTTTTTTTTTTCTGTATGCAGTAGAATACTCAAAAATATGTTTGCAACTTCTAATACATCTACTGGTGTTTGTCCAATCAATAAACTAATAATTCTGGAGCCCTCCAGTTTATAATTCAAAAAGTATCTAAGCATCTGTGGCGTTTCTTTATATAAGCAATGGTGTACCCTTTCAGTTTCGTTTCATGATGTTAAATGTATGCAATGGTGCAACTTTTCAGTTCCTTTTTACCGTGTTAATTGCTTTCTTATGAAATTTCTTCAGGGAATTCTCGTTTTTGCTTCTGTTATGGCAACCCTTGGCCTTCAGATCATCCTAGAATCTGTGCGCTCTTTGGTATATGAAGTAAGTCTCTGTCGCTCTCTCTAGTGCACGCTTAACTTTTGTTGCTTTTAACTGTATTTGAACATGTATTTTCAGTTTCCTTTGGACCCTGAATTTTTCCCTTTTGCGGATCGCAAGCTGTAACTCTCTTCTTTTGATCTTCCACTGAACAGAGAAATCACTTACATCTAGTTAATAATCTGTGCCTTTTGGCGGTGGAGTGATCGAGCTGTAATTTTTTTTTTGGACTATTTTCTCACCCTTATAGCCATGACTCGTTCAAAAGCATGTCTTACTGCTATGGATGATTTTTTTTTTTTGGGTACTACATATTCACCACGTGGAGTACCTCCTCTAGCATTTGATCTCTTAATTGTTTTGGTACAGATGTTGCTAATTTGGGAAGCTATGTCAGTCTAAGCACCCTGGCAGTCCCTCTTTTTTTTTTAACGATGTATTGCTAACTTTGAGTCTTTCTCACGGGCAACCAGAAAATCTGTAATCATCATGCAAACCGGTGATTTTGCAACTGGAATCAACCTTTCACACGAATAATTTTACCCTTGCAACACGTTTGGACTTTTCGTAGTTCACTACTATTTGAAAATAACTAGCTACAGGCCATGGCTCTTGTATCTTCCTGATATATCTCATCTCGTACATATTTGGCAACCTATGCCACCTTGGTACTACATGCTACACTTTAGAGAAGCGCATAGCCACAAAGCATATCCACCAGCAGTTACTCTCACTCTTGGTCTACGAGTTTCATGTTGTTGTTTTTCTTGAATTGTTCATATTATTATTTTTCCTTGCTGATTACCTTTGCATTTTATTATCCAGGGAGATGAATTCAGCTTAACAAACGCACAGGAAAAGTGGGTTGTGGACATCATGCTCTCGGTGACATTGGTGAAACTTGCCCTGGTCATATATTGCCGTTCATTCACCAACGAAATTGTCAAGGCCTATGCACAGGATCACTTTTTTGATGTCATCACTAATATGATTGGCCTGGTTGCTGCACTACTTGCCAAATATATTGAAGGCTGGATCGATCCAGTTGGTGCAATTATTGTAAGTACAAGCGAAGATCCCTACCACATTCTCACTTATTCCATATGTGATATAAGTAGCATCTGACTATGTCCCTATCACATTCTCACTTATTGGTGATCATCTTAAAAGAAAACGCTGAGAACTACGTCTGGGTGACACCGGCGCTTGCATTGACCTTCTGGTTTTAGTTCTCGACTGATAGGTTTCGGTTTCTATAAAGTCTTGAAAGAAAGAAAGAACAGTTACCTCTGAATGAAAATTATCAGATAGAAAACTAACTCGTGACCAATTTCAGTTCAAAACAAACTCGGGACCTATAACATGATATGGAAGGATTAGCCATGTCTCACTGTCACTCCATTGGAATACTGGATAGGCAGCAGTTGCACTTAACTTGCAAGCTTTCCGCATACATGAGCATTACTCAATCGCTATTTCACCATGTTTTATGTATTTTCAGAAACTGACAGTATATCTCTATTCTGCAGCTGGCGATCTACACTATCAGAACATGGTCGATGACGGTGCTGGAGAACGTCCACTCCCTGGTCGGTCAGTCGGCCTCGCCGGAGTACCTCCAGAAGCTGACCTACCTGTGCTGGAACCACCACAAGGCCGTCCGGCACATCGACACGGTGCGGGCCTACACGTTCGGCTCCCACTACTTCGTGGAGGTGGACATCGTGCTGCCGTCGGACATGCCGCTGCAGGAGGCGCACGACATCGGTGAGGCCCTGCAGGAGAAGCTGGAGCGCTTGCCCGAGATTGAGCGCGCGTTCGTCCACCTCGACTACGAGTTCACCCACCGGCCGGAGCACGCCCTTTCCCACGAGAAATAATCTTGGAAGTGTCCGGCAGGTGCTGCCGTGCAACGACACGGTTCGCAGCTGGAACTATTTATGTGTAGCCGCAAATAGGAATTCAGAAATTCGGTACTCGTCAGGTCAGCCGTCGCAGGAAACCATTGGGGGTACATGCGATTGAGTTGTGCGTGCTGGAGGTATGCCCTGCTAGATTACAGTCTTGTAGTAGCATGTACTGAAGAATGCTCCAGTGATGAGGACCTCTTTTATACTGGTCTTCAGCCCTGCTAGATTACAGTGTGCTATCTATTTGCCTGCAGGCCGATAAGAGCTGCCTATTTTATTTGGAAGATACATGCAGCCTGGACTGGACATGCTTTTGGCCATCGATTTAATGTGCGTATGCAGGATTTCCTTTTTACACGCTTCTCTTGGGCTGCAATGATGATAAGAGTTGTATGTAGATCGATCCCATTGAATCGTGTAAAAAAGTTTGTTACACTGCCTTTTCCTTTTTACACCCATCCCATTTACACTGCCTTTTCCTTTTTACACTCTTCAGTCCTTTTTACACTGCTTTTTCCTTTTTACACCCATCCCATTGAATCGTGTAAAAAAAGTTTGTTGTCTCTCTTCTTCTTAATGCAATGATGATACGCATCTCTCTTGCTGTGTTCGCATAAAAACATGATCGGCAAAGTCTAGAATGGGACTAGCATTTTATTTTCATTTTTTAAACAGAACCCATCCCACTGAATTGCATAACCTTTTTTTCTTGTTCTTTCTACACGAAGCAAAGAAGGCTAAAGAGCCCACCTGAACGGTCGATTTGATCGAACGGAAGGGGTTTGTTTGGATGGGACTACGACTGGCCTAGCCACCTGGCTGTTGATGAAGAACACGGCAATGCAGTTGTCCTGTCCTGTTTCGCAAAGAATCAAATTTCTTTCCTTTTGCTAGATGACGCATAGCACATAGAACTAGCTTGCTGGCTACCAGCCAGAACGAGAAAGAACCCCGTAAGTGCACATTGCAGCACGCGAAGCGTGGCAAAATCGTGTGTGAAGCTACTTGCATTTGCCTTCTAGCGTGAAAGCAGGAAAAGTCGTGGACGGCCTGGCCGGCAGCCGACAACGACGTACGCGTACTACAGTAGTATATACTCCTACTTGGATAGCGGGGCACCAGCTACGTACTAGTACTACGAAGGCAGCGACCACAGCCACAACGCGGCCGGTGGCCAGCAGCAGCCAACGAGCCGAGCACGTTAGCACAAGCTAGCTACCTGCTGGTCTGTGTACGTACGAAAGCTCATCACTTTCACGTGGCCTATATACGTGTACGCACTCGTAGAGTTCCAACGCACTGTTGCTGTCGCCGACGAGAGATCGATCGATGGAGCCAATGCAAGTGCCCAACTGGAGAAGGCGACCTGGTGGCGGTCGGCCCCAAATGCCAGCCTCAGCTGCGGCTCGCGTGGCGGACGCACCACGCGACCTGCGCATCGCATCTGGCGACCCATGCCCGGAGTGTGCAAACTGGTGGCAGGTCTCGTGCAGACTCGTGTCCAGAGAGCGAGTCCTCGTGCAAGTTGTGTGTGTACGCTTGTACTCTAGCAGCGGGTGATCGAGCAAGCTACCGACCAAATGAAAGTAAATCAAAACTGGCGTACGTCGCCACGAAGGCGCGCGCGCGCCGTAGACGTCCAACTCGGGCGCGCGCGCGGCTCGCTTTCGCGCCGGTCGCGCCAAAGAGAACGGAGAAATCGCGCGGGCTTTAATTTTGGCCTGGTTTGATCGCCGCTGGGAGTCGACATGACGAGAAAGGAGTTTGAGGACAAACATATCTTTTCTCACGACAGTAACCTACTACTTTCCATAACACTAACGACGGCGCGCACACGGCACAGGCGCCGTCGCTGGATGAATGAATATTCACCCGCCTCGATCGTGTGCTGGCCCCCACAGGCATGCATCACCTAGTAGCTACACAAACGGTGCGCATCAGCTGCAAGACTACATACAGAACGACAATCTCTCGAATTATTCGTGGTCTGAACTTTCCTGCATGCTATTGCTGGGCTGTAATCCACCCAGTGTAAACCATGCGGACTCCTAACTCTAGCTACAAGCTACTACTACATGTAGACAGACTTCATATATGTACATAATCACACTGGTGATGATGACAGTGGTATAGGCATATATACTAGCTATATATACTCCATCACTGCATGCATCGGTAGCCAGCTCTCTCATCGATATATGTACCAGGCCACGCGTCTATCGGTCATAAAAGGATGGAGTCTTCAGTCGTCGTGGTCGCCGTCGTCGTCTGAGCTCTTGGAAATAGTGGGCTCTTGGGATGGATTCTTCTGCGTCGACGACTCCTCTCCTCGATCCTTCTTGTAGGTCTCGAAGAACTCGCGGTTCTCCTTCTCCAGCTCCTTCCACACTGGCAATTAAAATGTGCACAAGAAATTGAAATAACGGGTCTCTGGTTAATCAGCTAATCCCCGTGAGAAACGAGTACAATGCAAATTACTACTTGCAAACTAATTAAGTAGCTGCAAGGCAAGTAAACAAAACATGAACGTACCTGTGGATGTGATGACGGGCTTGATGTTGGCGTGCTTCTCCAGCGTCTCCATGCACTCCTCCTTGTTCATGTTGTAGCAGATGCACTTCTCGATCAGATGCTGCACCTGCGTCATATATACCCGTACACCGTTATCACACGCCATTGCATCCGAGTACCTTGGTCAGGACATGCAGCTTAATTACCAGTCTGATGTAGGAGGCCGGCGACGAGGAGCCGTCGTCATCCATGGCCGGCGCAGCCGCCCGAGTTGTTGGATCGAAGATAATAGCTAGCTAGCTTCTGAAGAGAAACCGCAGCGCGACGCTTGCAAGCTAGTGAAGTTTCGGCGATCGCGAGGACGGCGATGGTGGAGAGCGCGACGAGTGGCGCCGGCGGGGAGGTAGAAATAGGCGATCGAGGCATGTCAGGGTGTGGGGGCGAGGCGCTCACGTGGGTGCCTCCTCCTCATTCGCCGGGAGGTGATGGCGGGGATTTTGCCTGGCCCACGCCGCCGCGCCTTACCCTTTTCTTGTGTGGTGAAACGCCTCTCCGCCGTTCCTGTCAGGAGATCACGGAAGGCGACCACCTCTGGGCCGTCGGATCAGCTGTAGTTGGTCGCACTAGGGGCCAGGCCATGTCAATTTGGAGCTTCCCTGGTGAAGTTTCTTAGAAGCAAGCAAGGATTTCGCTACGCTTTTTACCGTAAATTAAGCTGTGGTATTACTTTAGACAAATGTTGAAAGAATTTTCAGTCTTTTGCAGATCGTACAACGCAGCTAGTACATGATTTCAATTTGGAAACGCTCCACACACGACCGGGTATAGCTCGCTGAACCGCTGGATCTTGATGGTGTTTTGTGATAATCACTAATCATGGCTGTTGATTGCTGCTGAATGCTGGTCGTACGGCCGGGTCTGACGGCCCGGCCGTACGTATAGCAGCATTGATTTCAATTTATGCATTAATTTGAGTAAAAGGAAATGTATGAGAGATTACATGGAAAATAATTAAACACATAGCCTATTAGAACCACCCATTCTTTAGGAAAAAACAAAATCCAAGCCACCTCATCATTGCTTGGCATGCCATGAATACTCTCTCTCCCATGCTCCTTCTATGAAAATCTCGAACAGTTGCTTATTAGTACTGCAACCTATGTCTTATTTAGATCCAAAAGACTAATTGCTAGTTGACTACTACTTGTTAGTCCATCAAGGGACTAACAGTAATCCTATTAGTTAGTCCAACCCAATTAGTTAGAAACAATTAGACGGCCTATGAAACTACCTACGTGTAGCGTTGTACCTGCCCTAACAGTAATCCTATTAGTTGGGACTAATGATTGCAACAAAATGTGAAAAGACTACACTGCACAGACTAACAATTAGTTAGGGGCATAATAGACATTTTTCTTGTACCTTGGAGTAACAATTAGCCAGCTAATTTTTAGTTAGAAACTAGTTGCTAGTTCATTTGATCCAAACATGGCCTTAAACAATACTATGATGGTAGTTTCAGAAAGGATTTGTTTATCATTTTACAGGACTATTACTACTGATGGTTAGTGGAAGACGTACCGCATGCTGCAAAAGTACTCCATTCTAAGGTTATACTGGTAGTATAAGTGACGAGTTCTTGGAAACGAGGACATTGCATGATGAATATCCACTGCTCACAATTCAAAACAAAAACAAAAATAAAAATCCACTGCTCAGCGCTCACTCGTCTGGTACGCACACTCCGGCAATCCGGGGAGGTGCGGACGTGAAGTTTGGCCGCTCCCGGAATATGGGAACGCGCGGCCGGTTCACGCGGCTTTCGCCATCCTCCTCGCATCGATCATCCCTCTTCCTCAGAGATCGCTTCCCACGTGGCGGCGGCCCATTGGCTAGCCAAATTGCACCCGTACAAATAATTGACCGCGACTCTCATCAGGCACAGTGTACCCGCACTGTACGACCCAGCAGGGCATCCGGCACGTCAGATTCCTTTCACATCACTCCACACCGCTCCAGCAATGCATGCTGCAACACTCCTGCAAATGATGATTTGCGCCGAGGAGGAGAACCAAACAGGACAACGAAGCCCATCCTCTTTCTCACTACTAGGTTCAAGCAATCATACGACTTGCGACACAAAAGCTGCAAATGGCCAAAGCGGCATCCACGAAGCCCACACAAGCCACACAAAAAATGGGAGGGGAAAAAACAGAGGCTAAAGAGCAAAGGGACTTGTCACCTACTGTGAGATATTTCGACCTCCCTATCCACAGCTCATGATCGATCCTTCTGCATCACAAACCACATTCCCATCCCGATCACAAGTTCTCTATCGAATGCTGGAACATCGATCCGATCGAGCGAGACCTGCATGCAAGGTGCATTGCACCTAGCTAGCTGGTACGGTGTTTGAAATTTGGCGCCCGGTTGTCCAACGACCACCTTGACCTACCTGCTGCTGCCGGTGACGCGAGCGATTTGGGCCATGGATTTCATGTCATTTCGGAGCCGGTTATGATTTGCTCGAATTGTGCGTGCGGCTGTGACGCCGATCGATCGGGCTGGGCCCTGTCGTGTTGCAGGCGAATTGGTGTCAGCGCGTGCGTCATTTCCCCGCATCAGTGGCGCCGGCCCTCACGTTGTTGTCGCCGCGATCGATCTGATGGAATGGAAGCGCGAGCTGCACGAAGCGCGGGCGCCTACCTGAGGTGGCCGACGGTGCCGTGCAGCGGCTCGACGGCTGTTTCCGTACAGGTTGGTGGGAAACGTTTTCGGTTTCTTCCCTCGATCGTCGTTCGCTCAAGCTGCTATGCAATGTGCGTGGCATTTCGCCGATGCCTTTTTTTTTTCCTTTTTCAATCTGGAGGGATTTTTTATATATCAACTTTTGGAAAATACGAATCCCTAACATCATCAAAGAAATACAAAGAAATTACACCGTATATACTCATCTTCACCACCATTATTTCTCCTACTGTGTTGATCGTTGATCGAGAATAAGAACCAAATCAGAGCCGAGTCCTTTTCAACCACTGACGAGAGACATCAAACTTTGATAAAGTTGCAAGAACCATGGATGTAGAACTCATTGCCAAGACATGAGGCCTTTTCACGTGGAGTATTCTGAAAAATTCTATGGTTTATCCCTTGCTACTCCCTTCATCCTTTTAAATGATAACGTTAGGACAATTTTTTTTAGTGCAAACTTGAAGTAAAACCTTGTCCTAACGTCATCATATAAAGTTGGTGGAGGGAGTCTCTGATGACAAAGCTTTGCTCTCTTATGGCATTGTTGGACTGTAATGAAGGTGTGAAACGACTGATGCGCTCTTGTCTTCTTCCTTATCCCTCTCCTCTCTTGTTCTGCTCCCGGCGAGCCACTTGAAGACCACGGCCGCAGCTCCGCCTGTGGGAGTTGCACTTAGGGCCTCTTTGCTTGGTGCCCTCTCAGGCAGCTCACCAGCCAGGCAGAGCTGCCTAACAGCTGCTGTCTATATCATTGTACGTGCCCTAATAACATCTGCGTCGGCCATGCTTGCCCGCTTGCTAACTTGCAGCTTGCATGTTCTCCGCCATAATCCACAGGCATCAAAGCCAAGTGTGTTTACTACCCGATGGCACAGAGGGATAAGTAATTTTGTAGCGGAACATTAGGGATTGAAGAAAATTGTAGTGGCAAAGAAGCCCGGGTCTTACGTAGCTTCTGATGAATTGGTATTCCCTCGGATCGAGACCGCATGATACTGTGTCATTACTGAATCTGTAGATGAAAAGTAACAAGGTGCATTTGCCCCATGATCCCATTATTCTGAATTTCAGTCAGCTGTTACACAGCTGCATCCATGCTTCGACGCCCAGTCTCCACAACGACGCTTTGATGCTCATTCTCCCAACAGCATGCAAGGACTGAGCTATGCTCGACTGCCCACTCAGTCACTCCACATTTGTGGATCAGGCTTACAGAATTAATTGGTTATTCCTTCAGGTGCTACAAGACTTGTTCTGTTGTTCAGAATTTACAACATTCAGCATTGCATGCAGTACAGATTTTTCCTAATGTTCTGCTACAAAATGTCCCCATGTGCCCAGACAAAAGTACTGCTCAAATTCTAATTCATATAGAGATAAAGAAACTATGCTCAAAGGAAAGAAAGCTTCACTGATGAGAAAAATAAGTAATATGCATATTCCAGACAGATGTAGTAATAATGAAGCCGACAACGTGCCAATGATAACAAAAAATCGAACACTATTAGACTACCAAACGATCTCCTGTAATGCTAAAAACTGGCTGAAAAAAGCTGAGCAATTGAATGGACAAAATAGACCTTTCATTCCATACAGCTAAAGGGAATTGAACTATTATAATTTAGCCCAATGGGGAAGAGATATAGGCAGAAGGTTTCTTGCTTAAGGAACTAAAGACACAATTTCCATCCTTATATCCTTTTTTTATCTTCTGCAAAACCTTTCCTAACAAAACAATATTTGATCCATCATGAACAAACTTCTAAATCTCAATTCTCCTGATCACCCACCTCCTCTAGTGTGCGGGTTCGCATGGTGGCTATACCACAGATATTGCTGTCCTACAATGGCATCAAAAGCCTCCTACAGTAAGGCTACACCATGGGTGTCCATAATTATAACAACCATGCATCCTAGATAGCCAGATATGTCAAGAAAATAAGAATCACATGGGGGCGTTGTAAGCATTTTTCTATAAAAACTATAACTACAAAGAACTGAACAAGTGCATGTCACCCTTACTATGTTTATGAACATTTGTAATGGAAGGACTAATCTCAACATGACATCAATTACTATACAGCAAAATAATAGGCTTGGAAATCATGCAAAGATACCCGAATGAGTGCCGCTTGTTTTGGAGTTTATTCCCTCATACAGTCATACTTAAGAAGGGCAGATCAAACAGCAACATATGGATATGGAATGCAAATATGCAACCATGCTAGTTGGTAAGCACATGTAACCAAAGGACGCTTTCAAAATAGTACTATAGTAGAACCAACGATGAACATGAGATGCTATTTTGCTTAGCAGTTCTAAATTCCCCACATAATATGAGATCCACTTTCATTCAATAAAGAAAAAGATGTCAACACTGACCTAGACAGTCTAGGATCATGAGTTTCAAGTTAATATTCCATTTCCATCGACATCTTAAGTTACTAAGTATAGTTAACACAGCAAAACTAAGTCAGGGCACCCGAATTACACCATAAGCAACTGACTCCAGAACGATTGGCCCCACACTAACCTTGTATGCAAAGGTAATGGTCAAAAGCTGTAGATGTGAAAACTACAAAAACTAGCAAAAGTTAATAACTATTTGCTTGATTGCTTCAAAATTGCAGGCCACCAAGGGATCAAAGGATATCATATGTCTTCATCAGCATCCAGACGTTCCATTTACCTCCTTTGCTGTTTCTGTGATATCCTGAAGCAGTTCTTTAGAAATAGCAGCTGGGTCTAGCTCATAGCTATCTTTGGGGACATTTGGAGCTTCTTCCCCTGACATCTTGTAGAAGGGGACTTGATGCGAAAACCGAAACATCTCTTCTTTTGGAATCTTCTTGGTAGCGTTTGGGTCCAGATGGCGCTGAAATACTGTTCGGAACCCGGCAACCTTAACCAAGGGAACAACAGAAATGCCATGTTCTTCATCATAATCATCCAGTACCTCAACAACATCGTAGGCATGGAGCACATTATCTGGAGTATCCTCATCCCAATCAGGGGACCAATTCCTATAAACAGCCCAGATATCACCTTTCTTCGGATAAATTTTGATGATTCCACGTTGACCTTTCTCCCATTTAATCTGGTGAGAGAACATGTTGAGTATATCATTGTTTTCATACTTTCCAATCCTGAAATCACCACACGTCTTTGTGAAGCCAGCAGAAGCCCAATTTAAAGGACCAAATTCACTGTTTGTCCTTGAGGTAAGAAAGCTTATTCTGAGCTTGAATGGTTTCAGGGAAAGAACTTCCCGAATAAGCGCATAATAACGAGGCATGCCATCTTCGTCGTCATATGTAGCCCAAATTTGATCACTCTGAAAAGATTCCTCAGTACGATCCTTATCAAAATCATGGAAATCTGGATCAGGGACATTATAAGACAACGGATCATCATCTTCATTTTCAGCATCTGTGCTATCACCTGAGTCATTCTCTTCAGGATGAACATGGGCATCTTCGCTTGTAGTAGGATCATTTGATGCAGGTGTTTCATCATCCCCACCATTTTCCTTAACCACATGTTTCTTGCTCACTTTTTCACTAGCAGCAACTTGAGATTTTTTACTTTCCAACTCTTTTAGCTTGTTCTTTATGTCACCTTTAGCCTTCTCCAGCAAAATTCTCCTACAATCCATTGGAGTGAAGGTCCTTGACAGATTAGGAGGCCTGGGCTTCCAACTGGGCCCACCATTATAGCCTTGAAACTGATAGGCTCCAGTATTGGCGGAAAATGATATACTTCCACCTGGCACTGTAAAACAGTTTGCAGCAGGACCCGATGCAGTGGATGACAAACCAATGCCAGCATCTTTACCCAGAGTCCTCATCTTCATACTAGATGCAACATCGCCTGCCCCGTTCTCTGACATGTTTGTGTGCCTTTTCAGAGGATTTTGCTTCCTTCGAAGAGCCTCTTCCCTTCTCGCTGCTGCTTGTGCCTCCACCCTTTCTCTCCTAACCTTTTCATATGTCTGATGAACCACATTAGCAGCTTGAGCAGCAGCAGCAGATGAGGCAGTGGCACTAGCTGCACCAGCAGCCCTAGAGAAAGGACCCCACTGGAAACCTCTGGAAGAACTTGCATTTTGGTTTGCGCCACGTACATTCGAATCCGGAACCACATTCTCAGTTGGTGGCATTGGTACCTCTTTTGCTAGGAAGGGCTCACGGCAGCTAGGGCAGCGAAGATGGTGGTTCAGATATACCCTGAGGTACTCATAATTCATCTTGCATTTATTGCACGAGGTCCAAAATGTAGGAGGCATGGCTGGAGGTGGAGCAGGGCAGCGTGCAGGAGCAGGCGCGGGAGCTGGTGTGGGTTGGGGAGGGGGAGCGGACGGGGGTGGAGGGGGAGCGGACGGGGGTGGAGTGGGAGCGGATGGGGGTGGAGGTTGAGAAGTGCGCCGGCGCACTGAACGAGCAGCTTGTCCTGTCGTTTGCCGCTTTGCTGTCACCTTGGAAGCAGCAGCAGAATTAGCTGCAAAATTATAAAAGCCGTTGGCAGCACCAGGAGCCGCACTAGCTTTAGTTGACTGAGCTGTCCTCTGCTGGAGTACTCTTATGTTCCTCTTTTGGTCGTATACTGCTCGCTGAGTTTTATCAGAAAGTACCGTATATGCCTCTTGGACCATCTGAAATGCACCCTCAGCACCCACTGATTTATTCTTGTCGGGGTGGATCTGAAGAATGAGCTTCTTGTACTGCTTCTTCAAAGTTTCATCATCTGCTGTTGGGGCAACACTAAGGATTGAGTACCAGTCCTTTTCCCCAGCAACCTTCATCTCCGAAACAAGGTAAATGTCCATGGTGGCAACCATCTGAGCAATGCCTTCAAGCCCAGGAAAGAGAGCCTGAGCCTTGAGCGCAAACTTCTTGGCACCCTGCAGGTCTCTCGCTGCGAATTTCTTCTCTGCAATCTCTTTCGCCCTTGCGGCCTCATCCTTGTTGCATTCCATTTCTCTCAAGCCTCAGAAAGAACAAACAGCCACTGCCTTCGCAATTAATTCAAAGAAACTTGGTCCTTTGGGTCAGCACTGAACACAAGATGATCATACGAGAGGCAGCAGCTTCCAACCCTATCAAAATGGAAAGAAAGGTTACCCAAAATTACAACTGCAATCCGTTTATATCAAGCCTCGGAAAGTAAAAACTGCAATACCTTCACAACCGTTTCACAGAATTTTTGGCCCTTGGAGCGAACACCAACAGAAGATGGGCATACAAAATATGGCAACTTCCCACCCTGCACAAACGGAAACAAAGGTTACCGAAAATTACACATTGCATTCCATTTCTGCAAAGCCTCGAAGTAAAAACTGACATACCGTCGCAACTATTTTACAGAATTTTGATCTGGAGCTAGCACCAAAACAAGATGAGCATACAAGAAGCAGCAGCTTCCAACCCTGCACACGAGGAAACAAACGTTATCGAAAATTACAGAATTCCAAGAGACTGCGGATGGATAACATTCAGGAGCAGACTCGGCGTTGGTCAGGGGGGGCGATCGATGGGGCGAGGTAGGGCAGGCGCCCTACCTAATGCCAGCAGAGAAACCCCCACCCTCCTCCTCTCCCCCGAGAGCTCCGCCCCCTAGGTCGCCAGGAACAGCTGCCCGGCATTGTTGGCGCTGCTGCCTGCCGCTTTCGAGTCCAGGAAGAAGTAAAAGATGAAAATTCCCCTCCCCCTCGTCATCCTCGCCCCCGATTGGAACGAAATCTCCCCGTCCCCGCACCCAGCTCCGCCCCCGCCCCCGTCCCCGCGCAGGGATCGACCCATCCCCGCTACATCCAGCCTAAATGCCAACTAAGAAAGGTAGGAGAAGGGGTAGAGGGATTGGGGAGGAGAGCTCAATTCTCACCTTCCGTCGACGCTGCAGGAGGAGCAGGGTTCTGGTCGAGCGTGCTGCCGCGCGCTGGCCGCACGAGACCGAACCGCTGCTAGGTGCCTGGCTCCGCCGTCCTTGCTGCGCCGCTGTGGTGCTGCCGGGAATCTGAGTTTTTGAGGCGTCCGCCGTGCTGCGGTGACAGGAGGGAGGCGGCGGGGTACAGCCTTCAGCGGCGACGGAAGAGGGGGAAACTGAACGGGGCAGCAGGGATCCGTCTCTTGTAAAGCGGTCTGTGGGCATGAGCATTAGCAGTCACTGACGTCTGGGCCACCAGG
Source organism: Eragrostis curvula (assembly GCA_007726485.1). Lineage (NCBI taxonomy): Eukaryota > Viridiplantae > Streptophyta > Magnoliopsida > Poales > Poaceae > Eragrostis > Eragrostis curvula. Next base: position 26,619,996 of record RWGY01000009.1, on the reverse strand, counting down.
GTATCGAGCCCGCATGTCAGCCACTGTCAATGACAAGGCACGAATGAAGAGGATCCCTGTCCAGCAGTACCATCTAGACCATCCATCGCACAATCAACGTTGAATATACCTTGACTGCTCGTTTCCTCGGAGGCATTGGTGATCCACTGTTTCGGCTCCGCTGCAGCCAATTTGTGTCCATGTGCACAACCAAACCAGATTCCTGTACGTTAAAAAAAGAAGAAGAAAAAACAGATTCCTGTTCACATGGCGAGCAACGAACCAACAAGGCAACCGTATGCATCGTACTTCCTCCTTCCAATATGTAAGCAATTATTGTTCAAAAAAAATATAAGCATTTTTGCCTTTATATTAGATTCATATCATCTTTTATTGCACTTGGACAAAAGTATTGTCCAGACACACAGAATATGCTATTAATGTGGACACCAAAAACATATAGCTAGAAATGTTTACCTTGGAACGAAGGCAATACTCAGCGAATGTGTGAACCGAGCAATCGTACACCCTCACATGTTCAAGTAGTTCGACTAAACAATAAAAACAAAGTCTGTGAAAAAATATCACTTCAGCACATCGAATAATTATACCACAATGCTAGCATCGCGATATCACGTTACATGTGTCATGATAAGCATCCGTACATTCCAGTAACGTAGAGCGTTTGTACGAAGTCAAGATAGGCGGCATAATACAAACAAACTACTACATGGATGACACGTGTCGCCATCAATACCTCAATGTTTTTTAAAAGCATTATTAATTTCTAATGTTTTTTAGTTAGGATAATCTATAGATTCTTTTTCGCATAATATATTTACGTTGGCGTCACGACAAGATTTTATGTGTATTACATAACCCGTGCTTGCGCAAGACGCTTCTTTCGTCGCTTGGTGACAATCTAGTCGAAAGGTTGCCCCGAAGCCGCGCTGACGCTTTTACGACTCTGTGGTTTTCATCTATGCCTGGCGCATCTGGAAGTAGCGAAACGCCCATGTCTTCATAAACGAATGGATCACCCAACCGTTCTGGTCTAGCAGATTAGGACGAGGCTACACCTTGGAGCCAAACCGGTCTACTTACGTAATCAGACATTTTTGTTTTACGAGTAATCCAAATCTGGTCGATGTGCTAAGTTTAGGTGTAGGAGTAGGTGACGTCTTCCTTATTTGTGAGTAGTCGGTTATGTAGGCTTCCCTAATATAGTTGGAAAACTATTTTTTTTTCTAAATGAAATACGTGTATCGCACATTCTCGTAAAAAAACATGCCCCAAAAGCTAGCAAGGTATCCTAGTCTAATCTATCAACAATATTAATGTTGCTATAATTGCATATATTTTGAAATGTATATATTTTCTATTTCTTGTTACATAGATCTGAATTATAAGCTTGGGCACTTGCCTTTGAAACATCGTGCCCAAATATACTACTTCCAGGACCGTCATATATGACCGGAGGGTTTATGGTTCCAATGACACGTGCAGCTATTGGTGAGTGGATTGAGTTGGGCGCTTATACAACTGAAATGTTCCTAGTATATATGTTGAACACTCTTCCCTCAAGTAATTCAAGTTTGCGTTCAAAACACATTTTAAATGTCATGTCGATGACCGAAAGAGCCATTCTTTCACGACCGACCCAATAAGGGTAAATAGCTCATCCAATGGCGCCCTGAATTTGAACATTAGCTAGCAACGGTAAACAATACTCCCTCCGTTTTTAAATTGTTGTCGCCGTTGACTTTTTTTACTATGTTTGACCATTCGTCTTATTCAAAAAAGTTTGAAAAATATCATATATTTTGTTATGATTTGTTTCATCTCCAAAGTAAGTTTAAACATAATGTATAATTTTGCATATTCGAACATATATTTTGAATAAGACGAATGGTCAAACATAAATAAAAAAGTCAACGGCGACAACAATTTAAAAACGGAGGGAGTACACGATAAGTTTTGCAGTCTAATCAGCGAGCAGTGATGAAAAAGAAGTCTGAATCGAGTTTCCCTGGAGGCTAGTGGAAGTACAAAGTGGCTACTACAGTGAATCGTCTCCCCAAATGTGCTATCGAATGATGATCTGGGCCTTGTATAAACCCCGCCGCAGACAGGAGCCACAACTTAGGCTTCTCAAGACTTGTACGCAGTGGCAATCTAAGTGATGTATCTTTCTTGTTGCTCCTGGAGTAATCGAGCCGAGGATTTAGCGTCCAAGTAGAGTCCGCTGACTTCCTCGAGATCAGCCTGAGAAGAGGTCATAAATTTAGTGATACAAGCTAGCAAGAAGAACACAACGAGAGACTATCCTGATGAATTTCAGTAGATATACCTTGCAAATCTTTTCTCTCCCATTAGCCTTCGCAACGACACTGGCAGGTGATAGCAGCTGAATAGCATGTCTGAAAACAGATCGAAAAGGTGATCATAAGCCTACAGTAAGATTCACTCTTATGGAGCAACATAAAACACGTAAGATAAAACACAGAAAAAATAGCAACACTCAAAACATCAAGTGTATAATACCAAAAAACACATCAAGTGTATAATACCACTACTCATGCATTTGGAACACTCAAAACATCAAGTGTATAATACTAAAAAAAAATCATACCTCAAAGATGTCTGTTGACCGATCTCTCCTAAAAAGGCAAGACTTTCTTCGTCGATCTCAATCCCTTCTACTTGTGCACGGATAGCCAGTATCTGCACGGACAATGAACAAAATCTAATGTAAATTCTGAACAGGGAAATCCAATAAATGTTTGACCAAAATTCCAAATTAAGACAAACCTGAATCATCTCGGTAGGACCATATGTTTCTGTCCGTATAATCACCAACCTATCCAGAAGGTCAACTGGTATACCGTGTGGACTTGTCATATCAGTTCCTCTGGAAACAAATGTTACAAGGTTATGTCTAAGATCCAAATTACCAGACAAGTGCATGTGCAGGTGAGCGGCGAAAGCTAGTAGTGCACTTAGGTGCAGTATTTAAACTGGCAAAGCTTTTGCTTACCTTACACTACATATCCCCCTATTTGTAGCGAGTATCACAATCGGTGATAATGGGCTCTCCAGAGCACGATTAAGATAAGAAAAGCATTCAATGTCCAACATGTGAACCTGAAAAAAAAAGTTATTATCATTGTTAATTCGAACAAAAGCATGATCAAACAATGTGGCCCGCTCATAAGGATAACAAATTATTAATCAACAAAATCAAGGCTTCCTCTAGTTTTTTTATGATGTTATTAGTTCAGCTTGAACTAATCAGCGTCACATAAAAAAACAGGGAGTAATTTCGTTAAGATATGAGTCAAGTGGATTTTATGGGCATAAAATGCAATTATACCTCATCAATAAACAAAACTCCAGGTACAAGCTCTGCAACTCCTTCATCAATATATCTGTTAACCACCTGTAACCATACAATTAACAAAATTTAGATACAAAATCCAATATGATTGCCTAAGTTCGATGTACATTTTAAGAAAACAGAAAAATGATGCCAGGCAAAAGAATTGGGAACCTTGTTGATTTCTTGGCGCAACTTATCGGTGATCTCAGTCTTCCGTGGCTTCATCATCTGACCCATAAGGGACAAAATATCCTGGCCTCCTTGTGGCTGAGCATTTGCTGCATCAAGGTCATGAAGTGTGACATCCTGTATGAAACGATGAGAAGGTTATTTTTATTTCCTCTTCAGAACATGAGAAATAAGCATGCAGTAGCAATACACAAAGCATGCAAGTGGAGATGCAAATAGGAATAACAATCTTATAGTCTGCTGCATTAAGGAAGATGTCATCCTCTTGAGGTAATAAACGTCTTGGCAGTCTTCCAGCAATTCAATTGTTTTTTGGTTAGCAATAGTAGAAGCAATCATAGTCAAAGTTATTCTTGTTGAAGAAACTTTGGCTTGACGGTCATGACTCATATGAGTTTCTATTTGTGGCCTTTATTATTACACATCAAGGAACTAGGTTGTGACACCTCCATATTTGACGTTTTGGTAATTTAGCATGCCCATACTATATGATTTTCAAAACCAATATCCCTCCCAAGTCCCAACTGTCAGATTGATCGACCACTGATGACTGGTGCAGTTTCACATGAAAAAGGGATGGAGGGGCGAATTTTTTAAAGAAATATTAAAGATTTTTGTAGCTAAAATTGCCTATACAATTGCCATCCTAAAAGTAACCTTGGTAGATTTGTCAAAATTCATCTTCAAGACACACTATCCTTATAGATTTTAACAAACAAATTGTGAGAAAAACTGTAGTCAGATTGCATTATCCTGTAGAGTACACTGTACCAATTCGTGAGAAGTAATTTTTGTTCCAATTACGAGATTACTTTATGAATAGTCCAATCTGAGAAGTTTGCGGCACTAAAGTAAATGAAAATGTAAGGACAAAATATCATCAGACGGGTACCTGTACTATTTCCTTCTTCTTATAGACTTCCCCTTTTGGGATTGGAACATACTCCTCAGCTTCGAGATCATATTCTGTAGCAAAAGAATCACACCTACCAACTCTTTTCACGGCACCGCTATTTGCTTCGATGTATATAACATCGCCAACTGCGACCTGCATCCAGTATGCAGATGATGAGTAACCTAAGACAACAAACACAGATTACAGATGCAAGTAGCCCAGAAACCAAACATGGGGCATGATATCTGAGTGTCAGGACATCTCACAGTAAGTTGCCAATCAAACATCCTCAATGAGTTAATAATCAGCAAGAAAGATTTCATGGCAGTTAAAATTAGAGTTATTTTAAGTAAGAAGCGATTGACACCAACATAGTGTTATTGTTGAAGAGCAAAAAATATGTCATCAGTCTAGCAGCAGAAAGATATAGATAGGGAGGCATGCAGTTACCTTTTCTTTGATTAGAGCATCATAAATTGAAGGATCCAACTTCAGCTGCTTAGTCCCTTTAACAGTCTTTAGACCTATGATTACATGGGCAATGCTTTTCGCGTATCCGCCTGTTGTACTCTCTGCCTCTTCCGGGGAAAGTTCAGTAACCTAAAAACAGAGTAACATATAAACGCCATCAAAATCAATGGAAATACAGGAAAACCCCCTCCAGCTTCATCAATAAAATTCAGGGAAACGCTAAAGTAGACTTAAACATTGCATATACTCATTTCTTACCTCCCCTTCGTAAACCTCTTTGTTTTCCTTTATACGCAGACCTATAGATCTACGAAAATTTTCCATCAGCACCTCAGTTTTCTTGACCTCTGAGGAGTATACTTCTGATCCTACCATAGGACAGAAAGGGACCTGCAGGATAGAATAAAAAGACAACAAATAGAATCATTAGATGAGAAGAGCATATCTGTTACCATAGATGAGGCATGATTCATTCATACTATAAATGTTGCTGTATTCACTTCAGAGCAAAACAGTTCTGTTAGCATATATGAGACCTAACACTACAGCAACAATGAAATGACAAATATTAGAGAGAGATTATTTGTGGAGCCTAATGAGCCCTAGCATATCAAGAGCTTCTTATTCATCAAACAAGACAGTATACAAAGAGGCACTTACAAAAGATGACCTCCAAGCTACAATTACGAGGAATTATCCTCCGGTAACTATCCCAAATTAAGACTTCATGACTAGCCCAATCAAGAAGCTAAATACTGCAGATCCATTACTGGCTAAAGGAAACTGGTGGGTAATTTCTTGACCTCTTTCAACAAATGTGAACAATTCCAACAACCCTGATTCCCCACCAATGCTAGTACAGGATACGTGACAATACCGAGAGCACAGAGCAAACGAAAAGAATCAAGTAGCATTAGAGCGAAACGCTAGGTTTACCACCAAAATAACTGCAAAGGAATTGCAAATTTGTGCAACGAAAAGGAGTCGAAGGAGGTACCGACCTTGCTGCCGAGCTCCTGGGAGATGCCAAGAGCGAGCGCCGTCTTGCCCGTGGCGGGCGGGCCCGCGAATAGCACCGCCCGGCCGGCCATCTTCTTCTGACGGATCATGTCGGTCACCAGACCGCACGCCTCCCGCGCGTCCACCTGCCCCACGAGCCCCGACGCCATCCCTATCGCCGCCCCATTTGCCTGCAAGAGACAAGAAAACCCAAACCCAGCTGTGAGGATCTACGGCTAAAAACCCTAGATAACCCCTCCCCGTTGCAAGGAGCGGAGAAGCGGGAGAGGTGAGGGAAGCTACATCAAGGCCGAGGCCCTTTATGTGGGTGTGGGTGGCGACGCGCTGCTTCTTCGACGTCGACTGCACCTCCTCGATCCTCATGGCCGCGGCCTCGCCGCCGCCGCTTCTGTCTGCGCCCTTTGTCTCTCTAGTTTCTCTCTCTTTCGCTCTACCGCCGCAACAATGGGACCGGAGGGGAGCGGGGAGAAGTGAAGCCAAGCCGCCGGGGCAAGGCGCGGCTTGGAGAATATATGGTGTCTTGGAGAGGCCGCGACGGCCCACTGCTCGCTGGGCCCAAAGTAAATGCTGGGTTAGCGGTCCAGAGCTTTCGTTTCGTGAAGAAATACGTGAGGTCCTCTTGAAGGCGTATCACCTGCTTACGTAATTAGGGCCCTTTGGTAAGGTTTTTCTAACTACTTCTCCAGCGGCTTCTGTTTTCTAACTAAAGAGGGTGCTTTCTCAAGTGCTTCTCCTTCAAAACAGAGAAACCACAGCCACAACCGAAGCCAGCAAAGTCACAGTCCTAAAAAAAAAACCTTAAATTCTTAAAAAAAAAACTGCTTACGTAATCAAGATTCTGTATTTTGTACTCGTGCAGCTGAACGCCGAGTCGCTGACTGATGTTATGTCCTTCTATGGGGTGCGGCAGCTGCTGCAGAAACAAATGGAGCAGTTTGGCTTGTACACCAACTCCATCTGGGCAATGGGCATGCTATGCTTGTCGAACCATTTGGCCTCTTTTCTTGATCACCTAAACCTTTATTTCTGCACTTCTTAAGCAAAGCACACCTCACCAGTCGCTTCGAAAAGCACGAAAGATGCCGGCACAATCTAGCACTCCCCTCAGCCGAGCTTGCATCGCTCTTGCCCTTCTACTGGCCGTAGCAAATACGGTGGCCGGCGGCCGGCCGGCAAGATACCGTCCTCAGTCCGTCCCCGACAGCTCCGACCAGACGATCACCCTGTACACCACCGGAGCCGCACCGCCGAAAGCCACGCCTCCGTTCGCGCAACACAACCCGGTCTTCACCAGCGATGGCCCGATAGGCCACTCCGGCAGCTGGCTGCGCGCCTTGACGCGGCCAGGCACGCTCCAGCCCGGCATGGTGACCGTCGTCGACGAGCAGGTACACGGCAGGAAGGAGTTTGGGCTACCTCTGGAAGGGAGGCTGCAGGGCGTCCTCGTCACCAGCTTGGCAGATAACGGCAGCCACATGGTGGCGGTAAAGGCCTCGTTCGCCGGCGACGGCGCGGGTGACAGCCTCATGTTCTTCGGGGTCCATCGTGATGGCCATGAAGAGTCTCACATCGCGGTGGTCGGAGGGACAGGGCGGTACCACGCAGCCGCCGGTTTCGCCGTTGTCAGAGCAGCTGGTGTCCCTGAAACGAGTGGAAATATCAGCAACAGCACGGTGTTCAGTTTTAGCGTGCATCTCAAGTAGAGTACTCCTAGAATTTGGAGAGACGCTTCCCGTCCTGTAAATTAGCGCCGGTGATTTCGAAAGATAGTATGATATGATCAGAAATGCATTTAGACCACTGCTAACATGAATCGATTTAGCTGTACAACGGGAATTTGTTGACTGACAGCGGAATATATGGGTAAGAGCACCAAAACTGAGCTGGCAAACTCATTCAGTTACATTGTTCACAAAATGAAGTGTACTTGATGTCATGTTACAAAAGCTCCTGAAACATAGCATTATTATCCATCCTATCTTTAACTGACCACAATTCTAGGCTTCCACACATGCACAAAAAAATAATTGAATACTTATGTTCTGTCTCACCAAGATACAAATCTTTACTCCTCTTTATTTTCCTTGTGACTCCACCGTGCGTCGCGGCTCGCGTCCGCAGCAAAATTTTTTGGTGCCGACAGGTGGGGCCCACTGTGATTACCACCTCACCCCGTGATAGGGGGGGAAAAAAACCGCAGGGGCTATCGCTCCGCCCGTCGTCGCCGCCGCGGCTCCCTGCCCGTCCCAAGGCGCATGAGCTATCGGCTCCCTCGCTCCGCCCATCGTCGTCGCCACCGCCGCCGCTGCTCCTCGCTTCCTGCCCGTTCCCTACCACCGTGTCGAGGCGTGCGTTCTTCGGCGAGGAGACGTGCTGCTGATCCGACTCCAAACCCGATGATTTGCCGCAGCTGGGTTCGCCATAGTCTTGGTCGTGGCTCAGGTGCCTCTTCATCGAATCTTCTTCCTCTCCGTCAAGGTGGACTGTTGCTTCCGCTTCTGATCCCTGAGCGCCGCGAACATGAAGACACCCCTGCTCTCGCCATGGACACAGTGTGCTGAAGGCGGACACCAGGTGCTGCGACAAGACGCGCTCGGCTTCCCCTACCTCGGACTCTTCCCCGGACTCGCCGTCCTTCCTGCGGTGAGCAACGGCCACCTTCCCGCAATCTCTGTCTGCCTTTTAGGATTTCCATCTAAGCACGCTCTCTAGGTGTTCGACGATTTGCCGATTAGGAGCGTTTTCCTGTTTATGGACACTGGCACCTTGTTTGTTGGTCTCACGCTTGGAATTTCATGTGACCAGTAGCATCACGTTGTTCCCACTTATTGCGATGCAGATGCAGTTTAGTGAATTGAGCGAAATCCTGTGCTCGCTTTTGCGTTGGGTGGAGGGTTGCTTTCTGGTGGAGTGGTGGTGGACTGATCTTCTCTGTGGGACAGTGGGAGTATATTCATCTGTTTGATTACCTCCCTATTCTGGCTGGAGCCAGTTGATTGTGGTAGAGAAGAGTTGACGTCACCATCCATTTCATCTGGACAGTGTTTCGTGTTTTAACTTACTGATATTGTTCTCGGATGAATGCATTTCCAGCCTTAGGTCTTCCGAATTGAGCATTGTTTTATGAGAACTATTGTTAATTGACATTTGTAAAGCTACAGCAAAATGCTGATTATGCTAACCTGGCCGTGCAGGATAATATTCATTCCCCTTTTGCTCTTTCATGGGATTTTTGCATGAGGAAGGTTTTCAATGCCTGCCCCTTCATTACGACATGTACGTCATGTAAGAGATAGATATTGATTTTTCAGTTAGCCTGATTTTTTTTACATGTTTGCACATTACCATTTCTCATGTGCTATATACTTAATCGGTGTTTGTGTGCAGTGGGCTCCTTGTCACTCGGTTGTTGCAGCACCTTTACTAATTGCATTTAAGCTGCTTCTTTGCATATATCTTGAAAGCATCAGAGGTGAGATCTCATGCCATTCGATTAACCTTGGTAGCCCCACAGATTACTGGAACTGTTTAACCTCACACTCTTTAATTTCTTGCATGTGGGTTCATGAAGTAAGGGTCCCCGGTTTGTCTGAATGAGTCTTAGAGTTATCCTATTCGTATTGGTTAATAAATATTTGGAGATCTAGCTACTAAAATACTCCAAATTTAATATTCCTTTATAATGTAGGCACAACTTTTTAAAAGTGTAAATTCTATACCTGTTGATGTGTATTTGAGAAATAAAAATACAAAAAATGAATGAACCAGGATAATTTCTGGTCACTAGCTAGATTAGTTCTGAGGTATAATTAGCCTGGGGAAGATATGTGCCCCCTTTCGGTACTTCATTCTTCTTGTGCTGCTGTGTATAATATAGCTTTACTGCAATATATCCTGACTAGCAATTTTGCCCGTGCACGGGACAAGAAAAAAGAAAAAGTTTTAAATCATATAACATGGAAAAGTATTTTTTTTTTGGAAAAATGACACATCCCGGATTCTTTTGGTCGTGTCGGCACCAATGACAAGGAAACCGGCTCGTGAGCTCATTATACAATTAGACAGCTTCACAGTCTCATTGGTAAACTTTAGTGAAACATCTGTGACTATTCATGCACATGATCAGGGAAAATAGAATGCAACAGTCTGATGCGAATGACATTAAACTAATATTGAGGATATTTGATAATGCAACTAAAAATACACTGTATACAAATGTTCTTAAATGAGGCAAATATAAAAAGAAAAATTCTGAAACAAACAATGAGAGAAGAAGCCATCTTATCCATGAACCTCTCAAGAGGAGCTATTTCCTTATTGTCGCATGACATCTCTGCAAGATTGTAAGAAATAACCTCCAATTTCAAACTCACTATTGAAAGAATGAATAGTACTTTTAGCCAATTTTCAAGTGCATATAAATTAACACGAAGTAGTACTCCATGCACTTCTATGTGACAGTGATCAAACAAAGTAATAGGCCTTTTCATCATATATGTTTTTGATAGTTTGAACAAAACATGATCCATGCAAATAGATGTCTGGCCGGACAACAGCTTGCATCAAAAATAGAAATTAACGCCTAAACAATGATGGAAGATGCAAGTAGATGACTGAGAGGCGCAAGTACTCAGAATAATCTAGGTCCACGTCCGTTTCTTCTCCAAAGATGCCAAGATGCAGTCCGAATTGCACAAAATAAATGGACAGCTGCAGGAAAAAAAAAAACAAAACGCCACTGTGCTTAGGCGAAGTGCTTATTTTAGTCTATCATTCTATTAGTAACATGTGGTGAAGTATAAAGATAAAAAACTGAGGATGCTCAGTGTTTAACTTGTTTCCTCTGATTGTACTGCAGATTACATAAAAAGGAGACCGATCTGCACTTCAAACAATATTTTGCCAAGCAAATCCTATACCGAAGGAAATAATATTTTAATTTTGGCAGGTGGGCTGCTTAGGCGAAGTGCTCTTTACAGTTCGCCATTCTATTAATGAGATGCGGTGATTTAGAAAAAAAAAAAAACTGAGCAAGATTTGGGATCTGTATTAAATAAATAAGGCAAATCAGAGAGAACTTACTTCCTCTAATCTTACTCTCTTATGTAAAGTTGTGAACCATAAAGTTTCGTAAAAACTATAAGATGATTCTGTGAGTAAAAGTAACAAGTCTATTAAAACAATATCAAAGTTTTTTTTTAGCCCGTGGCAACGCACGGGCACTTTTGCTAGTAAAACTAATAGGACTTTCATATAAACTTCACAGGCATTTCGTAGAGAACAGTATTATTCCCATTGAAACCCTGCGGAATCGCCACTGTACGGGACCGAGCCTAAGTGATTCTACAGCATCTACCGTGTATACAGTTGGTGAAACACTTGCGCCTACAGCATTCAGGCTCAAACGGATAGCCAATATCACAGGACTGCTTCCATTACTCATCCAAGATCCTTTGACGGAAATCTGTCACCATTAAGGGAAGGCCTTCCCTGAGAGGGACCTTTGGCTCCCAATGTAGCAGTTGCTTAGCCTTGGTGATATCTGGCTTTCTCATGTGGGGATCATCAGCTGTATTGGGTTTGAACTCGATTGTTGCCATTGGGTCAATTGTTTCTTTCACAACCTGGAAAAAGGCATAATGTCATTTATGCATCTTTTCATGACAAAAAGACTATGTAAATAAACTGCTTGCAAACCTGTGCAAGCTCCAACATGGTGAATTCTCCTGGGTTTCCCAAGTTGAAAGGACCGATATGATCACTCTCCATGAGAGTCATCAATCCAGCAACCTAAAAGGATAAAGAAAGATAATGTGAAACTGAATAAGAGGAAAGCAATATGCAGACATGGATCAGCCGTCATCTTTTAAAGATAACCAACGCACATGGTATGATTGAAGTCACCGAAGATTTTCTACCCAAAGTGGAAGAGAAAATGTGTGGCAGCAACAAGGCTAACTTCCTGGGGCCTCTAGAAGGCTAATTATTTATCCTCATGAAGATGGGACTCAACGCCCTTACGATTAAAAGAACCATAACGAAGTACAGTAGATGATGCTCATTTTATGCTAGTGGTTATACATTGTTTGCCTAGAGAACTTGTAGTTGGGGAACAAAAGTGGAGAAGAATTATTACTAACAATCATAGTCCACAAACACCAGTGCTTACCAGATCAGAAACATACTGGAAACTTCGAGTTTGTTTTCCATCACCATAAACTGTCATTGGTTGCTTGCGTAGTGCCTGTAAGGACAATCAATCAAACGCTGTTTAAGTCTAATCAGAACTATTAAAAAAAGAGCCCATGATATGTAGAAAACAAACCTGTGCAACAAAATTGCTAACAACACGCCCATCATCTAGGCACATACGCGGTCCATATGTATTGAAAATGCGAGCAATACGCACCTGTATACAAATCAGTTGTTGAAATTTATTAGAGCAATGGTGACATTTAAGACATAAAAGCTGATGAAGTTGCAGCATGTTATTCTATACTATCTTAAGATTTGTTGAACAAGGTGGCCACATATACAACATGTTGAGCTAAGCATTATATTAAAGATTATTTGCTTGTATCATAAAGAATTTGAATATGGTTCATGGAATAGATCCATAATTAAGTATAGGAAAAATAAAATATACAATATCCTAACTTCCTGCCATAATTTGTCCTTGGCAGAACTGGATCATTTCAGCAATGAGGGACCAAAGCGGAATTCATCAATTATGAAACCCTGAGCAGTTTAGATTGTGCTTCATTCAATTTTCTTACTCTGCCAGTTAAGTGAATATTAAAAATAAGTAGAAAAAATGGAAGGTTTTCAAGCCATATAGCCACAAAAAAGGTTCACATCTGAAAGATACTTATAAAAAATCGGCCACAAAGACTGTAGTAGTACCTCAACACCACCACCACGATGATAGTCCATGGTTAAAGTCTCTGCCGTTCTTTTCCCCTCATCATAGCAACTTCTAACACCTGAAATGGAGCAGGGATTAATTCTTGGGGTGAAATGTGACAAGCTGAACAGGATGTATAGGCATAAAAAGACGATAGTACTAAGACAATTGGTAAACAAGGTATCTAGGATGTTATATCAGGAAGTACCAATAGGATTAACATGCCCCCAGTAAGACTCCTTCTGTGGATGCTCAAGTGGATCACCGTAAACTTCACTTGTGCTAGTCAACAAGAACCTTGCACCAATTCTCTTTGCCAGACCCAACATATTCAAGGTTCCCATCACATTTGTCTTGTACTAGTCGTTAAGAAGTCCAAATTTGAAACTATAAAAAAACTAAAGCTCTTGTAGCAACCTTGAATGAGCACAAGCTGAAAAATTACTGACAACCACACCACGTATACATACATTATACACTAAATCAAGCGTTCGGTGAAATGTTGGGAGAACAACATTAGAATATACAACCAGATTTTCTTTCCGAATTCTGATAGCTAATTGCAAATATGCAGTTAATCAGAGCAAGCAAATAATGCTTATCTAAACTGATATTTATCTATATTCAGTTTAAGTTTTCGCCTTCCTTAAGGAAGAACATGCATTCTGTGTAATTGCAATTCTATGTTAACGTCATACTGCCAGTAGCAGATGCAGATCACAAATCTAACTGGCAATAACACTGGTTAAACACAGCGTGCCCAATTTGATCAAACTGTTCTATGCATCACATCTAACAAAATTTGATCATGTGTTCCCACTCCCCAGATCCCCGATTGAGCTATATCTGCCGCTCCAAAAATATCAGTCACCCACCCACCAACCAGGAGAAATAAAAGAGGAGAAGATAGCGATCAGATAAAGTCGCTTTCAATGTAAGCAAATCAAAAGGAATTGCAGATCCGGGCAGGAAGGATATGATTGTCTTGATCGGATTGTACTTGTAGTGCACGGGCGACGCAGGGCAGGCGAGGTGGTAGATCCGGTCGACCTCGAGGAGAATGGGCTCGACGACGTCATGACGGAGCAGCTCGAACCTGGGGTTCCGGAGGTGGTGCGCGACGTTCTCCTTCCTCCCGGTGAAGAAGTTGTCGACCACGATCACGCTGTCCCCCTGCTCCAGCAGCCGGTCCACGAGGTGGCTGCCGACGAACCCGGCCCCACCGGTCACGACGACGCGGCGCGGCGGCGGGCGGAAGCCGGCGGGGACGCGGGAGTGCGAGGCGAACGAGAAGAGAGGGCGGTGGTCAGGGTACTGGGAGGAGGGGGAGAGCGAGAGGTATGGGCGGAGGAGGAAGAAGGTTGATGCGATGAGCGCGCCGAGGAGGACGAAGAGGAGGCGCTGCTCGCGGAGGATGTACCCGAGCCATGAGCGCGGGCCAGGGCGCGCGGGCTTGGCGGCCTTGGGCGCCGGCGCGTGCGCCGGCGACGGCGCGTGGGTGGGCGAGGACTTGTGGAGCTGCTTCATGGCGGGAGAACGGCCGGGCGCAGGCAGGGGTTGGTGACTGGGCGGTGGGTTAGGGAGAGGTGGGCAGGGGGAGAAGAAGAAACGAGCGGAATTGTGCGATTGTTCGTTTTCTTTGTCCCGTGCAATTTAGCCCTCGAAAAATTTGCCATTTTGCTGTTCAACTTTTTTCAGAAGTTTTTGCTGATTTTTTTTATAAAAAAAACGCGCATTGAACTTTTTGTTGATCAACTTATTCAAATCTTCTCAGCTAATCATCTCAAATTGCCAAGTGAAATCAAGCTCGTTCACATAAATAAAAACTGAAAACAAAATCCGCAACCGCTATTTGATCAAAATTGTAACACTACAATTCCGTTTGACATTGATAAAGATGTATGCTTTACATCTCACTCTCTACCAGGTGTAATGTACTTGAACAATCTAAGTATCACTCACACAAATATCTCATGGTTAATAATTATGATATGTAACAGAACATTGAGTTTGAGGTGGATTTTTTTCTCCATTTTGTTTTTTATGCCCATTTTTCGGCTGGCACTTTTACGTGTTCGACCTCTTGTTTTGTCGTTAAAGCCATAAAAATTGTCTACAACCGGAGAAAAAGTCACAACTTGGTATTGTCCGTTTTTCAGAAGTACTTTATTTGAGTGCAATGTTTTTCTTTTACAGAAGATGAGTCGCCAACATTTTCAGTCCAGATATAGCTGTGAATCCTCAACATCACTATCAAACAAGGTGATCTGGGAAAAGGAGATGACACAAGGTGCAGAATGCAAAAGACCCTCGCTGCAGTACCAAGGGAGTCGCTGGACACTTGACTTGGAAGTGCTCAGATCTGAGCCATGCACGGCCCAGGCAGCCGCATTATTCAATTCACGATTCGGCAGCCTCCAACTTCAAGTGTTGGATCTGAAAACCTGCTGGATCGCGAGCTAACAAACCGATGCCACGACAGGGTATGACCGGAGACGAAGACGACACGTCGCTCTCGTGAGCGGCCTCGCCAACTTCTTTTCGTCAGGATGAAGCAAATCGCGCAAACTGCCGTGCCTTTACCTCCCCTTTATTAGCAGAGCAACCAATCAAGAAGTTGTTTGTTAGCCAATGCACATCATGCTCCAAGTCCTCTAGTTTCTTTGATCCACAACAGCAAATTGCAATATAAAGTTTTTTTTAGAGGCAACAATTGCAATATAAAGTCATCGAGATTAAACTTTAAAATCTGGCCATCTAACATTTCTCTTTACGTAGCACAATCCTGACCGTGTCTTCGAAATGCTTTTTTGTCAACGTAGTGAAACATCAGTGCAGGGCTACAGAGTTCGTTTCCATGCGCTTGGCCGTGCCGCCAGCCCTGTCATGAAGCCACGAGATCACGTCGGCGAAGACGCGCTCGACGTCCTCCGGCTGCTCGCCCATGAGGACGTGCCACATCCCCGGGTACAGCTTCAGGGTCTTGTCCCTGCTCGACGCCTGCTCCTGCAGCAGCTTGCTTCCTGAAGGATCGGCGACGATGTCGTCCTCTCCATGCAGGACCAAGAATGGCAATGAGACCTGTCAAGCAATGGCGAAATGTTCATTGGATGGTTGTGTAGATCGCTTGATCAGCGGTGAGATTTCAAGCATTTGACGCGGCATGTGCAAGTGTAACAATGGTGAAAGAGTCACCTCGTGCAGGTTCTTCTCGATGTCTAGGCTCACCGTGAGGAGCTCACGGCCTGTCTGCAGCGCGAGGTTTCCCCTGTACATGTACGGGTTGGAACGGATCTGCACAGAAATTCAACACAGAGAATTGAAGTAAACTGAGAAACCCTTTACGAAAAAGAGAGAAAGGAGTAGCACAACTGAAGAACTCGTACGGTACGACATCAATTTCGTTCTCTTCTTTTAGTTTGCACTCTGGCCCTAAATTGGTACGATTTTCTATGTCCATCCTAGCGTGCAACAGAGAGAGTTCTTCATTACCTCTTTCTTGAACTGCGGATCTTTACAGACTTTGTCAATCATGTCTGTGGCGGGGATGACTCTCCAGCTTGGGGCAACGGCGCTTATCATCTTCAGAGCGCTGACGACAATTGAAGGAGGCCGCATGTCATCCGAGATCTGATGCCATGTGCGAATCCAGTCCAAAAGAACCGTTTTGTTAAGAACATTCAGAAGAATACATGGGAGTATTGACAGGGATGTGTTCTCTGTTGCAGAATTAAACTAAGATGAGGGCCGCCTAACCTTGCACATGGGAGCAAGCAGGACTGCACCATCCCAGTAGAGAGGATCCCTCATGTGGATCTTAAGCACCACGGTCCCTCCCATGGAGAAGCCATAGAGGAACCTCTTCTTCGACCTGTTCGCAGTCTTCTCTGAAAACGCAAAAGCGCCATATGCAAGTTAGTAACAAATACTGAAAATTCAATGGTGCACTGTGATTTGCATACATAATTGTTGGGCATACAGCTTGTACTCACCGCAGACACTCTTGAAATAGTCTGAACAGTCCTTTACGATGTCGCTAAAGTTCGATATGTAGCCTTTCGAGCCTGAAGATTTACCATGGCCCTCATGGTCGATGCCATACACGGCATATCCTGCGTGTACTAATCGAGCAGCGGTGTCTGTATTTAACTAAAGTTAGTATAAGAATCCATATCATCTGTTTGGGTATTTTTCACCCATGAATGAAATGAAAAAAGAAGAAGTGAAAACAGGGATTGTACCTCCCATTGAAATGCTACACTCTGCTCCGTATCCTGGCAAAAATTGAGCCATGAAAAGGAGTAATGTTATTTGATCTTGCTCGAGCATAACCAAAAGATGAAGTAAAATTAACAAATGGTAAGGAGAATGTAAAAGTACCGTGACAGATAAAGATCAGAGCGATGGGCTCTATTTTCTTCGGCATCCATCGGCAGGTAAACAGCCTGTTTCCTCTTGAATTCACAATGAAGTCCTGCAGAGCGCAGAATCCCTGAGTTAGCAGAGACAGTGATGCATTCAAAAGAAAGTATCCAGGTTGGAAAATGATCTGTCCAACAGAATTGCAGTAGAACCAACCTCTTCATACTTGATATCTTCTCTGTACTGAGCCTACAGAAATCAGAAAACCAAATGCTAAGAATCACAGGATGAACGAGCCTGAAGCAACAGGAGCAAGATTGTTTCTGAGTTTACCATCGGAATTTTTTCAGAAACCGTGTGGGTATGTCGAATCAACCAGTAAGCATAACAGCTCAAGAGGTGTTGGATATATATAGTCCCCCAACCACCAGAAGACTATTCTTTACAGCATAGTGAGAGTTTGACCGTGGGCTTGTCTTTGGATTCAGAGGAAAACATGACCTTCGGCACTAAGAAAACGCACCATTTTCCCTCCTGGTGCCTTCAGAGAAAGTATCATTAGGCAAGCAGTGTTCTGTTCTGATCAAAGTCTGTTGATGGAACTGTGAATGCGATAGGGGGAGCTTCCCAAACAGACACATGCTAGAATACTGAAGGCGATGAACAACGAGGTGCGAATGAGAATCTTCACAAGCGCGGCGCCCAAGCGGATTGAATACGCAACTACACGTGTAGACCAGAAGATTTAGTCATGACCACTTGAGCAGTGCCAAGACCAGGCGGTCCTCCACTCACGGAGTCACGGCGGCCGGCGGCGACGGCGGCGCTCAACCGCGCCGCAGCAATCTCTGTTCGCCGCGACTCTTTCATGCATGGGCTTTCGTTGCTAAGACCCGCAACGGGCTTCACCAAGATGTGTTACGCGGCATATATGGGCCTAATAACATGGGCCTTCTGGTTCGAACCAAGATGCCAGCAAAAGGCCGCGCTTATATTGACCCGATCCGGACCGCACAGTCGTGATCTAACGGCTGACGGGGACCCAGGGGGGCGGTCGCTATTCGAAATAGCGACCACCCCCTGGGTCTGACAACCGCCGGCATCGCGTCATGCCGCTGCTCGCCGGAGCGGCGCTGCATCGCAGCGGTGCCTTGTCTCTTTCACCTTCCTTCTGTATGTCTCGGAGCCGCGCTCGCTTGCATCTATCCACGGCATCGCGCGTGCAGCTGATGATAGCTTCAGTCAAGTTTCATGTGAAGGGGCATGCGGCTCGACATGGCCATGGCCATGGCGCGCGCCCAGAGCTCACCACAATAACGTCGAGCGTCTTCTACCTCACTCGGAGCTTGGAATGAAGAGAATTCTTGTATGGCTAAGAGGACACGCACTGCGCAGATCATAATCAGATAGAGCGAAACTTGAGCTCGGAGCAGAGCATCGGACACGCAGTGCGCAAGCATGTCGTGCATGGAGTCATCTGAGATGGTGACCGAGTGTGTGGTTCTTGGGGTTGGGAAAGCGTGCCTGGGAGTTGGTAGTATGGAATTTGGAGTTCCTGCAGTGAGATCCTGGCTGATAGTTGGTGGTTGGTAAATGTCCAACGAAGTGCATATCATCCAGATCCACGTTGTTTTGCTTGCTAAAAAATTCAAGTATATTCGGTGAACACAGCTATTATAATACAACAAGTAAATTCTTTATGTTCTCCAAATGGGCACTAGCCACACACAGCATATTAGACATGACATATTTAGCATCAATCAAGCACTTGATTTGGCACTTGTTTCTGGAACACTAGCTGTACAATTTGCCCTCTCCTCTAACCAAGAGATGATGTCAGAGTACACGCGCTCAACGTCGTCAGGGAATTCAGCTGCCAGCGCGTGCCACATCCCGGGATAGAGCTTGAAGGTCTTGTCCCTGCTTGATGCTTTCTCGAAGAGCAACTTGCTGACTGAAGGATCGGTCACGATGTCATCTCCACCGTGGAGGACCAGAAACGGTAGTGTCACCTGACAACTGAAAACGTTAGCCATGCTTTGAAACAGGCAAAGTACAAGGAAAAGAGAAGAAAAAGGATACCTGATCCAATTTCTTCTCGATGTCTAGGCTGACCATGAGGAGTTCATGACAAGTCTTCAGGGGGAGCTTTCCTCTGTATATGTGAGGATTGGAACGGACCTGTTTATAAAAAATTTAGGAAAAAAAATCATAAATCCGTAATCTGTATTACTACTTAATACTCCATCTATTTGTTAATTGTTGACGCTGCTTAGCTCAACCTCAAACGGAGGGAGTAATCACCAGGTCAGTAAATAAAATTGTGGTTTTTGTACCTGTTTTCTCATCTCTGGATCTTTGCAGACTTTGTCAATGATGTCAGGCGTGGGTATTATCCTCCAACTAGGAGCAATAGCACAAATCATCGACAGAGTGGTGACCACTATTGGGTGAGGTCGCATGTCATCCGAGACCTGGTACCAAGATCGCAAACACAGGATCGGTCAAACGACGTAAATGAAAACATTCCTGGTACTGCACAGAACAAGTCAAATACCACATGCTCGATAGGGAAGCTGAAAGCAAGCAGGACACCCGGCTATGTCCGGACCTGACCTTGCACATAGGAGCAAGCAAGACGGCGCCATCCCAGTAGTCTGGCGCCTTCCGGTGGAGGAGAAGGGCCACGCTCCCGCCCATGGAGATGCCGTACAAGAACCTCTTCTTCCCCCTGTTCTCCGGCTTTTCTGAAACCAGGCGCCATCATTGCAGAGTTTGGTATCTTCAGTTTGTGTGTTCAGTGAAACGATGCCATCTGATTCATACCGCATATACTCGTGAAATAGTCGGAGCAGTCTGCGACGATGTCGTTGAAGTCTGGTATGTAGCACCTCCGGCCGGATGATCTGCCGTGGCCCTCATGGTCTATCCCGTGAACACCGTATCCGGCCGTCACCAACCGAGCTGCAGTGTCTGAATGTTTTTGTGCAGCTTGTTAGTTCCACATATTTCATCGTCTCTGTTATGCACAAACATCCAAGTCATTAGAACTACTGAACTAGATAATATACCTCTCATTGATATGCTGCACTCTGCTGCAATTCCTGCAGAAGATGAATCGCGAGCAATAGTAGTATAGTAAAGTTTGATTTTGCCCAGGGAACTTGATGAACAGAGACTGGGGTACAGTATGGTCGTACCGTGACAGATGAAGATCAAAGCTTTTGACTGACAATTCTGCGGCGTCCATCTGCAGGTGAAAAGCTTGTTCCCCCGGGAGTTCACGATAAACTCCTGTAGAAAGTGAAGGTCATAGCAGAAGTGAGTGATTATTAACGATAACACGACCATGGTCAGAGGGCATTGTCAAAAAAGAACCAACCTCTTCATACTTGATATCCTCACTGTGCTGATCCTGCACAGTCGCATGTCAGAAACACCAATTCAACCTAGATAACAAGAGGCAAATACTGTGAAATAATTAGGGAATAGGATGCTCCTGAACATACCATTGCTAATTGGCTGTGTCTTCAAGATGACCCTAACGGCTAGTGAGCACGAGTGCACGACTTGAGCCTGTAAAAGCATATATAGTGCCCGTAGAACACAGAAATCCATTACAGTCGCCAAAACGTTGAGTCAAGGCATTTTGCTTAACACGGTATTTCATCTGAACAGAAGCAGGCCAATGGAATGTGACAATTCCGTATACCTGTGTGCTGATGGACGCGTGGGCTCCTTCACGAGGTGTTTAAAAACTGTAACTGGCCAAACCAAACATCGGCGGCTTTAAAAACAACGTACGTGCAGAACAACCGCCGGCGCAATTGGTCGAAATCAGGTAGCACTGTTAAGTGTTAACCAGTTTTTTTTTTAGATAATGAAGTGTTAACCAGTTGAACCTCGTTTTTCCTTCATGTTCATATTATTCTGATGGAAAAATGACGCGATGCACAAGTTTAGAAAGAATTGTACGCATGACTCAGATATCTCAAAAACCATGCTCCATTATTTATCCCATTTACCAGGGTGTTATTATACCGTGACAGTTATACTTATTCTGGGTATCTTTTTAAAACTATAATAAACTGGTTCTCATTTCTGGCGTTAGGATCAGTAGAATTCACAGTTTATCATCTGTGGAAGAAACATCTGGTGGCAGCGGAACCAGCTCCCAACCGGCGCGGCACTGCAGAAGCTTCTTGAGTGCCATCGACGCCGGCTGAACCGAACAAGATTGGTAGCAGTCCTGAACCTCAAAGTCCCACGGCGCATCTCCGGCAGCATCTGAAGCATAGGCAGCATGCTGTTCCCCACCATTCAGGAACAGGTCGCCTTCAGAACGTATGCGCCCGCTCGAGATTTGATCTCTGTCTGCTGCCTGCATCGATGACCAATTCAAGCTTGTTTCAGTGGAGTGGGAGAAAAAAACCTTCATGGTGCACTGAAGAAAAGGGGGCTTGTAATGACCTGTTCTTCCATGTACATGAAGACTCTCTTCTTCTCCCCTGCCTTGTAAATGTTGCACTGTGAAATAATCTGCACTCAAGGAGCAATGATCAATGAGGGTTGAGGGACGAGTGACTCATCAGTTATGAACAGCCAGTATATACTCTTGGTATAACCTGTGACTCGACGCTGGCGCAGACAGCGTAGATCCCCCAGTCTCTGGTGTAGTTGTTGTAGAGGTGCACCCTGCCGAACCTGACGCGCGGGTGCCTCTGCCTCGTGCCGTCGAAGAAGCAGTGGTGGATGGTGACCCGAATGCAGCGGTCCTCGACGTGGCCGCTGCTGGCGCCGACGAGCACGGCCTTGTCGTGCGCCGCGAGGTGGCAGCGCGAGACGGTCACGTCCGTGCTGCCGTTGGTGACGTCGACGAGGCCGTCGGCGCAGTCGCGCAGGCTGCAGCGGTCCACCCACACGTGCCGGGACAGGGGCTTGACCTGGATCGCGTCGGCGTCGTGCCCACGGCCGCCCTCGATCTCCAGGCAGCAGACGATGACGTGCTCGCACTCGCGAAGCTGCAGGCCCTTGCCGGAGAGCTCACGCGACTGGCCGCGCCCGTCGATCGTCTTGTAGGACGTCACGCGCACGCCCGACGAGAGGTGATCGTGCCGGACACGTCGAAGACGATCCATAGAGGCTCACGACGCCGGCATCCCTCGCGGAGCGAGCCGGGCCCGTCGTCTGCGAAAACGCCCTCGCCCTATGTTAAGAAAGAAGAAATGCGGACACTGGAGGGACGGAGGACGGGTAGGAGAAGAAAGGAAAGGCGTGTCGTGCCGTCCAGCGTCGTGACATGGTAGACGTCGCCGTGGAGGCCGCCGATGGCGTGACGGCCGAAGCCCTCGGCCTGCCCAGCCAGTGCGCGCAGCGAGGAATCGACCGTGCTGTACGGGAGAAGGGATTTCGCGTCCTCCATGGTCGGCTCGGAGGGTGGAGGAGGCGCCATGGCGATGGTACAATTGTACGAAGGGGAAGATCGGATTGGAATTTGTAGAGGCGCGCGGGGGCCGAAACGGTCGCCGTTTTAATTGGTTTTGCCGTTCCATTTCTATGGCGCAGGCGTTTTGGGCCGGCCCAAGAGTTCATTAAAATTCTGTTCTTCAGGTAACGACTCCGTTATTCTTTTCGCGCGTACGTACGTTTTGATTTTTAGAGCAAGTTTATTAAGCTTGTCACGTGCTTACTGACCATGAATTCTCGTAACATCTGGCTGGACGGTTGTATTATATACCACAAAAACAATAACAACGGATGGCGTTTATTCCTGACACCAGATCTCCACTGTTTTAATAATACTGTGAGAACATGCAAGCCCATATACCTTTTCAGTATCCTACATACTGAAGTCAGTCGACGTCTCAGTGGACACACATGCTACAGCCATTCATCGGTCAATGTCTTCAACTCTCGGTCTCAGTTGCTGTCGTGTCGTACATACATAAACAATCGTAAATTTATCAATTAACAAGCGTTAACATGGCAAGACGATTTGCCTTTATCTAAATAATGGCAGGCCGGCACGCTGTCAGCAAAGCACCACTCGATAAAACAAACCAGAACGTGCCATATAAACCCCGGTCACCCGGTAGCAGTACGACGGACGTGACAAACTAGTGTGCTGAGTCCGACCCACGTCTGCAGTCTTCCACTGATCCACTCTTCCGCTTGGACTCTCCCGCCCGCGCTCGTGACATCGACGTTCAGGGAAAAGACCGGCCCGCGAAGCTGCTGAGCAGCTGCTCCTCTGCGCCTCGTGCCGCTCTCCAGTCGCTGCCTCGTGGGCCCCGGTGCGCTCCCGTGCCCTTTCTGCGACCTTTGCTACCGCCGGCTCGAACCCCAACAAAACCTCCGTCGCGAAAAAGCTCCCCAAATGCCAAAGGAGTCGTTACCGTCTCGCCCTCCTCTCCCCCACCTCTCTTTCCTCTCGCCTTCCTCCGCGGCCGCCGTTGCCGTCTCACGGCACGGGTCACTCCCTCCTCCTCTTAAAGCTCGCGCCCCGCCCAAGCCCTACCTCGGAGACCCCTGCGCGCGACCCAAACTCCGCCTCGCGCGATGTCACTCGAGATCCACGAAGGTGAGCAGCCGCTGTTCTCGTGCTCGACTCGACTTGACGATCAAGTGCTGGATGCTTCGCTTCCGTTTGGTTCGTGTTACTGATAGATTTTTTTTTCTCTGATTGGGTGCAGAGGGCGGCGATGCCGTGGCCAGCCCCAGCGCCAGTACGGTGAAGGTGATGACCGTTTCGGGGAGCGGGAAGCGGGGGCGGTACGTGCGGCAGGTGACGGGCCGGCACAACGACACCGACCTCCACGTCGCCGCGCGGGGCGGGGACGCCGCGGCGGTGCGCCGCGCGCTGGACGAGGCGCGGCGGCCGCAGCCGCAGCCGCGGTTGAGGGAGCGGAGGGCCTCGAGGAGGCGCGCCGCGCGGTGGCCGCGGAGCCGAACCAGGCCGGGGAGACGCCGCTCGTCGCGGCCGCGGAGAGGGGACACCTCGAGGTGGTGGTGGAGCTGCTCCGGCACCTCGACGACGAGGGGGTGGCCGTGAAGAACAGGTCGGGGTACGACGCGCTGCACGTCGCGGCGAGAGAAGGGCAACATGGTGAGATGCCAATCCTTTAGAGCTAGTATCTTTGCGCCAATTCGATGTGATTCGGACTGTTGAGCTTGCACCTCAGCACTAGCGCCCTGCTTGTTACCAGAATTTTGGGTGTAACTGATTCCGGAACTCCAAGATTTCTGAAGAGCAAGTACTCCCCTAATGTGCCAATCTATAGTGCATCAGGGTCTTGGCCTGTAGCTCCGCTGAAGAGTGTGTCGTTGTCTGCAGTCAACAAATCCGTTCAAAAGAAAGGACCTCTTAGCTTGAAAAAATAGTCGC
Organism: Eragrostis curvula; assembly: GCA_007726485.1. Taxonomy (NCBI): domain Eukaryota; kingdom Viridiplantae; phylum Streptophyta; class Magnoliopsida; order Poales; family Poaceae; genus Eragrostis; species Eragrostis curvula. Next base: position 26,595,413 of record RWGY01000009.1, on the reverse strand, counting down.
ACAATTTGTGTTTTTATTATACCTATCACACGGCTGGTGGAATATGATATATGTTTTGTTATTTTCACTTAGCCAATCATCAGGCTATAGGGATTAAGAGCATATATACAGTCACATATTTCTTGTTACATCATTTATCTATCATGGCGAGCTGTTAATAAAGCTCCTTGTATCACTGTATGTGCATTTATGAGGGGGCTTTAAAATTTTTACTTTGTCTTCAAATACTCCCATACCTCAAAATTCAGATAGCAGATGGTGTGCAAAATAAGCAGCACTTTTGAATATAGGATTATACTTTGGTGTGTGAACAGTCGAGGAATTAGGAATCCTGGGATGATAGGTAATCCTTTGAGCTGCATGGGGGCATAGCCACATCAAAAGTTTTGTGTTTAATCTGACACGTGTTGTATAGAGTTTGTTTTGTTTGTTATAAACCTCTAAGAGTCTAATTTTGAACACGGTAAATGTGAAACAAATACAATCTGGAAAATTTTCGTATATCCATGAAAATTCAGAATTACATTTTTTTTTACCTACTGTTGAGTATCTTCTTCAGTTAGTCATATAGAGAGCAAATCGTCCTAACAATGGGAAACTATTGTCAGCTGTTGTGCAGGAAATTTTACGCCATGACAGGATGCTTGCCAAAACATTTGGCCCTGCAAATACGACGCCACTTATATCAGCAGCCATGAGGGGCCACATTGAAGTTGTCAGACTGCTACTGGAACAAGACGACTTTGGATTGATAGAAATGGCCAGAGATAATGGAAAAAACGCCTTACATTTTGCTGCTCGACAGGGACATATCGGAATTGTCGATGCATTACTTGAGAAAGATCCTCAGTTAGCAAGAAGAAACGACAAGAAAGGTCAAACTGCCCTCCATATGGCCGTAAAGGGAACAAGCTGCGATGTGCTTCGAGCACTTGTGGATGCTGATCCGGCAATTGTAATGTTGCCAGATAAAAACGGGAACACGGCCTTGCATGTCGCAACAAGAAAAAAACGAGCAGAGGTATTCATAGTTAACACCGCAAGGTTTTTAAATTTCTGTTAGTTCTGCAAAAAGTATATGTTCCTGTGTTTATCAATATATGCACCCAATCTCTGTCAAGTTTCATTGACCCATTGTTTGTTTTCTACTTGTTTTACAATTCTATGCATTATTCCACATGCACTGACATTCTTGTTCCAGTTTAAAGAATAATAGTGAATCATACTATATCTAATTCATACCGCATACCTAGAAAACAAGATAATCCCATACCTCACTGCTGACTATCAATTAGACTACTTATTATTTTTTGAGATTCAATCCTGCATTGAATCAAATCTCTGGTGACAGCCTTCCTTGTTATCTTCTAGAAGTATCCCAAAGAAGTGAAAAGTCATTACATACATTCAGATATATCTAATACATAAGAACCACTGTATTCTTCACGGTGATCAAAATTGTCTAGCCCGATATGCAAATGTTTCTTAGGCTGCTCTATTTGTATCCATCTATGACTGAATGTTAGCACGCTAGAGTTTGGGTCATAGTTGTTTAATGATACTCTTGAAGTTGTTTAAAACAGACTGGTTGATGTCAAAAACAGTTACTTGTCGACTCAAGTGGACTTACTACCTTATTTGTTTCTTATGTCCTACAGATAGTTACTGTTCTTTTGCGGCTACCGGATACCCACGTCAATGCACTAACCAGAGACCACAAGACTGCCTATGATATAGCTGAAGCCTTGCCAGTTTGTGACGAATCTTGTGAAATTAAAGATATATTGTCTCAACATGGTGCCCTTAGATCTAGGGAGCTGAACCAGCCTCGAGATGAGCTACGGAAGACAGTGACAGAGATAAAGAAAGATGTCCACACACAGCTGGAACAAACAAGAAAAACAAATAAAAATGTTCATGGCATTGCTAAGGAACTCAGAAAGTTGCACAGAGAAGGCATCAACAATGCAACAAACTCTGTAACTGTTGTTGCTGTGCTATTTGCTACGGTAGCTTTTGCAGCAATATTCACCGTACCTGGTGGAAACGATGACAATGGCCTTGCTGTTGTTGTTCAGGCTACCTCCTTTAAGATATTCTTCATCTTTAACGCCGTTGCTCTATTTACATCACTGGCAGTGGTCGTAGTTCAAATAACAGTTGTCAGGGGAGAAACCAAGTCTGAACGAAGGGTTGTCGAGGTGATCAACAAGCTTATGTGGCTAGCATCAGTTTGCACTACTATTTCTTTCATTGCCTCCTGCTATATTGTGCTAGGCCGCCACTTTCAGTGGGCAGCAATACTGGTCACCTTGATAGGGGGTGTCACAATGGCTGGTGTACTTGGTACTATGACATACTATGTGGTGAAATCAAAGCGCATAAGGAAGATTAGAAAAAAAGAGAAGATGTCAAGAAGAAGTGGCTCAAGCTCCTGGTATGATAATACTGATCTCTCAGAGACTGAGCTTAATCAAGTGTATGCCTTGTAAAGAAAAAGGGTGTTTAATCTCAGTCTTGCTCCAAAGTCGAGTATGTACACACTAACTGATACAATAGCTCACACTATTTGTTGATTGTACGATTTCTTTTGTAACAACAAACTACACAGAGCTAATATGCTCATCGTGCAAGGCTTGGCACCAAATGTGCTCAACTTATTGTACATGTGAGTTATAAACTTCATTTTCCCCGCTTCCAGATTTGATTAGAAGTATTGTTTTGGTCATTTAATGTGTTTGCACCTACGTCTAAATTGTGCTGCTTCTGCTGCAAAGTCTTGCTTCTTAGCTTATGTGTGCTCAACTATGCTTGTACTTCATTCCTGTCTGGTTGTACCTCATTCTTGTTAGGTTTTTAGTTCCTATTACACAGTTAGGTCTCATGTTCATAGTATGGTAATGTGCCGTAGCTCATATAATTTTGTTTCGTATTGCAACTGTATAATATATGATATACTTATCAAGATAAGGTACACATGTTGCACATTTTGAGATTTGATTGATCTTGACTATAAACCAATTTAGCGCAAGACTACTAGTTCACTCTGGAATCCTGAGATAAATTTGGTTGATCGCTATTTCGCCTAATGTGTTCCTGAACCTTTTGATTTTCTGTTGAACATATAAAATTTCTACCATAACTAATAATGTACTTGTTTCCATCAAGTATGCTTTATTGCTTTTATTTATAATATTCACATGAATGGCTGAACAAACAATATCTCCAGTAATCATTCTAAACATTTCAACCTTGATCTAACTTACATTGGTATGAGCTTCTGTTAACATCTGAAACAAGAATGTGGAACAAAGATATCATTATTGTAGGATTGAAATGGTCAATGGTATGCACATGTCCTTATTAGACTTTGTTACAGGTGTCAGTCATTGACAGTCTAGTTTGTCACAAATTACTTTGCGTACTAATCAGAGAATCAGTAGCACAAGTTAGCACATCAATCCAAGCACACTCGGTTTCCTATGCGACAGGAAAAGCAAAAATATGCACCTTATGTCATGAAAACCTACACAAGATTTGGTTATGAAATAATGTAAACAGTGGCTAAATATGGGTGTTTAAGAAGCAGGGAGGTTTTAAGTAGGCCCTATTAGATTCCTCTCTGTCCTCACTCTGCTCAACATCATCATGCGGTGGATAACTTCTGCTTATCTTTTGCTTTAATCTTGCCCGTCCTTTTGCTGGCATCGTTTCTTAGTTTAAGGTTTCCTGTCTTCGCTTGGTCATTTCTTCGCTATATGACATGTTCTTGGATAAGGAATGCAATATTCGGATGAGCAGATTTTTTTTTCTGATTTGGGATAGTTTCTGACAAACAAATTTCTTTAATGAAAATCACTATGTGCACATGCTGATATATGATCGATTGTTAACATCTCATTATCACTGTTATGCTTAAACAAGGGAAACCATTGAACTGAAAATTCGGTGTTATTTATACTGGTTTTCTCCATTGCTTTGCAAATTTCACGAAATAAATGCGAGTAACCAAATTTAATAATACTTGCGGTTACCTTATTTGGTTCTCTGAACTATGCTTTCCAAATATAACTAGTTAACCAGATTTATTGCTGGAGATAGACAGAAGGAACTATACTCAGGTAAGTGTAACCTAGCAATCAGATCTGTCTGTTCTCATTTATTTGTGACAATCCAACGTTTCTTGCACTGTTTATCAGGACGGCTATTGATAAAAGGCAGGCATTGGCGGGAACAAAAATCTCTGCTTCACTGGCCCCAATTTTATTTCTTGCTTTCAGATGATTCGTAGCTTTAAAGATGAGCAACATGCACAAGTAATTAATATTTCCCATATGTACTATACAATGGATACAGCTTTCTTGTTTGTCGAGCAAGAAAGGTATTTTGCTTTGTTGCTTTCATGTCTGAATGTTGGCTACGAGTGCCCTGTCTTTCCTAAACAAGTCACTGCTGTATAATTTGCATGTTCCTTGTTTAACACGACGAGCCAATTTCCAGAAAATGCATTGTTGTGCAAGTTGGGCATTTTGAGGCGATGTGATGGTACCTTGCTCCCACTGGTACTTGCGTTTGCCAGGCCCTTCCTATAATGAAATATTCATGCTCCATAATAGAAACTTGCATCATCTTTCTTTCTCTGATTATCTCTGTAAATGAAAAGACCATGCTTTACTATTCCATTTACCTATGTTAATATGTCACAGTATTGCATATATTAAACACGATCTTTCTATATATTAAACACGATCTTTCTTTTTTGTACCTATTTTGTTTTCTTGTATCATAGGCATACACATTAGAGTATGCTTCTTCTATTTCCTATTGTGCTCAAGGAACAGTACACCACAGCCTTCATTCAGAAAGTTATGTATGCATGTGGAGATAGCTATACAACATGTACAAAATGTCAGATCCAACGGAAAAACAAATTGGCTGTGTTAACAGTTATGTCTCACACTTGTGATTACCCCACTTTCGGTGACGGCACATGCATCCGTGGTGATGCTGCTTGGTGAAAAAAAAAATTATTCCATTTTAGTGTCTTGGTTAGATTTTCTCTGGTAAATCAGACATACAATTTGTAAACTATTATTTCAATTCGTTGTCGCACATTGAAATTTTTTGTCCTTAAACATTTGTATTTATATATATTTTTTTAGAGAAACATTTGTATTTATAAGGCCATAACATTTATCACACATCATATCTGCAAAGAGCTCATAATCAAAAGAGTACAGAACTATTGTGGGGCATTGAATTTACATTTGTAATCTGGCTAATCTCAATTATATCCTCTGCATCTTCACATTCTGCTGCTATTTTTGATGCTGATGATGACATGAAGCGGAAACCTGCGTCGCTTGCACTCTTCCTCACCGAGGCAAGCTGCTGTGACTTCTTGCAGTATGCTATTGCACCCTGGATTGGATTGTCCATCTCTGAGCTTGCACTACTGCTTCTCCTTAGCACTGGTCCAACTCCAGAGTCATTTGAACTTGGGATGGAGAAGGAGGATGAATTTGACGAAGAACATGATGATGATGAGGCGGAAGATGTCTTGTTTGATGATGAGTATCGGATAACGACGCTGGAGAATGATCTTCTATGGCCGCACTCGTCCTCTTTAATCTTGCTTCCTAGTGTGGAATTGTTGCTGATGGGTGAGGCCATGTACCTGTTGCTTCTGATATTTCCAAATGGGTTCTTCCTCCATGTCTTGAACTGTGCATTGGAGAGCTCATTTGCTCCAGGTGTGACATTCTTGTCGTCTGGATTCCCTCCTTTGGTAGCAAATATGGTCTTGATGTAAGCTTTTGATGCCTTGAGCTTGAGACCGAGGTTGAGATGCCTGATGAACTTGAGCTTTTTGGACCATGGCTTCTTCTCAGAGGCTGCCGCCTCATCGGCAACTGCAATACCACCGGAGATGCACTCATGGAAGTAATGCTCCTCATTGAGCTCACCACTGACATAACATGAGTTTGCTTCTGATGCATTGCACGACTGGTATGGTGTTGCTGGGGCAGTGCTAGCTGAGAGTAGGCCCTTGTCGGCTGCGCTCTCGAGTAGCTTCTCAACCATCTGGATGCGTGGTGGAAGGTGGAGCGGCAGCAGCTTGCCCTTGTAGAAGAGCTCATCTGCAGGGGATGCCATGGGTTCCCACTGGTCAAGTGGTGCCGACATGTGGAATTCAAACTCTCGCGAGTGTTGCGGGGAGGCTGCCATGGCAGTGTTGTAGCAGAACAAGCTAGCCGTGGTGGTGGCCGCTTTGGCTGCTGCTGGTGAGCTCAAATCCATATCTATATAGTCATCTTCTTGGAGTGGTTGGTCATGGCTTTGGGGGCTCTGTTTCGCCATTGTTCTTGCCATGCCTTGTGTGTTTGGTGAGTTGTGTTTTCTGGTTTGGGTTGGTCTTGGCAGAGGTGGTGGTTGTGTTTTAGGAAGGAAGTGGTAGAAGTTTTGGCTTGCTTTAAAGCAGAATTCCTGTAGCCAAAGGGGTTTATATATTGACTTATACTCCTTAGGAGGGGGCCTATCTGTGTCCCTATGATCTGCCTTTTGTTTGCATCTAATCCTCTTTCTGTCGCGGCTATATGTAATGCAGTACTGCAGTTCATGGTAACTGTTTTATCTATTATTGCTCTATATGTGGTTGCAATCCTTTATGTGATTAGGTTATTTAACCTGTTCCTTCCTTGGCATGCTTCTCCTTTTTACATGACCAATGCTATCTGTTTTGTTCTGTTGTGTAGGGTTACAAGGCACCCATTAAGAACTAGGCCAACGAGGTGATCACCTTTACCGATGAATGATTTATCAAGTGCCTGCCGCCTGCTGATATCCATTATGCAGGGCCTATAAAGCACTTCGTCGGCATGCTAAATGGACGGTTGCACTTGGAAACTTCATATTCTTTCAAGCAAGTGCAGAAAGTTATTTTTCCAATGGTTGGATTGCCTGATGGTATCTTCAATATGATACCTGAAAGGCCTTTGTGTTAAAAAAGAAAAGCCTCGAGATTGGGATACACGAGACATTATACTGCTTTGACGTATGATAAAGACAGTAAATTTTGATCTGAAGGTAAAATATACTCTTGATGATTGACCTAGTCATGTTGAAGCGTGTGATTTAAAATGTGAAAGGGAGGGCGCATGCCCTCAAAACATGGAGCACTGTCCTATTTGTTTATTTCATCTTTATGTCAACCTTTGGAAGTGTGAGGGTGACATCAGTCGCAAGAGATTAGGCACCTTGTTTAAGTTTCTTGTCCAAACTGAGCGTGCGCAGGTTGATGTTGTTCTATGGTCTTCTCTTTTGTCTCGCAGATGCTTCTTCTCCCTGCTGGTTGCTGCAATTCTATTCCTGGGATCCATTGTCAACTTTGCCTCTTTGGTGTTTGGTGTAATTATTGACTACTGCGCGTGCATTAGCTTGCATCGAGGCTTGGTGCATTATAAAATATTCTTAATTAGTATTTTTCTATGGGGGACAGGTTTGGGCAGGTAGCTTTATTTAGTCCATCTCAAGTTACTTACTGTTCATTTTATTTTACATACAGATCTTCCTTAAACATCAAGGATGGATTTTGCCTAAGAAGAACCCTGAGGTAGAGAAAAACCTTCATTGTCAATGGATTTTAGCAAACAAGAGATATTTTTCCTCTGGAAAGAATAAGTACATAAATATATCGTCATTTTCTATGGGCAAAAGTCCTTTGTGATTTGAGTTGGAACATGCTTTATATCTGCTAGTACCCCTATCACTAACTAGCGCACTAAATAATGTTCCACAAATTGCTTAGATCTCATAAGAAAAGCATCAGCCTAGCTCTAACCCATGATATTATTGTCTAACCTGACGCACATTGGTGGTCGATGGGCTTGTATTCTTTTTCAGGTTAGAGAGCTAATTAGAAAGGGATGTCAACTAGGTTAGGCGTGGATCAAGTGCCTAGCACCCTACTTAATAACGAAAATATGACCGTACAGAGTTTATAAACCTGAAGAGTGAATTCGCCGAATTGAAGGTCTAAAGGCGTATGAATTCTCTTGCAGCCACTGTTACATGGTTGCTTCTTTTTTTTTTTTAGAAAATGGGAATGTTACATGGTTGCTAATTCTTGGAAACTTAGAATTTTGTTGAAACAGTGCACCACCCCTGCAAAAATTCACTAGTCATAACTACCTGTTTTACTAGCTAGCGTAGTGGCATGCATGGACATGATAGTACCTGAAGATTCATTGCGCGTGAGAGGCGACAGTGTAGACCTAGACGATTAACTTATGGCGGAGTAGTTGTTAGTATCTTATCTTGCACAGTAGCTTAACAAGCTGCAGGGTGCTTTACCTGTATCACTGTATGTTCTGAAGTTCCTTTTTTGCGTACCCGCGGCCGTTGCTGCCGGACATTCCGTGGTGGGAGTCCAATACTTTTTGCGCGGTACAACGGAGGGCCTTTTGAAAGCTCTCGAAGCTCGAGGTGTTCTTTGCCGCTTCTCCAAACTTGGAAGCGAAGCACAAAGCTTCTGTTGTCGTAGCAATCCTGGGGCCTCTCTAATAGCCTACGGACGGAAAGTTCGTGCTGAATTTTGACTGCTTATCCCTCCAGGCTCTTGCTATAATGATTACTTCGTATTGCATATGGCATTAAGCAGTAATCTTCAGAACAAATGTTTCAGAAATCTAGACTTCATCCTTGATCAGTTTACACCTAGCAAAAGCTTGCCTAAAAAACGTGCAGGCTTCTTTTTTGGAGTGGGCATATTCTGCGATGTGACTGAACTAGTTGTTTGGAAGATAACTTATTCTAGACGAATGGAACAAATGCCTCTTTTCAAGGGGAAAAAACGCTTATTTTCTGTGAAAGTTGCGGTTGTGGGGACTTGTTTTATCGATGTTTGTACAGTATGGTACATGCACCAAAACCATGCTACCTGTTACGCACTGAAGACGCCATTCCTCCATCTGCGCAAGCATTGCATTGCATACAGAACAGACGCCCGCATAGGCCAGGCGCGCGGGCCACTTCGCAAGATGAAAGGAGAGCTTTTTGGTGGCTTCACTCCTGTCTTGGTTTTCGGCTGGGACTGTTCTTCGATCAACACTAGCTATGAGTCTGATAAAGTCGTGGATGCACCTTTGAATGTTTCTTCTGCGGCATTTGAGAACGTAGCAATTAAACTCGACGGTATCTTGTGGGGGCAAAACAAACAACGTCATTTTGACAAGAGTTGATGGCTACTTCGTCGTTCCTGCAGCGCCAAAGATATGACTTGGGAACCACCCAAGATTGACGAGCAAAACGCGGAAATACTGGAAAATATGCATTTAGTTGGGTACGCGCTGCCATCAGCTTTGACAATGCTGGTTGACAATGGGATCCTCTCTTTTGACATTTTGGTGCTGTCATGCTGACTGCTTAAAGACGAAGATCCTCCGGGAGGAGGAACGAGCTAGCCGGCGTCAGTCTAGGTACGCTCTCTCAAGATTCACGGCTCATGGGCTGGCAAAGTTTCACGAGCAATACTTGCATAGCTCACGGCCTACTGCGCTTCTATAGTCCCAACTTGATCCGTCATCCACAGCCTAGCCAGGAGCCCAGGATGTAGCTGCGGGCCGAGCCTGTTTCTGCCACATTTCAAAAGGGCCCATGGGTCATTGCACTCCACGCCATGATGCGTGGTGGATCCTATACGTAGGGCGGGCGACGGGATCGTTTCGTTAGAACGGTGTTTGAGATTCGTGCGCTGTTTTTCCGCCGTCCAGTTTCCACGCAGGTTCGCGTGCGGCTTCTTCTTCCCCCTTCCCCACTACAAAGCGCTTCCGTCCGCCGCCGCCGGCGGGGGAGCCGTTCCGCGTGTTCGTCGGGCACGACCCGCGGGAGAACGAGGCGTACGAGGTGTGCCGCCGCAACCTGCTCTTTCTTTCAGCTTCCACGACTAGCCTTCAAACAGAGCTACACTGCTAGTATCTGTTATGCTCCTGGAACAATTCGTAGGTCGAGCTGTAGCTGCCCTTGAATCTTGCTAGAGGTCAAACTATTTCTGTCTCTGGAAGTCAGGTACCCGATTTCCCTCCTTTCCTTCTCCAATTTCTGTTTTATTTACCGAATTTCCCTACCCTATTCTAGGTTTTGAAGCTTCCAATTTGAGGCGCATGGTTTCCTGTCGATTCCCAACCTCACCATCAATCTGGAACACCACCAGCAGAGTGGAGCCTATGGAATTTCCTCACTGGACGACAGGCCAAGGCAGCCGGCCATCACCATTTACGGCAAGTATTTCTATTTTTTTCTCCCACTCTGTTTTCTCTCCTCTGAAGCACAGACGTGCATGTATTTTTAATCACTTAAGTGCATGTATTTTTCATTCTCTAGCAGGGTGGTCTAGTAAGCTGTGCAGGATGAATCCAAGTTACAGATTATTACCTTGTGATTTTTAACTGAACATTTCATATGGATGTGCACATCTCTGAATATTAGTTGCAGTGTATACGTCAGTATTCAGATTTCGTCTTTCTCATGAAAGTTCCACTTGCAGATGCATATGTATGGATAAATTGGTAACTATGACTTTATGATGTCCTATGTTGTGAAGAAGCAAGAATTTCATAATCGAAGGTTGTTCCTTGCAGCTCTATTTAAGCTTTTCCTAGACCTGTACACGCTCCTATAAATCTGTAGGCTGCTAGTAGAGTTTCAGTGGTGCTTGGATGCTAACTTCTCATGTACTCATCGACATGCTTTAGGTAACTAGAAAGAAGAGGGTTGCAGCTGATAGAAAGTAGAGTTTCAACACCTGTTGCTACTGGTTTTAGAAATTGCAGTGAAATGATAGAGCAAGAAGATAAAGTAGCCTTTGAAGCCAAGGCAACCACTTCTAATGTTAAATTGAAATCAGATGCTGTTATATCTGCAACAGGTGCTGAAAAGTTCTTCTATCACTCCTTTACATCTAATGTTCCCAGAAATGGTCCAAGGTACATCAATTGTTCTTTAAATCTAGTGTTCTTTTTTCTATGTCGCATATTGATATACTTACATACCTTTGTCACATATTTCAACTGGAAAATATTTGGGTTGATAAAAGGACTCTAGCACTATCAATGCGATCTGGATGTTGGTTTAACAAGTATGTAATGAATTGTTTCTACAAGATGTTCAATTTTGAACAAGAAGAAAAGTTGAAGTTTCGTCAGCGTCATCCTGGAGAGATTACAAAGTTTATTTTCCTCTCTGATATAGCGGTAAGTCTTCATTGATATACCTATGTTTCCTAGATCAGTATATTGGTGAGCATTTTTTACCTCTAAATCAACATTTTTGTTAGACTGAGCAACATTTTGAAATGCCCTTGTCAACAGTTATAAGTAGAGGTCAACATTTTGATAGCCCTGAATCAACATTTTCTTAAACCTAAATCAACATTTTTGTAACCCATAACAACATTTTCAGAAATGAGGAATTTTTTAAAATTTCCATGTCAACAAAAAGTGTTACATGTGTCAACATTTTTGAAACAGTAAATCAATATTTTCTTAAACTTAAATCAACATTTTTAACACATAATCAAAATTTCAGAAATGAGGATTTTTTTAAAATTTCCATATCAACAAAAATATTCAACATTTTTGAAGCAGTAAATCAACATTTTCTTAAACCTAAATCAACATTTTTGTAACCCATAATTAACATTTTGGAAAGAGGATTTGTTTAAATTTTCCATGTCAACATTGTCAAAACACTAAATCAACATTTCCTTAACCCTGTATAAACAATTTTGTAACCCTGAATCAACCAACAATTTTTAAGTTTCCATGTCAACATGTAACAATGTGTTAACATTTTTGTGATCCTAAATCAACATTTTGTTAAAGCTATATCAACATTTCCGTAACCCTGAATCAACATTTCTGTAACCCTGAATCAACAAAAAGTGTTACATGTGTCAACATTTTGGCAACCCTGAATCAACATTTCCTTAAACATGTACCAACATTTTATGACGTGAGGAAAATTTTGAAATTCCCATGTCAACAAATAATGTTACATGTGTCAATATTTTTTGTTCACACATGTAACATTATTTACTTGTGCCTTTTCATGACATGAGATACTACTTTTTCAGGGAGTTCTTGAAGCAATTTGAAGATAGCAATGGGATTTCAGGGAGTTCCTCAAGGATTTTGAAAGAGAGCTTGATGTAGTGTAATGCAACTTATTTGAAATACAATGTAAATTAAATTCTGTGTTGCTGAAGAAATGAAATTAGTGTGCTGGTAATTCAAATTCTGAGTTACCACATGACTTTGAAGAGAGTATAGAATTTTTTGTAGTAATTATACTTGCATTGGGTGAACCTCACTAAGGATGCTTGAATTTTTCGTACTGTGTACAAAATTCAAAAGTGTGCTTGAATTTTTTGTATTGAGAAAATTTCACTAAGGATAAATCTCAAATGGAAGTTTCATTTTGAAAGGAAGTTCAGTTTTGAAATTGTAAGTTGTGGTTCCCACCCGTCGTTTTCCCCTAGGACCCCACGTCGCCCGAAAAAGGTCTGGCGCGCTGGAACGTCCCGCCGTTTGCGCGCATAAGTCCACGGACGAGCGCGTGCGCTTCGCGCGCGGAAAAAAGTCTAGCTTCTTCGTACTGGGCCGCGCGGTGGGAAAAAGGCTGGTTTCTTCGTCGTGGGCTACGTGGGCCGTTCTGTTGAACGTAAACCATCGGACGTTCTACACATAGGGAGCCCCATGATGCGTTGCTGCGACTTGACTAGCGAGGATCCCGGTGCACGGCCGGCCGGCACGATGCGCCCCGCCGCGCACGCAACCGGCTTCACCGATTCCACGTCCGGGAGTGCGCGTCGGTTTGCCCGCAACAAACGCGTGAATCCAGAGTCGCGGGTGACAATGAGCCTAACCGTTACACGCACCCTCACAACAAGGAAGGCTCAGACCGGCACGCCGCGTTGGGGGAAGAAAGCTGTTCGTTTCGCAATCTTCAGCAGCTTGACAGAGTGCGTTACCGCTTTGCAAACTTACCGGTGAAACGAACATGGATTGCACTAAAATGCCGTGTCACTATCAGTACGCACTCCGGCTACGCAGTGCGCTGCGCCAGGCCTAATCAAAGTAACAAGCACGTCGGTCTTTACGGTCTCCAGCATGTCGCACACATCTTGACCCGGCGAGCGTCGTTTCCTCGTCAACGATTCGTCGTCAACCCTTTCTAGATTTTCTGCTAACCTTCGTGGCACTTGCGCTTTGCGTTGCATAGACGTGGTCGCCGCAATTCTATTGGCCAGTACTGTATGATGCTTCGAGGACCACCACACGCCATACGATCACGATCCAACGCTGCGACCGACACGAAACTCCCGCGTTTCTTCCATGCTAAGCGTCCCCGGTCAAGGTCTCCCACCACGCCGTCACCAATCTCGAAGCAGATCCAACGCTCCGGGAGCCCCTACTCATCTTCCAAAGCCCCTTCTCAGAAAGGAGAAAAGTCTCCACCCATAGCCGTCCGGCCAATTCGCGCACCTCCTCCCCCTCCGCTCCACCCAGATCTCGCCGCGATGGCCCTCGCCGCCGCCCGCGCCCTCCTCCTCCTCCTCCTCGCCGTCGCGGGGGCGCTCCTCTCCCCGGCGGCGGCGGAGATCAAGCAGGAGTCCTTCAAGGACGACTCCCGCCCCTCCATCCTCTTCGAGAAATTCGGCTTCTCCCACCACGGCTCGGTCAACGTCTCCGTCCACGGTGCCAAGGCCTCCTCCACGCTCGCCAAGCCGGACCCGGCGCAGCTCGGATTCTTCCTCCTCTCCGACGAGGCGCTCTTCGAGGCCATCTACGAGCAGCAGCCGCCCACGGATCTGAACCCCAACCCGGAGTCCGCGCCCGGGTGCGTCCTCTCCAGCCCCTACGTCACGCCGCTCTTCACCTTCGCCGAGCTCGACGCCGAGGGCCACTACACCAAGACCTTCCCCATCACACACCCCGATGAGTACAGCCTCTTCTTCGCCAACTGCGCGCCCGAGACCTCCGTCTCCATGGAGGTCAGCACCGAGATGTACAACACCAACCCGGACGGCAACAAGGACTACCTTTCCGTCGGTATGGCCCCCGTCCCGGGGATCTACGCCTTCTTCGCCGTCTGCTACGTCGCCTTCCTGGCCGTCTGGCTCTACGTCACCCTCTACCGCAACCGCCTCTCCGCCCACCGCATCCACCACCTCATGTCCGGCCTGCTCGTCGCGCGTATGCTCTACTGCATCTCGGCGGCCGAGGACCAGCACTACATCCGTACCGCCGGGACCCCGCACGGGTGGGACGTGATGTTCTACATGTTCCAGCTCGTCAAGGGTGTCATCTTGTTCGCTGTGATTGCTCTGATTGGGACCGGCTGGTCATTCCTGAAGCCGTTCCTGCAGGACAAGGAGAAGAAGGTGCTCATGGTGGTGATCCCGTTGCAGGTTGCAGCTAACATTGCTGCCGCAGTGGTCGGTGAGACCGGGCCGTTCCTGGAGGGATGGGTGACATGGAACCAGATCTTCCTGTTTGTTGATGTCGCCTGCTGCTGTGCGGTGCTCTTCCCTGTTGTTTGGTCGATGCGTTCCCTGCGGGAGTCATCCAAGACTGACGGCAAGGCGGCCCGGACCCTGGCCAAGCTCACCCTGTTCCGCCAGTTCTATGTCGTCGTGATTGGATACCTTTACTTCACTAGGATCATTGTGTATGCGCTGAAGACAATCACCAACTACAAGTACAGATGGGTGAGTGTTGCATCCGAGGAGGTGGCCACCATGGCATTCTACATGTTCATGTTCTACATGTTCAGGCCGGCTGAGAGGAACCAGTACTTTGCACTTGATGACGATGAGGAGGAAGCTGCGGAGCTGGCGCTCCGTGAAGAGGAGTTTGAGCTCTAGAGAATTATGAGCAATGACCAATGAAGTGGGAACACAGCCTTCTTACATCCAGTATCTCCTCGATGTATGTTGATCATACTATACAGATTCAGGGTTTAGCTTATATGTGTTTACGTGTTGTGGGGAATCTTTTATCCTCCTTTCTTTTAGCTTCAGAAGCTGCCAGTGAGACTTGTGATAACTGGATTGCTTGTGTAGCGAGATAGGAGAATTAATTTCACTGCTGTCATTTTGCCATGTCTCAATCTTCTATTCTTGGTGCCTTCCTAATATTTGATTTTGATGATCAACACATAATGTTATTACTATGGAGATAGGCGATAGCATTAATAAGCAGCTTGTTTGCTGGAGGCATTTCTGATGGTTAGGTTTGCTGTTGTGCAAGGAGATACTGTTCCACATATTTTGCAGGCTAGTTGATGCATCATTGTCGAGCTGTTAAGATTCTTAGGAGTGACGGGGTACCAAATGAACACTGACAGACAGACATAGTTTGAGCATCTTGTCAGCATTCTTCCTGATGCTGGCTTTAATTCATCCATGGAACTCGTAAGTTTTAACGTATCCTATCCTTTGTTAGGATTTCTTCTCTGAAGAATGTCCCAACAAAGGATAAATCTGTTGGCTCTCAGGTAATCCGTACCTTGCTTGTTGATAAGTTATACTGTCGATGTAATGATCTGGAAGCTGTGGTTTCCACATTCCTGTTCCTACTTCCTAAATGGGTTTTCTGAAAGTGAGCACCTGATCAGTTCAGGAAAAAAAAGACCTGAGGCTGAACTAGTCGTAGCTCTTTTGAGGGGCAGACTGATACCGGCGATATTCACAATCCTGCGGCCTTGTCGCGGCGCCGGCAGAACAAGCTCGTC
The DNA here is from genome assembly GCA_007726485.1 of Eragrostis curvula. NCBI lineage: Eukaryota > Viridiplantae > Streptophyta > Magnoliopsida > Poales > Poaceae > Eragrostis > Eragrostis curvula. Next base: position 26,579,621 of record RWGY01000009.1, on the reverse strand, counting down.
ACGTTGTACTCTACTTTAGGCTCCTGGTTTGTTCCATACGATTTTGGGCAAATGGATCGATAACTTTGATATATAAATAAAGCTTCTCCTCGTCCCTGTCCTGGGCTTGGTAATCTCCGTCAACATTTGTATGCCGTCTCTTACATGTTCGTTTGCTCTCACCGGGCTATGCAACTTGAAAGGTAAACACGCCTAAACGGGCAAAGCTTGCCTGCTCATCAGATCCCAAGACGGGCAAACCGTGATCTGAATCTTTCACCTCACCCTGATCGTTGCAAGAAGTGGGGGGCCTGGGGGCAGTGTAGCTACCGACTTTAGTAGGTTTATATAGGGAGACCGTACAATATTAGAGATGGGAAGAAAGGATCAACATTTCTGGGCTTCAAAGCTGACCCAGATGAGAAAACTTTTGAACAACAATACAGGAAGGACTGCTTGACATCTACCAGTAATCATTTTTGCACAGGATAGACTGAGATATGCATACAATTGGTGTGCCTTAAACCATCTATCAGACTACTTTCGGCCGTTTCAGCACATGATATTCAGAGTTACAGGGCGGTTTCAGTCGGCCTTGGCCTTCCTAGATGTTATACTGACGCGACGTGCGCACCGTCTCACCAGTTTGAGGGCCTCGTCAATGATGATCACCGGGAACGCCACGACCAAGACCAGCAGCCACTCGTTGAAGCTCAGGGGCACGATACCGAAAGCCAATGCGAAGAATGGGACATACAGGATGATGAAGTGCAGGCCAAATGACACCGCCATAGCTAGGAGGAGCCAGGGATTGACCCAGGGAGGCATGGTCAGTAGGCTGGCATCTTCTGACAGCGCGTTCAGGGAGTTGAACATCTCGATGGCGACCAGGACGGAGAGGGAGATCGTTGTGGCCTTTGCCTTTCCCTCCGTGAAGTAGTTGCAGGGGTTGGCCTCGAACGAGAACACGCGATCCCCTGCGGTGAACGGATTAGCCTTGAAGCCCTCCCAGGTGGAGCATTGGCCCCAGTTTGAGAGTTGGTTATAGGTCACGAGAGTATGCCCATCAGCGCTCAGGTCTATCCCCAGGAATGATCCGTGCGTGTACCAGATGACAAACGCACCAACTGTTGCCAAGCCGACATAGAGCCCAATGACCTGCTCATCAGACGAAAAAGCAAAATTTGAGGTTACTGCACATCCTGCCACTTGTGTCTGCATTCTGTATTTTCCATATCTACGAATTCAGCCTTAACTGAAATGTGGTAATAGAAGCATTTACCGTGTAGCGGAACAAGACCCATGCACTGATCAGCGAATCCTCGCTCCGACGTGGAGATTTCTTCATGATATCCTTATCCGGTGGGTTGAACCCCAGCGCAGTGGCTGGTGGTCCATCAGTGACGAGGTTAACCCATAGAAGTTGGACAGGAATGAGCCCCTCTGGAATGCCCAAAGCAGCTGTAAGGAATATAGAGGCCACCTCACCGATGTTTGATGAGATCATGTACCTGCAATGGCCGACTCTGGTGAGCAAGTGCTTTCTTTTTTTCAAGCTATCTTATCGATCAATAATTTTCATTTAGCCACGCAAAGAAAAAATAGCATGTTAGGCTGTCGTGACCAATGTAACTGAAACCAGGACTAGGTGCTGCTAAAAACCTTATGAATGCTTTCATGTTGTTGTAGATAGATCTTCCTTCACCAACTGCTGCCACAATTGTTCTGAAATTGTCGTCTGCTAGCACCATATCAGATGCTTCCTTAGCAACCTGGAATCAAATTCGTCATTTGAGTGGTATATATGAAGTTTCACTAGAAGAATACAATATTTTAGACAAATTAACAGATTATTTTCTACAATGTTTGTTTTAGTACTAAGGCCAGTGAGAAGATCTAAACTTTGCCTGATCTTCCATGTTAGTTTTTTCTTCTTTTCTTTTTCATTTTCATTTTGAATCAGCAACATAACAGACTGGTTCAGTGGATGATGCTAACAGGATATAGTGAATATATGCATGACGAATTGAAGAATATTTCTTTCTACAAGAAAAGAGACAGTTTTATTCTTTTATCATACGCATGGCCCACCATGTGTTTTTAAACTGAAGGGAAGGAAGAATGGAAAGTTAGCAAAGGTACCTCAGTGCCAGCAACGCCCATGGCTATGCCAATGTCAGCCAGCTTCAGGGCAGGGGCATCATTAACGCCATCTCCTGTCATCGCAACAACTTCACCATCTTCTTTTAACAGCCTCACAATCTCTTGCTTGTGCTTCGGCTCAGCCCTGGAGAACAGTAACCCCCCTTGCTGCCTTAGCTTAGATTTCTTATCTGCAAGTGACATGAACTCTCTCCCTGTGAAGCTCTTGGTGCAGAGGTTTTCATCTCTGCTGAAAACGCCTATCTCCCGACAGATAGCCTCAGCTGTCTCCTTGTTATCTCCAGTAATCACTATGACACGAATGCCTGCAGCTTTGCATTTCTCAATTGCTTCAGGAACCTCTTCACGCGGTGGATCCTGTCATAAAAGAAAGTCTTATTGCCATAAGTTTTATTCAGATCGCTAGATTATATGGCAGTACCGATCAGAGTTTGTCAACATACCCTTAGCCCAACAAATCCGACAAATATGAGGTTATTTTCAATGGATGAATAGCTGGAATGATCTAGCAGAAGCTTGTGAGCAGGATGTTCTTCTCCATCATAGGTGGCGAACTCTGAGATTTCATCCTTGTATGCAAAGCCGAGGCAGCGCAAAGCACTTCTTGACATCTCATGAAGCGATTCCAAAATGAGTCCCTTAGACGTATCATCCATTTCGACAACAGAGCCATCAAGCAATTGCATATACGTGCACCTCTCCAAAAGATTTTCCACAGCTCCCTGTCATGGAAGTTAAGTCCATTTTTATACATCTTCTTTTATGTTGGAATCTAATCTAGATAGGAGTGGTCCCTAATCAGCCTTCTACCAGTGCCAAATAAAGTTACATTGATTTCACAACATCGGATAATAGATAGAAACAGGTACCTTGACTAGTAATGAATTTTTTCCTGAATATGATTTCGCAATGACTCCCATGGACTTGCGCACGCGATCGAATTCCAAAGTAGCTATCCTGCAAGAATTTTGATTCCACCACTGACAGCAACCTGGTTTTTAAGACAGGGCAGTAAGGAGATGGTTATCCTCGGAGCTTTATTCATTCAGTTTAAGGTACAAGAAGATAAAAACAGGAAACCAAGAATAGCTCATACGCAGAAACTGAGAAGACTCAACAGAAGATGAAGAATTGCCAGGGAGCCCCATTTTCTCCACCAAAACCTATTTGCATGAAACAAACAGCTCACTGTAAGTATGCACCAGTAAGTTCTATGGACATGAGCTACGTAAAGTGGAAAAAGGATCATACGTTCTTGAAGCAAGCTGATAGAATTAGCGTCAGATGTTAAAAAAAAAAATCATTGTGAATGAAGAAATAGGAATTGCATGTATCTGGCATCATACCTTGTCCAGTGATCCAAATTGTTTTTTAAATTACATTATCCTGAATGTTACTCATGATTGCGCAGTACATATCTACCATGAGTTGAGTTTAAAACATGTTATTAATAGATGCTAAGGAATCAGCTTTCGGTACATTTGGTACGCTGAAACAGCAAACAGTGAAGCATTTTGATCTCCAAAGTTGTGAACAGATTCTTATATATCACTGAACTGATGCTTCCGCTTTTAGGTTACACAATTCACTCATTAATCAGTTGTTGCTCTTTTATTCAACTAGACGGATGTCTTAGACTGGGCTTTGCCCTGTCACTTCCCGGTTGGTGGTGTAGCTCATTTTTAGTTTCAGTGGAACCAAAACCAAAATTCCACAAACTGATAGCGAATTTCAATAGAGAACTCTGAACTTGAAGAAAATGTGCAAAAGTTCTCACCTTAAGAGCCGCCTCCGTTGGCATACCACTAGCCACGTAATGCTGCCCGGACAGAGAAACGCTGGCGTCGTTGCAGACGGCGGCTATCCTGGCCAACATTGCCAAGTTCTCATCTATGGCGCTGGCCCCCGGCCAGCCCTCGATGCGCCCGTCTGTCGGATCATAGGTCGTGCCCTCGACACAGAAGCTCCTGAGCTTCTCCCCTCCCTTCCTCGGCATTGCGACCACACGCACGGCGGACATCTGGTTGGTGGTGAGCGTGCCCGTCTTGTCGGAGCAAATGACGGTGGTGCATCCGAGCGTCTCCACGCTGGGCAGCCTGCGCACGAGCGCGTTCTTCTGCGCCATCTTGCGCGTGCCGAGCGCGAGGCACGTGGTGATCACGGTGGGGAGGCCCTCCGGGATGGCGGCCACGGCGAGCGCCACGGCGATCTTGAAGTAGTACGTGCATCGCTCGAAGGAGAAGGCCACCCTGGTGGGCGCCCACCACCTGCCGCCGTCGTCGTACTCCCAGGTCAGGAAGTATCGGACGTTGATGAGCCAGACGAGCGCGCAGACGGCGCCGATGATGGCGGTGAGCGCCTCGCCGAACTCGTTGAGCTTGCGCTTGAGCGGCGTGTCGTCGTCGGCCTGCGCCGCCTCGTGTATCTGGCTGTGGATGCGGCCGATCTCCGTGGCCATGCCGGTGGCGACGACGAGCCCGACGCAGCTGCCGTTGGCCACCGTCGTGCCGGCGAACAGCATGCACTCCTTGGCCTGTATCTCGGCATCCTCCGCGCCGGCCACGGCGCGGGCCGTCTTGTTCGTCGCCTCGCTCTCCCCGGTGAGCGACGCCTGCTCCGCGCGCAGCGTGGACGACACGAGCGACAGCACGCGCACGTCCGCGGGGACGCGGTCGCCGGCCCGGAGCTCGACGACGTCGCCCGGGACCAGATCCCGCGCCGGGACGCGGGGCAGCGACACGCCGTCGCGGCGCACGACGGCGTGCTCGCTCTGTATCTCCTTGAGCGCGGCGAGCGCGCGCTCGGCGTTGGTCTCCTGCCAGGCGCCGACGGCGGCATTGACGAGCAGGATGAGGAAGATGACGACGGGCTCGACGAAGGACGACGCGGCGTCGACGTCGAGGTAGGCGAGCGCGAAGGAGACTGCCGCGGCGGCGAGGAGCACGCGGACGAGGGTGTCGTCGAACTGGGCGAGGAGCAGCGAGAGGAGGGACGGGGACGGGTGCTCGCCGAGCTCGTTGGGCCCGTACGCCTCGCGCCGCGCGTCCGCCTCGTCCGTCGAGAGGCCCCGCGCGGCCGACACCGCGAAGGTCGCCTCGCACTCGGCGGGCGTCCGCGCCCACGCGGGGAACGCGTCGCCGCTGCGGTGGGCGTGCTTGCCGGCCATGACCACACTAGCGAGCTAGTTCGAGACGGGCTACGGTCGGTGTGCGGAGTGAAGCTGGATGCCTGGAGCGCGCGTCCGGCCGTGAGTTTTAAGGAAGGAGAGGAGAGCGGAGGCCTTGCGGACTAGCATGGCAACCACTACCAGGCAGTAGTTCGGGTAAGCTCGGCGGTGTTGACGGCACGGCCGCGCCTCAATCGATCGATCGGACGGGATTGGCGGACTAGGTTGTGTCTCGTCGGTCAAGCTACCGGCTGCTACCAACGTGCCAGGTCAGGTGCTTTGAGCATTCCCAACTAGCTTGTCGTTTCTACTCCACTTGTCGTTTCTACTAATTTTGCCAGGGACTTCTTTTTGACTGTCGTCACGAACTCATTTTTTACCTCTTCATTCATCATCTGATCGGAGCGGACACAAGTGGTTGACAAAGCTTCAGCATCAACAAACGCATGAGCCACGCCATCAGAAACCATTTCGCATTTTGACCCAAAGCAGCGCTGGGAGCTAGTGCTTCAGGTTAGTTCCAGCAGGCTGTTCAGTAGTCAGAGCAATATTAGCATTTTCCATCGACGTTGGTGACACGTCGGCAAAGCGTGCTGCCGGTGGGCTCGCGTGCTAGTGTCATACACCATTTCTGGAATATGTTGTGCATCTTGTATCAGTCCCTGGATCAGTAGCTGATACGTACAATAACACAGATATGATAATCAAAAGCATACTTCAAATTGGTAAATAAGCATAATACCTGATATAGGACCCTTAGTGGTGGCACGACAAGAAAATATCCAAATCCAACCAACCAGCTAACGGTGAAGCAGACAGCGGAAACCTTGGCCCAAAGCCACAAGCACACTTGAGAGGCAGAACCGAAAACCCAAACGTCGTCGTCTTCTACGAAGTCTTCTCCTACTAAACCAACAATCGCAAACGCGTGAGTACATAAGGTACTCAGCAAGCCCTACACTACACGAGGGTATACATACATGCATACTTGGTCTTAGCAAGGAGGAGGCTATATGGTTTATTCGCAGCAAAACAAGCTTTATGCAGGGTTCACTAAAGCAAGACAAGGATTCATAGATAAAACAGGGAATTAATTGTCAATATTTTAGTTGGTTGGCCCTGGGGGAGTATGGAGCCTTCCCGCCAGTTCCCAAGTTTTAGTTGGGCCTTCTGACCTCAAGGATCATACCGACCCGGCACATTTGCCATCACTTCCAAAACACGGGCTGACTACAACCCACTCACACGTCAAGGAAAGAGAGAGGTGGCTAATCCATACGTGCGTAACAATAATGTGTCATATGCCGTGACAACGTCCATCCGGATGAATTTTACACTCTGCAGAGGTTGTACATCTTTTCCCACGAGCTATGCACTCTTGTACGGAGAGTAAGATAACGCCTAGTCCATATCCTCCGAGTAGTCTCACAATTCCACCACGAAATCACACCCAGGGGCTTGTGACATGAAAGGTCACACACTGGCACTGTACGCCTGTAAAAAAGGTACGTCATGCTCCTGTAACAAATAGCAGGATCCTGTAACATATACCAGGACTGGCGGCACTCCCGTAACCTATAGCGGGTTCCGCGAGCCGGATCATAGGTACGTTTCCTATGTCCTTTTCCTGAGCTTTCGTTGCCTCGACTAGCCTCCAGATGGCATTTGCAAAAATACCAGGAAGATAGGGTAGGTCCTTCCCATAGGGGTTCCGTGGTTGTACGAGAATCATTATGTTAACGGGCGTCAGAACCGGTCCTTATATGGCCGGGCAAGCACCATATCCCACACTAGGGGCCTATAACATCAACATCCATCCACTAGTGGCCTTGCCCGCAATCCAACCCATCCCATCATCACCGCCACCATCAACATCATCACCTAACACAGTTGTGCTACTCCCAAACCCATTATATCACACACACCACCAAACTCATTTAACACAGTTGTAAAACATATAAGTGTGTAAAGTGTAGCAATGTAGATACATTGCAGGGGTCCTAAGCATTCTAGTAGCAAGGTAAAAGTGCCATCATAGAATGATGGAACTATCCTAGGGTTATCAAGGTGACAGGTAAACAAAGGGGTAAACAAGGATTCAGATATTAACGCCTAAGTAACCGACATCAATATCAATAAGCAAGTAGGTCCATAGCTACACAAGCAGTAAAATAGCAAGTAATGCATAATACTAGAGTAGGCTCTATAGGTGCATTGCAAAAACAGTAGGTTCAGTCATGATCAAGGAGATGTAGAGCTTGCCTTCACTAATTAGTCTTCTTCTTCACGTCCTCGTAATCCGGGTCCTCAGGTCCTTCCTAGAAGCTTGTATCTTCTGACTCGTATGTCGAGGTCGATGTCTTCAAGTCCTTCGTCGAAGCTCGTCCTTGAAGCTTGTATCTTCTGGATCTTCTTTTAGTTCTTCCTCGAATCTCGCGTAAGCTAGCGTATAAAAAGATACCGTATAAACAAACTACCGCAAAGGAAATAAGGCTCGAGAAGAACCACACAAGATCCAATTAACTTCGATAAGAACCAAAAGAACACCCAAGAAGACGAAAGGCACAGATCATGCATGATGCATTAGGTTTTACTTTAGGAAGATCTTATTATCTTAAGAGAGGCTATTAGAGGTGATGCATCGAGCACTAGGGCTTTTGATGTAAATGAGGGATGCTAAACCATGATAAATGCATGCGGGTATGTGCAGGCAGAAACGGCGTGTGTACGTGTTAGATGTACATTGGCAGCATTACGGCTTTATATAGGTTGTGACCTATATAAAGGTTCATGCAACAAATGTACTAGTGCAAGGTGTGTTACTTTAATTACCTACTTATATTAGGTTATTTACTAATGGTGATTAGCTATCAATTACTTACTAAATTGATTAATTACTAAGGTTATTCCACTAATTATTTGTCATGAGCTAAGCGCATGACGATGGCACGTGTACGTGATTATGCATGACATGAGTGCACGGTTGCGAATAAAAGACAAGGATCAATCGATAAGATCAACTAGCAATTGAAATAACAATGAACAATAAATCCAATAACCTCGATGAAAGACCACATAAATACGAGAATAGTAATAAATAACAGAGCTCGGTAAGGATCGGTGGTAGACAATAGGTTAAGGTCGATTGAGCGAGGGTTGAGATAGGTTAGACTTGTAGCTGAGATGTGATAGAAGATATTAGGTTTTGGGTGTGAAAAGATACAACAAGATTGGTTAGGCTCACGCTAGAAGGTGATTGAGTATTGGCGACAAGCGATATCGACGCTACAGGATTTGCCGGTATGGGATTTAGGGTATTAGGTTTCAAGGCGATACAACACGAAAGATCGGGTAGGTTTATTGCTAGCGAGTGAGAGTGCATGCGCGACATACCAGGTTAAGACGGAAAGATGTATTGTGATGAGGAGGGTGCTAGGACGTGAGGCAAAGAGATACTGCGTGACTGGTTAGGTTCAACGTTAGACGATAAAGCGGGTTGCTACAACACGCAAGTTTGACGTTGTATGAATTTGCGATATGGGAGGACATCAAAAGAGGGAGGATTATATGGTATTGACGGCTTACTGGTCCATTCTAGAGCTCCAAGAGTAGTACCAAAGGGTACTACGCGTTTCTACGAACGCATGGGCGCAAGAATCGCCCAAAACAGAGCTACAGTGATGAAGTTATAGCTATTCGAAGGTTTTAGGGGCTTACTTGTAATTACAGAAATATACCGAGGGCGTATCTATAATTACAAAAAGGTTTTTAGGGACTGAAATGTAATTACAGAAAGTTTTAGGGACCAATCTGTAATTACCGAAAAGTTTAGGGGCTTCGGTGCAAAAAGACAGGGGCTAAAATATAATTACAGAAAAGTATAAGGTCGTTTCTGTAAAAAGACAGGACCTGATCATAAATAAAATAAAGATCAGGGGCTTATCTGCAAGAATACCGGGGCTGGGGATTTTCTAGGATTTCTGGATTTATTTTCCAATTGGAAAATCATGGACCGAGTGCACCAGATTTGTGGACCAGGTCCACAGATCTGGCTCACGATGGACCGGATCAATCTGGGCCGTTGGATTTCAAATGGAAGGTTGAGATTTAAAATGACCGAAGGGGTATGCGACGTTTTAATCTCGGCCGTTGATTCGGAAGCGGACGGCTGTGGTGGCTCCGGCGAGGCTGGTGGCGGCCGGAGACCACAGGCGCGGCGGCGCTAGGCGCGGGCTCGACGGAGCTCGCCATTCTGGCGCTCCGGTGGCTCAAAATCGACGCGGTAAGTCCCGGGAGAAAGAGGAGGGGAAGGAGATCTCACCGCGGGGACACGTGGACGTCGCGGGCGGGTGGAGACGCGTCTGCGACGACAGGAGGCGGAGCTTGGCGGCGGCGCTCGACGGAGAAGGGAAAGGAGGGCGGCTCGTCGACTTCTTGATGGCCGGTGCGGCGCACGTCACCGAGACGAAGCGGAGGCGCGTACGCGGCGACAGAGACGCGGCCGGGAGGGCGGCCGGCGTCGAGCACGCGCGGCGGCGGACGGCGGCGCGCGGTGCAGAGGGTGCTCTGGGGCTCCTTGAGCTAGGCGAAGAGGCGCAGGAGGAGCAGCTCAACCTCGTGATGCTGGAGCACGCTCGCAGAGGGCGAGGGGGAGCTCCACGGCGGCTAATCGACGGTCGCCGGCGATGAGAGGGAGATGGGGAAAAACTTCGATTGAAGCTCGATGGTGAACGTGGAGGGCAGAGGTGAGCTGGGAGAGGGAGAGGAGGTGCACGCGCACCCGGATTTATAGGCGGGAGGAGAGAGGGAGGCCGGGAGGGTGGTCGCGACCGCGGTCTCCGGTCGTCGGTGTTAATGGCGATGGGATGGCTCGCGATGGGAGAGGACGGGGCGACGGGTTGACGATGACGAGCGCACTGGGATGGCCACAGTGGTGGTGACGAGACGGAGCGAGAGAGGAGCTCGCGTGGCATGACGCCGAGGTGTGGTGGTCGGCGGTCTCGGTCGCCGGTCAAGGAGAGAGAGGAGCGGGTCACTCTGCTGCGATGGGACGAGGCGAGGGCAGGGGAGTGGGCGCCCATGGCCATGACGTGAACGCAGCACGGCCACAGGAGGACGGACGCGACGGGGCGACGGGGCGACGGGCTGACGCCGAGCGGCGTCACGGCGGCATGTGCGCGCCGCTGGCGCTGGCAGGAGGAAGGGGAAGGGGCTGACAGGCGGGGCCCGCTGGTCAGTGAGAGAGGGAGGAGAAGGGCCGGTTGGGCTGGTCAGTTGGGCCGGGACGGTTTCGCGCAGCCCAGCTGCGGTTGGGTTGGAGGAGGGGGAGGGGGAAGTGGACTGGGCCGGAGGGAAATGATTCGGCCCGAGGGGAGTTAGGGAAAAGGAAAGGTTTGATATTTTCCTGGGATTTGAATTTGAATGAATTTCAAATTCAAACAAGAATAAAAAAAATCAAACAGCTAAGCTAAATGAATTCAAATAAAACCAGAATCGCACATGATGAACTTTTTGCAAGATTTTAAAATCAAAACTTTTTGAATTCACGGTGAATTTGCTAGAGATCTTAATCATGCATTTATTTTAATTTGTTGTAAATTCAAAAGTTCCAACTTTTAGTGACTTTTAATGAAAGCAAACACTTAAGCACAAGTTTTTAATATTAGAAAATTTCATATTCTAACTAGGTTTAAATTTATTTAGTAAATTTTGTTTTGAAAATTCATGGAAAGGTAAGAGTTGGACAAAAATTTAAATTTTGAGTGATTTTTATTCCTTTTTAAAATGCTTTGAAATTTTGGGGTGTTACAGCTAGCTTACGTAAACTGTCAGGAGAAGACGTTAGGAACTGAGCATTTGAAGAATATCCGGCAGATGAATCGTTGCTACCTACGAATTGAATACCCTATAGAATTCTTGTGAAATCAATAGATGTAGTTGCTGTTTGCTCTGTATCAGTGAACACTTATTCTTCAAAGTAAACATGAGGTTTCTTCTGATTGAGAAATTGCTGCATTAGAGACACTCTTTCAACTGCTGGAACGAAGAACCGAGATAATCACTGCACTAGACATGTAAGCAAATTGCCTTACGTAATTTTGATTCCTTGACTTTGTGTCCTATAGCTCGCCAATGTAGTAGTAGTAGTTAGCAAGTACAATTATATATTCAAGTATATTCGTACCTTCTTTTATTTTTTAATTTCTCCATGTCGAATGCATAGCTTATAGTACCATAAGATCACAGACCTAATGCCTGATGCTGCCCTGCAGACACCATTAAACCACGAGAAGCGGTCCCGTTTGTCAACTTATAGTACGCATCTGTAGATCTCTACACGTTTCTACTCCTTCGATCATAGTTTAACTAAAGAATTGATTGAGCGGAGCTGACCTGATCTGGCCATCAGGAGTTTAATCTGAGCATGCTTGGAAGTCATAACTCATAACCCGATTTGTTTACTCCATCAGTGGTGCATGCAGGTACGTACTGGGGTAGCAGCAAGCAACGAGTTTCAATGGCGCAGCGCCGGAAGAACATACCTGCCAAGCGAACCTTGGATCTACACGAAGCTTCACCGATAGACTATTTTAGACTTCTCGTCGTGTTCAGGTGTAGCTTTCCGACGCGCATGCACTACATATCTCAGATCTACCATCATTCTCTGACGCCTTAGTTTAGGTTTATATGGACGAGCACGTATCTGGTGAAATTCAACTAAAAGTTGAATTATTTTGATTTGCCTAGTTCATTAAATGGTAACACTATATATCACGCCATGCTTCGTGATCCTGCCTAGTTCATATTTTGATTTGACTACTTCATATGGTCCGCAGAATGGATAGGCTACGTTGCGCACTGTGAGGTCTGTAGGTTGCTTGACGAAGGTCGTTAGGTTTTTATTTTAAACCAACTTATTGGAGTTCAAGTTTCAAATTTGGCTACAATTTACTTTTACTTGTCACTACAATTTACTGTAGCGACCTTGACCTTCCGTGTTTTTTTTTTACAAGATTAGTGTATACAGTTAGATCTTTTATATCATTAGATCTATCATAAAACATATTCTATTAGCATTATATGTTTCTGCACATCTATGTAATTTTTTCAGAAAAAAAAAGTACGATCAAAATCGTTAAAGTAAATATGACAGTGACAAGTAAAAGCAAACGGAGAAAAAGAAAAACAGAAAAGCTTGCCTACATTTTTTTTAAGGGAAACTAGCCTACTGCCTTTTTTTTTTGAGAAATTACACAGTACAACTCAGACACTCACAACGCACGCACACTCATCCCTATGAACGTATATACGCAAACCCTACCCCTATGAGCATCTTCGAAGACTGAGCCGGCAAATTCTCCAGATTCCCGAAGTCACCACTGGCGTCTCGCTATCGACGGCCACGTCGTCTACCGCTGAAAGCACAAATGCCGTTAAATCCTAGAAAATTCGCTCCCAAACTCAGGACCTCAAAGGTGCTACTCGGGTGCCTTAACTACTAGGCTAAGACCCCTTTCACAACTAGCCTACTTTTTGTTTTTTTGAGGAGAGCACCGCCTTTTATTAATCATTTAGGGAATAAGTGTTACAAACACCATCAGGTGGTGCCAAAAACCAGACATGTCTACTAATCTGACTATAAATTGAACTTCTCGCGAGGTTATGCGCATCTGCATTGGAACCTCGATTTTCATGAATAAACTCTGACGAAGCAAAATTCAAACGCCTGGCGTTGATCTCACGTAATTATGTGACCATACTGACCCATGCCATCGCCCTGGATGTTCTTGATCACCGTAGAGCAGTCACTCGTCAGTCGAAGCCGTTGCACGAGTAGATCGCTCGCTAGCGATAGTCCTTCTCGACATGCAAGAATCTCTGCAGTCTCTGCATAAGTAACTCCTTCAAACACTACGGCTGAAGCCCCAAGAAAATCATCTTTGTCACTCCGTGCAATAGCTGCAACAGCTGCAATGCTTAGATTCTTTGATAATGCCGCATCGACGTTGATCTTGACATAACCCTGAGGGGGAGGAATCCACTTCGGCACATGTCTTGACTCACGCACTTGCTTCTCCTTTGGCTCAGGTTTCGCCAACTCCAGGTCAGCAATGAATCGATCAATAAAACAGTGCGTGGATAGCGGACTTTGAAACGAGTTCTCATGAATTGCCTTCCGCCTTGCATGCCAAATCGCCCATAATGTGACAACTACTCTGGTCACCTCTTGTTGCGGCAAATTTTTCATTACCTCCACTAGCCAGCCGCGTGCGCTCATATCTTGTACCTGACACAAATGTTCAGTCACTTGTTCACTCTCCAAAGCCCAAACACATTTGGACATATTGCACTCTAATAGAGAATGTTTCCATGAATCCTCCATGCCACAAATGCTACAGCAGCTGTTCTGAGCCATATTTCTATGATGGCGCACATCTCCTGTAGGTATAGAGTGCCGTGCGAGTCTCCAAAGAAATACGCGTATTTTTTATGGCACTTGAACCTTTCATAAATCTGTCCATTCCTTTTGCTCCTTCTTAGTATCAGCTCGACCTGCTCTGTTTTCTAACCAAGCTGTGTTCGCATCCTTGTTGCGCACAAGCATACGGTACGCTGACCTGATCGTGAACTTCCCTGATCTCTCATAGTGCCAAGACCAAAAGTCATCTGCTCTGGTTGAGCTCAAGGGAATATTAACGATAACGTCTCTGTCCATAGGTGTAAAGAAACGATCCAACATCTCCTGGTCCCATGCTCCTGTTACCTGGTCGATAAGCTCACTGACAAGCTGAGGCGGGTTCACATCATTACAGCAAATTGGTTTGAGCAAACCATCGCGCGGGAGCCAATTCGTACTCCATATGTTCGTCAGTTCCCCTGTGCCGACCCGAGCCGGTCACAACTAGCCTACTGCCTGAGGACACTTGAGAAAAGCAATACAGAAATCTCTTTCCAGGCCCATGCTCACCCGAGCGCGCGCCGTTGGACATAGTTTTTGGGCCGGCCCATCAGAAGAGCGAATACCCAGGAAGGAATGAAAGAAGATGAATGAATTAGAGAAGGGCAGAAGGCGATGCCTGCTATGCGAGTTTGCGAGGCCGGGGGACCACCAAACCCAGTTCAGATGGACGAATCACGGAACCACCTGTGCTCAAAAAAAAAAAAACTGTCCTCAAAACAAAACAAAAACTGTGCTAAGAAAAAATGGACGAATCACCTGTCTTTTTTTTTTGGGTCAAAAATGAAGTCTGCGCACATATCAGAAGCAGGCTGCTTGCTGGCCATTCCCAGGGCCAGGGGCAACGCCGCCCGCCGCGAGGCCTGGGTACCGAAAGCGGACACACACCATGAATAGTGCGCGCCGAAGATGTATGTTCTGCCTGTCACGGCTCACGCGCACCATGTTGCCGCCGCTGGTCGGCCAGAGCATTAGTCACCCATGTGCTCGTGAGCTCGTCTTTCTCCGAGTTTACAGAGTTTCGAGCTCTGGTGTGCTCTGCTCACGGATCTCCCGGACTCTGTGCACACCCAGTCACCGTGCCCCCAAACTTTCTGGAGCCGGAATGCGCGCTGGGCAATATACCGGTTTGGGCGATCGACCCGTGCTGATGGATGAGGGATGAGGCTCGAGCATGACTGACGCCCGGGTGCTCAAAGACTAGGGGTGGAAAGTGAATACGGATAATCCGTAATATTCGATATCCGTATCCGATAAAATGTAAATGTGGTACAAAATTTGCTATTCGATTAATATTTTTAGATTATTCGGATTCGTATTCGAATTCGATAAGAAAATATGGATGTGGATATGGTTTGAGGTTTTGACATCAAATATCCGACATATCCGTATTTGTATTCGTATCCGCCATAATATCATAAATATATCCATATATTATATGAAAAATATTATAAAATTGATTAAATTTTGATGTGAACTAGTGTAGACCATGTGAAATAATGTTATTTAAGATACTTTAGAGAGGAAAAAAATGTGTAGTTGTCTTAACAACATAGAAAGTTAAATGTATCCGTATCCGTCCGAATTATAGTGACATTCGCTTTTGTATTCGCATTCGTTTAGTATTCGATCCGTATTCGTATTTGAAAACATTCGTATTCGTATCTATATTCGTTTACAAATATGGATATAGATGTGGAAAAGGCACTATCCGATTCGTATTCGATCCGTTTCCACCCCTATCAAAGACCATCGTGATCCAGGAGTAAGAAATTAATGTGGTGATACCTCACGGAAATCACAAGATACCAAGCAACAGAGATATTTTGAATCAGACTTGCCATACAAAACCGGTTTGTGTTAATCGTCTGTGGAAGTATTGATTTGGACCTTTCCCTTGTGCTGTCGACTCGCGCACGCAACTAGCATGCATGATGTCAACGCTGTTGTTTACTCTCTAAGACCTTGGCGGCTGGCTGCTCTCAACATGAGCCCGGAGACCTAAACGCGTAGCACTATCGCTGCGACCAACCAGGTGGCTGCTTGTCCGATCCAGTCACAGCCTTCAGAGCGCGATCCGGTGCGAGTTTGTTGAGCGATCGCCGACCTGCACGGCGCGACGACTAGGCATGCATCGTACGCATGCATGCTTATGTACATAAACAATACAGACGATCGTCGCGAGGACAAGTTTCAAAGTGCAAGTGTACAGAAAACAATTTCCGGATGCAGGTCTTGCCGTATCGGTCTCTCTATCTCGCCGGTTTGGTACGGTGCAGCTCATCCAATAGCCACCAGGCCGTCCACGCCGCCGCCGTAGTGCCGGATACCGGACATGTGCTCTGCTTGCTTCTATTAGAAATCTGTTTGCCCAGCAACCAACCCCTAGCATATGAATATGATGCTGCTGAAGATGATTCCTCTGCATAGGTCCAGTTGCTGCTTTCTTCCCTTCTGTTCACACCTAGCTAGAAACTCCAGCCACTGGAAACCAAGTAGGAGTAGAAACTCCAGCCACTGGAAACCAAGTAGGAGCAGAGGTATGTTCAGTGCTAGTTCAAGTCATGTTTTAAGTTGGTACGTATATATCAGTACAGTAGACAATCAACTAAAGAGACAAAATTACAGTAGCATGCACATATGCAAGTGCTTGCAGCTGCATCCAATATAATAACGAGTCATGTCAAACTCCTGATTGGAACTGGCTAGTTGAGTTACAGAGTGGGACAAATAGATTAGAAGAAAAGTAAAGCTACTAGACGCACGTTGGATCATCAAATGCTTATTAATTACGACAGGCCAATGCCAGTAAGACTGTTTGGATATGATGCACCTAACTATAACCAACCTCCCGTGCAGTTCATATCTAACTCCATCTAGGTTCATGTACCATATGACAGGCAACAAAAACACTATGTATAATGTTCCTCGTGATGGACCAGAAAAGGGCAGATAAGAAAGTTGTGCTTTGTTCTTTCCAAAGTTTGAAAACAATGGTATGCTTTCTTCGTGTCAATGTCGAACGGACGAAGAAGCTTCTTTTGCTCCACTTTTGAACCAAGAATGAGGTTCCAAAAGCATATCTTATCAACTAATAAAGCGCAGCCATGTTAAAACAACCAGAACAAAATAGAGTCAATTATTTTTTGCGAACAAAAAACAGAGTCAACTGTGCCGTTTGGTTCCTCTGAGAATTGAGACTGATGATCCACAAAGACAACAAAAAATAGCAGTTCATTTCAATAATCTCTGGAGTTTTGGACAGATAGGAAAAACCAAAAAACAAAATAACGAACGAACAGCTAGCGGATCCAAGCATATGTATACTTGCAAAACCACTTATTTAGCAGATGAATTAAGAAGAAGAAGAAGAAAAAAACATGAACAATAATCACCACCTAGTTCACTACGTCTTCCTTCACTTTGCACGCTTGCTCTCTGCCCATGGCTGATCAAATGTACATACGCGAGCACGGACAAGTCCATCCGTGGCACGACGATCACCTCCTCTTGTTCTTGCTGCCGAGGACGAGGCTGAAGTAGAAGAAGAGGCGGAAGAGGAAGCCCCACGCCGCCGTGACGAGCAGGCACTCCCACTTGCCGAGCTGCGTGACGGCCGTCTGCTGCAGCACGCCGCGGCCCGTGACGACGCACGTGTCGGCGCCGATGCCCACGCCGAGCGCCGAGCTGATGGACGCGAGCACCCGCGCCTTCACGGCGTCCGGCAGCGCGGCCAGCGGCGAGTTGTCGAAGATCTGCGCGCCCCGGACGAAGCACTCGCCGGCGCGGCCGAACTCGTTCTGCAGCACGCCCTCGAACGGGTACTTGACCAGCGACAGGTAGTGGAACCATATCCAGTAGCCCGGGATCCTGTCCCGGTTGATGAAGAAGCCGCTGAAGAGCAGGAAGTAGGCGAGGATGGCGACGACGACGGTGTACCCGATCATGACGTGCGGGATCACGCCGGAGAGGAACGTGACGAATCCGCTCCCGGCCCAGAACGAGGCCAGGATGGCGAGCGTGTAGAACGCGAACCCGGAGACGCCGCCCGCGAGTCCGACGGCGAAGAATGTGGTGAAGGCGAAGGCGAGGGAGAGGACGACGAGCGGCGGGAAGGAGACGATGGCGTTGGAGAGCACGTAGGAGGCGCGGCGGTACGCGCCGTAGGCGGTCTCCCGGAGGAAGACGTAGCGCTCCTGGAGGAACACGGGAAGCGCGTCGGCGCAGGTGTAGAACATGGTGGACATGGCGAAGGCGAAGAAGCCGAGCCGCTCCTGCGCGCCCTTGGGCGACTGGTCGAGGCGGAAGAAGACGGTGGCGAGGATGGCGCCGGTGACCACCACGGCGCCGAGGCGGATGAGGAACAGCTCCGGCATGCGGCGGGTGTTGATCGCCGAGCGCTTCGTCAGCACCTTCATCTCCACCCAGAACGGGTTCGCGTACGTGTGCACCGTACGCCGCCTCCCCGGCCACGTCCGCGCCCGACACCAGCTTCCCGCGCGAAATGCTCGCGCTGATGGCCTCCTTGAGCGACATCGACGGCGCCCACGGATCATGATCGGCGCCCGGCGCGGCGTGCATGCGCTGCCATGTACGGTTGAAGTCGACGAGCGGCTTGGTCCCCGCCGGCGAGGCCTCGAACTCGCGGATCATGTCGAGCGCGAACTCGGCCCGGTTCTCGTTGTCGGGATGGGGAACCCGAACTCGGCGAAGTAGGTCGGCAGGGCGGTGGGCGGCCCGCTGAATACCGTGCGGCCGCCGGAGAGGAGGATGAGGCGGTCGAGGAGGCCGAGGATGCGGTGGCTGGGCTGGTGGATGGACGTGATGACAATGCTGCCACTCTCGGCGATGCGGCGGAGCACCTTGACCACCATGAACGCGGAGGTGGAGTCGAGCCCCGACGTGGGCTCGTCGAGGAACAGGAGGATCGGGTCGTGGATGATGTCCGTGCCGATGGACACCCTGCGGCGCTCGCCGCCAGACACCCCGCGGTGTCCCTCGTCGCCGATGATGGTGTTGGCCGCCGCGCAGAGTCCGAGCTGGTCGATGAGCGTCTGCACGCGCGCGCGCTTCTTGGCCGCGGACAGCACCCGGGGCAGGCGGAACTCGGCGGCGAAGGAGAGCGTTTCGGTGACGGTGAGCATGGGGAACAGCAGGTCGTCCTGCATCACGTAGGCCGAGATGGACTTGAGGATGTTGCCCGTGAGGGGCTCCCCGTTGAGCGTGACGCCGCCCTTGAGCGCGTCGCGGGAGATGCGGTTGGCCAGCGCGTCGATCAGCGTCGACTTGCCGGACCCGCTGGCGCCCATCACCGCCAGGATCTCGCCCTCCCGCGCCTCCCCGGAGACGCCGTCCAGCAGCGCCTTCTTCGTGTGCGGCGCCGGGGCGCCGTCCGGCGCCGCGGTCGACACGCGGTCGCTGCGCCGCTGCAGGGTAAGGCCCTTGCCGCGCTGCTTGGCGCGGACGCTGTAGGTCAGGTTGGTGAACGCCAGGCGGAACTGGATGGTCCGCCCGATCGCCGCGCCCGCGCCGACGTCGCCTCCCGTGACCAACACCTCACGGCCAGGCGTGGCGGGGAACGGCAGCGGCAGCGAGAACGTGGACGCGGAGCCGTCGTCGTCCGCGGCGGCGGACGGGTCGACGGTGGCCGCTCCGACGAGGCGGAGCATCTGGCCGAGTGACGGGTTCCTTCCACGCTCCCTCGCTGGAGGGGGCGCCGGCGGCGAGGCTAGGAACGGGAGGCGGTCATGCACGGCGCGCGCCATTGCATGCAAAGTCTTTGCACGTACGTGCTGTACTTTTTCTCTGCCCACTGGCGCAAAAGCAAGCGGGCGCAGAGCCGAGTTTAAGTAGGGAGTTAGAGTGGCGTGGTTTTCAGGGGAGGACGACGCGCACGGCGGTGTGGGGTCACTAGTCTGGGCTATGAGCGGGCGCTTGCTTCTCCAAGGGATGGTTACGACTTTGCGATGGAGGCGTGGAGCTCAAGTTTTAAAGGCTGGTGGCGCGAGGCGCTGCCGCGGAGAGATGCGGTCGTGGCGAGCGGGTGGTACGGACGCGTCGGCTGAGGTGGGGGAGGACGAGACGGCGGACCGAGCTGGCCGAGGGACGGTGTAGGAGACGGGGTGGTGACCAACGTGCCGCCGGGGCGAAGCTGCATGGTGGTGTGCGGTGGGAGGCCACAGGGAGGGTGGGTTAGCTGACTGCCACGTCGAATCGGTGCGATTTAGGTTGGGTGGGTGATGAGAAAATGAGAGCTTAGGAAGGAAACGGCAACTTGGGTAGTATATTCTTGATTAGAAGTTGGGATCTTTTGGACGCCTTGATTGAATTTTGCGACACATGTTACTATTTTAAGCGTCTGGCTCAAAGTACGATTGGTTCCTCTAGAACGCTGATGATTTTGATAACGTAACAGCAGTATGTATAAGCTATGATGAGTGCTGTTAATTAACAGGAGGGGGGAAAGAGCAAAAGTAAATGGATTGTGGAACCTTGGTGATATGCTAAGATCGCTTGTTGTTGTACAAGAGGGACATTGACTTCACATGCCCAACTTGCATTGACCGCCCTTTCCATGTTGGACTTGGACCGGGGTCGGTAAAGCAACCCACGAGTTGGTTAGCAGATTGCCCCGAAAGGGAGTGTAAAACCAAGCAACTATGACAGTAGATACCGTACGTAATGGTAAAGCAAACTGAATCAAAAGATGAGATGAAACCATGTTCCATGCTGCCAACAAATTACCGTTCCAAGTCTTCATTTGCCAAATTCATCGTCATGACCCTGCAGCGAAGAACGTGTAGTACTCTGACAACGTTCTGAAACGGGGTGCACTCCAGTGCACTGCAGTGCAGGATCGATCAGTGCTTTGGGGTTGGTATGTAAGCTTGCATATGCTTCGTTTTCTGGTACTGTACCACCCAGCCAGGAATAAACCCGATATGGCAGCTCACAGCGAAAGCCTGCAGAACGCCTTCCGTTTCCGGAATGGAAGCCCGAAAGCAACTGGTAACCGCGGCGCACTTCACCTGCAACACCTTCGGCATCACCTGGCGCTCCGGACGGCAACGACCTCCTCCTCATCAGAGAAAAAAGAGTGCTCACGCAACGGATAACCGCGGCACGCTGTACATGCAGGTACCAGCAGTGCATCACCTGGCCTGGCGAGCGCACCGAAAGGCATGCGTGGCGTGGCCGGGCCACCATAAATGCCGCTGCTTGCTAGCTCACGCGGTCATGCATGCCAACGTCGGCTCGCGAGGGCAATCGCTCGCAGCAGGGCCACGGAAAGAACGGGAACACGCTCGGCACGGGCCCCTCCGTGCCCACGCTCGCAGGCTTAATTCAGCGCTCCGTTGCCGCGGGCGCAGGGCGGCGGTGCCTTCCTGCGCTGCGCTGCGCCCCGCCCCCATCTGCCGCGCCGCGGACAAGCGCTCGTGCCATCATTGTGCCACGCGCGGCGCGGAACCGGAGCCGCCACCAAACCCCCAGCTCGGAGCTCGCCATTCGCGGACACGCACCAACCCATCATTTGAGCCCAGCCCTCGGTCATGCCAACTTGCCAAGCACACCAAGACGCGCGCTGCGCCTGCCGTCCCATTCACCCAGGGCACTGCTTCCCACCTTCCCGGAGCCGGTACCCTTGTGCGGCGGGGCTCGAGATAACTCGCGCGTACCGACAAAACGCTGTTGCCAGGCGGAGGATATCACGTCGCGCGTGCAGCGCGACCTGCCAACCTTGGCGTTTGACTCCCGCACCGGCGAGGTGCTGCCGTGCCACGGAAATCCGCCGCCCATGCCCAAGAAGCGTAGCCACATGCATCATTGCAGGTGCCCTTGGCATAACCGTGAATGCACGCGTCGGTTCGTTGAGTTGCTGCAATTGCTCGTTTGATGCCCATACCGCCTGGATTCGCGTGTGGCTGCACCGTTCCACATCGAGTACGGCCCCGAAGATTAACCCGGAGGCCGTGGCGTTTGCCAATCCGGGTTTTGTTTTTTGGTCTTCTCAGGAAAGGAGTACTGCTTCGATCTCTATTGTTAGAGCAAGTGAATGACGAGCAGATTATCCGTACCCTTCAGATACATAACCGCATTTCGTTACTTATGATTCACCGCACGGTAGAGCATAGCTTGAGCTCAGATCAGAGATTCAGAGGTAGAGCAAAGATGAAGATGTGAAGGTTTCTTTTTAATTTCCGTATAACGTGAAGTTGGTTGTAGGTAAGGTTCACGTGCTACCATAAGATGGATCCACACATCAAAAACTAGTTACACTTTTCATCAACCAAGGACAGTCATGTGATGGTTAGTACAACAGGGAAAATTTGTGCCCGTCGCAACACATGGAAACTAAGTCAGTACACGATTTCGGCGTCTCATATATTCATTATTCAGGTATACATGGAAACCGAAGAAAGCGAAACAACCTTTTATCACACTTGTCCCAAACAATATACACTATATGTAGACATTTCACTAAAATCGATGAACAAACTAAGAAATGGACATGTAATACAACAAATACGACAATCGCAGGATCAACGAGGGATCATGAATGGCGCAGTTTCCTCTTGTGAACTAGTACACGATTAACTTCAAAAGCATGTGACACAGCTGACGTTACTCAGTCTTGCTATTATCGAGAAATCGAAATTCTCTTTTTTCATATCAAGAGAAAGTGAACAGATTTATGAACAAGAATATTGGCATTTTCAAATTCATATGAACTATTTTCTGTAATATGTGAATAATTAGTGACGTTGGGGTCACCAGGATGTGTAAGAAAATGTAATAACACAAAGATGAATCAGTTTGAACACATTCGCAACAGCTTACAAACTTGAGGTCAGGCTAGCAAAATATTGTACGACACAATGCTCCGCAACATCTATAACTTTGAGCAGGTGATTTATCCCGTTAAATGCGGCCATAAGGATTTATCTTATCATATCGAACTCGTCGCTGGAAACTAACACACCAGCCAGTGACAGCATTAGAGCACAAGCGATGCTGCTAGAAAGTCACCTACTTGCATGTATACTGTCCTGGATGCTATAGTTTTCACACATAACTGATTTTCCTTAAATCTATACATATTTCGACTCAATGTACATCTACATCATTGATGCAGCACCTCCAAAGATGCTCGTGCCAAAACGTAATCCATGGCGAGAGATGGGTCACCATGAGAAACCGCACTCTCAGGTTCAGGCATGCATAGAGAACTAGAAGAAACCTGTCAAAATAAGTGTGAAGGTAGCGACGTATTTCAAAAGACCACAAGATAAAAGCAATTAAACAAATACAATGCATAAACCTGGTTTAGCGTTTACATTTGTGTCTATCTGTAAATCTCCGCTATTGTCTACCAAAAGAACAGCACCATGTGCTTTTAACCATTCCTCACATTCTTCCAGTCTATCAGCTCCATTATCCTCGTTATCATTAATGCCCACGAACCCTAAAACCTGTGCAGCATATCTCACAGGTACTGTTGGCCGATATGATTTAGACATGCATTTTACAGCATCAAAGTGCATTCGCTCCACATAAAGATCTGCAATCCAACAGCACAACATAATACATTGCAGTGTCACAAATGAATTGAAGTTTGTGTGCGTCTGACTGTGCAAAAGAGAGAAAGAGGGGTCATCTTTACCCACAAGAAAAGAATTCAAGTTTGGGGCAATCTTGTACAATTTGAAAAATAGGACATAATTGCCAGACGAAATAGCAGAACGAACTTCTAGGGCATGCTTGACAGCTGCAGCTTGCTTGACTTCCTTCAGCAAACTGAGAATGAATGTAATAATAGATGCATCAAGGCCAAGGGGGACATGTAACAACAAAATCAACCAAATCATATATCCTCCTATTATGATTAGTGGAGCTAGGATTTCTGGGAAGGGGTAATGATTTACATGGTCTGTCTATTATGCAACCTTCATGGTCGTAATATGAAAGTGATATACCTTGCCATCGATGAAAGCAAGTCTCTTTTGTTATAAGAGTGCAGCATGACACACAGCAAGTTGTAAGCTGAGAATTCAAGATGACAGCCCTTGACTCCTTCTCCATATAACCTCTTC
This sequence comes from Eragrostis curvula, assembly GCA_007726485.1. Taxonomy (NCBI): domain Eukaryota; kingdom Viridiplantae; phylum Streptophyta; class Magnoliopsida; order Poales; family Poaceae; genus Eragrostis; species Eragrostis curvula. Next base: position 26,555,764 of record RWGY01000009.1, on the reverse strand, counting down.
AACTGTGACTGCCACTGCAATAAGTTGTGAGGGAATAATTAAAAATCTATGCTGTTGATTTTCTTCTTTTTTTAGTCAACAGTTGAGAAATACCAATAATTCGTACAAACATCCAGTATTATAATTGAAACACAAAACTTAAATTTGCTCTAACTTGCACTTTGCACCATCTAAAGCACACACGCCTTAATCTCCTAGCTCTTCAGAACAAGCCCTAATCTACTCCCAACCTTCAGAACCCTCTATCCCTCTTCTGCTCATAACCTACCATCACCTCCAGACCTTCTCCTGCATATGCTAGTACACACTTTAATATTCAAGTGTAAGACTACCCACCCCCGACAACAAGCCCGCTCCAAAGTTCGCGCATGACACTTGTTACACAATATGACAAGCTAATAGCTAGGCACTAGGATAGTGCATATGTATCATGCTGCCATTATATTTTGTAACAGCATAGATGATTGCTAGCAGACAATTTGTGTAGAGTTGTAGACAAGTACTACTGTGATTCTCAGCACCCTTATTTTCTCACCCCTTGAATATGGAACTAAGATAATAAAAATAGCGAACGGCGCATGATTGTTCTCTTTATTTAAGCACAAGAAAAATATCAGAAAAAAGAAGTATACCTGATTATATTCAGGCAAATCTCCGGATTGAATTGCTAAACGTGCATGGGTTTCATAAACCTGAAAAAAAAACAGTAGGAAAGCCCCATACTCCCATGTGATATCAATCTACTTATAAAATAATGCAATGCAGCATATCACGAGGCTATGAAGACTACCTTGACAGTCAGCTCGTTCTGAATCCTCTGAACAGTAAGGTCTTGCCGAATAGACTTCAGCTGATCACACTTATAAAGATAATTCTTCTGAGATGTTTCAACCATATGAAGAGCCTTCTCTAGGACATCTTCCGGCCTTACCTGCACAAGGAGTACTGAAGAAACTAAGGGAAGAAAACAGCACTAAGAAATAACAGCTAGAGCAATTATTGCCGGTAACATGTTTTTCCTGCCTGCAATTCAAATACAACTAGCAAAGCATCCTTACTGTGGCAGGATCAGGAGCTGATGTCAGGTGTAGGTATCGTTTCTCAATTTCTTGGCATGTTCCCTTGATTGTCAGTGCATCCCAATCCAAATCTTCCACTGACAGGTCAGTATCATTTCCGTTACTTCTGTTAAGCAGTGACATTGCTCTTATTGCATATGTGTTGGCTGCTGCATCCTTATCTGGTACAAAATTTCTAGGTTTTGACGATTCATGAGTCCATTCAAAATGCTTAGGTCTATGATGCTGTCGTATCTTTTCCTCAGGTGAATTTGCTAGTGCTATTGAACTGGCATAATATTTCGTCAGGTCCTGCCCCTTATCACTGTCACTAAGGACATCTTCATTTTCAGTTAGATTTGCATTATCACCAGCTCGTTGCTTTTTAGCAACCCTCTGACTGTTGGAACTACCTATACAAAGACTTCACGCACGCACACAGAACTGAAGAAAAAAAGACGGAAGAGAAACACACAGAGACTCTCCTGGCACCGCACAACACTTGTGCCTTTTGCTCTTGTTTCTCAACCAACTAAAACTGATTACATGGAGTACTATTTAAAGACACACCCTGGCTAAACAAACCGGCGTGACCGTTCCGTGCGACGTGCTCAACTTGCCGCAAGAATCGGATCACAACTAGCTTAGCCCCTACTCTAACTACATGCATGACACTTAATCAACTTGGTCAGCCGTATTTCCCATCTCTCCAGGAGTCCCGGTCACGCACATCTGCATGCATGCTTCAACAACCAGCATGGCCGGACCGCTTCTCCCTCCTAGATATGCTCCACGATTTGGCCAAACTCCTGGCCGCAATTCCCTGCATGGCGACTCCATGAACTCCTGCATGCACTCACCTCCTGGCCGGCAAATCAGCTCACTACTCACTTCTGATTTGCCACAACGCCATGCAGCACGCACTTCTCATGGACTAGCCTATTACAAACTGACATGCACAAAACTAAACATGTTTCTAATGCAAAACAACAAGATTATCTAACAATCACCCCCTAATCTTGTTGTCATTATTTAATCACCTTCTTGCCGGCCTTCAAAACAATGTCGGCTCGTCGTCGGCGTCCGCCATTGCAAGCAGCGCCTCTTCCTTCTTCTTCTTCTTCAGCTCATCACACTTGTTCTCCCAAGAGTAATGCCCGTACCCTTGGCAGTTGTAGCAGCGCACTTTTGCCTTGTCAAAAGTGCTGTTCTTCTTGCCGTAGGCTCGGCCAGCACCAGCACGTGAAGCACTAGCAGCAAGAAGCTGATGCTCCTCATGACGTACTTCGTTCTTGCGAATCCTCTCCTCGTATGCCTTGAGGCGCCCAATGGCCTCATCGAACGGCATCTCGTCCAAGTCCGAGAACTGCTCGATAGCAGCGATCACCTGCAAGAACTTGTTAGGCACGGAGTCGAGCAGCTTCTTGACGAGTTCGGCATCTTCCATGGCTGCACCGAGGTCACTCAACTTGTTCGCTAGGCCACTGATTTTGCCCGCGAACTCGTCGATGGACTCGGATTCCTTCATGTGCAGGTCCTTGAAGTCGCTCTTCAAGGTCTGCACCCGCGCCTTCTTCACTCGATCAACGCCAAGGCACCTCGTCTTGAGGCTCTCCCAAGCCTCCTTGGCCGTCTTCTTCTTGGCGAGCTGCTGCAGCACATCGTCAGGGACAGCCCCGAGAAGACACGCTCGTGCGAGCTTGTCCTTCCTCGTATCCACGGCCACCCCGTCCGCGGGCTCGATGGCGTCCCACAGACCTTGCGCATCCATATTGGCCTCCATCTTGATCGCCCAGGTGGAGTAGTTGGTCGCCGTCAACATCGGGTAGCTCAAGGAAACGCCTCCCTCCCTCACCGCTGCTGCCGTGGTGAGCGACATCTCCTTGTACAGCAGCTACGGACGACACAACTAATGTAATGGCTCTGAATACCAAATGTTGGAACTACCTATACAAAGACTTCACGCACGCACACAGAACTGAAGAAAAAAAGACGGAAGAGAAACACACAGAGACTCTCCTGGCACCGCACAACACTTGTGCCTTTTGCTCTTGTTTCTCAACCAACTAAAACTGATTACATGGAGTACTATTTAAAGACACACCCTGGCTAAACAAACCGGCGTGACCGTTCCGTGCGACGTGCTCAACTTGCCGCAAGAATCGGATCACAACTAGCTTAGCCCCTACTCTAACTACATGCATGACACTTAATCAACTTGGTCAGCCGTATTTCCCATCTCTCCAGGAGTCCCGGTCACGCACATCTGCATGCATGCTTCAACAACCAGCATGGCCGGACCGCTTCTCCCTCCTAGATATGCTCCACGATTTGGCCAAACTCCTGGCCGCAATTCCCTGCATGGCGACTCCATGAACTCCTGCATGCACTCACCTCCTGGCCGGCAAATCAGCTCACTACTCACTTCTGATTTGCCACAACGCCATGCAGCACGCACTTCTCATGGACTAGCCTATTACAAACTGACATGCACAAAACTAAACATGTTTCTAATGCAAAACAACAAGATTATCTAACACTGACTGCATGGGTTTAGAGGAGCTTGGCAGGCTTGGGCAGACTTCTCAGATCACAACTGTCATCCTGCAATTTATTCCCGGGAAAAGAATTCAGCACAAAAACAAGCCTGGAGTGATGGCTATATCCAAATTTTTGGTTATGAAAATGCAAGGATGAAAGCAATATGAACCCTTCTTGAAGGTTTAACGTTCTTTTAGTTGCTTCCAAACTAGTGCAAATATTACTTGTTGCTGATTCCTTGGGAATATCCACGTCGTTAGAAACCCTTCCTTCGGCGACATGCTCCCAACTGTTTTCCGTGCGTCTACTAGGATTCCCTCCCAATGATGGAATTGCGAAGGGACTTAAATCTTTCACAGCGCTGCCAAAGAACCAAAATGAAAATCAAGAGCTAATCAAGATATAGTTTCAGATGGCTCTTTGAGCCTTACAATAAGGAATAGTTATTGCGGCTCCTCACTTCCCAGGGGACCTAAAGCTCATTTTCGTACTAAAATGTTAGCAGTTCTCAGTCCTCACCAGCTTCGTTTTCAAAAGACAACTTCTGTAAGAAGCTAAACCCTCAAATACAGGCCACACGATAATATTAACAGCACTGGAATCTGGAACTTAATAGCATGCCACCCATTGAACCACCATTTAAAACTTGAAAATACTTGTACTAACAATGTACCCCATATTGTAGCCGAATTCTTAACTATACATAAAACTGCTTCAGCAGGTAAGTTGTCTGCTAACGTATGATCATGCTGAATACGCAACCCCAACTATTTCATTTGGTTTGGTGATTATTGGCCGTGAAGCAAGGTGCTACTCCAACTGTAGTACGGTACAGTGATTTCCTAGGAAACTACTATGTTTCAGTGTTAAAATAAAATTGAGTATTCCATACATGCTCAACAGGACAAAGGTTGACCTTTACTTAATTACAAATTCGCACAGCGCATTGGTTCTTAGGCAACTTACATGTTAAGAAACTATGCTTCATTCTATATCATTTGCTGGTTAGTCCCATGTCATACTTCCAAAGTTACTCATCACTAATAAAACGAAAATATGAAGGAAAAGAACATCATACCTAGTCACACTTGTGTTTGTAGCATTTTCTGGCAAAGGAAATAGTAGGTTCAGTGTCCCAGCTCTTTGTATGGAGGGTCCCATCAACCGTTGCCTTCGTGATTATTTGAAATTATCACAACAACAAAAATTGTAAGTTAACAACCTCCAGACAAAAGCTGATAGATTAGGACAGGAAGATGGTACAAATAGGACAGCCCAGTCAACAATCGAAACTGACTCCAGAGTTTAACTTTGAACTTATTTGCCCCTCAGACAATAAATTCCATAGATTCACAAGAATTCTTACTAAGCAACGATTACCACATGCACATGGTTTTTTTCGTAAATACAGTAGGAGAGGCTCCCACTGCGAACATGTTCACAGCTAACCAAGGAACATTAAGTTCGTTTTTCCTCTCTCAAGAATTGATGATAGTTCTATGCTACCTCGGTACATCCAGCCTGAATAGATGTTCTTTAGCATGTTGATCCTAGTGTGCAAATACTTTTTCCATGAAATTACTCGTTTAGTTTCCATCAGTACCCAAAGTTTTCGTATGCAAATAGCCTGTAGCCAACAGCAAGCAAACTAGTCCACAGGAAGTAACAAATGGCTAAACAACTAGCAAACTAGAGAAAACCATTTAAAAAAATTATTACTTGACCTCCTTCAAGATACTTCGGATGGCAGTCTTCTGGGTGTCATCTTTGCAACGAGAGAGATTCCACTCGACATAAGTACGAAGTGAAACAGGGAAGGATCCCTGAAGACCATAGAATAATGTCAATAAGCTAATGAATATAAAGGTATAAACAATGGTGCGCATACTGAAATTACAGAGTGTTTTTTTATTGAATCTCTTATAAACTTAAAAAGCGTGGAAATTTTTTTGGTGGTCGGGAGTGCTTCTGATATAAAAAATTAAGAGTTTGCAAGTAGTATTAAACTCTATTAGGTTCCCTGCAAAATTAGTAAATTGAGCTTACCGTCACTTGCGTTGCTGCTTCCTGCCCACCTTGCATTGTCTTCACATCAGTCTTGGGAATGGAAACACTAAGATAAGCAGGTTTGGGCGATGGATCAGCTTCCACATTTGATTTAGGTACTATGGGCATTCCTATTGGAAAACCTGGGGCTATTTGAGGATTTGTTTGAATCTGTATTTTCTTTATCCCTTGGGCATGTAATGTCACAGAATCCTGCCGAGTTGGACGACATTTTTCAGAAACATGATTAACTGAGGAAATATTTGACCTTGAACCCTGTAAATGGAAAGCTTGATCTGCTTGGTTACTTAGGGGTAGCTGATTAAAATTTGCAGGGTTGTGTCGGTATGATGGTGCCTGGCTGACATGCTGGCTCTGAAACATTGGGATACCTGCTGCATTGTTAACATACTGGTTTTGAAACCCCGGGGCAACAAGGACCTGGGGGGCATGCCGGTTTTGAAATCCTTGAGTGTTTGGTGCCTGGAAATTGAATGGTTAGAATTGCATGAAACAAGAATATACTGAATCAGACATGCCAAATATGCATAGCGAACATGGATATGGTCTACCTCAAAATAGGAATACTCACTGTCAAAGAAAGCTCAATCAAATGCAACAATCCCATCACGTAATTCTGATAACAGTACCATCGAAAGGAGGAAGAAACAGACTTGTACAAGCCATGCGACCATGTAATAAGGTTTAAGTTACCTATCGGTACATTGGTGTTACTAGTTTAAAAGATACCACCGTTACCGGTGCCCTGACCTAGGTAATGGCAATTCCAGAAAGAAAAGAAGTATTTATGTAATACATTGCCAAGTCAGTTGATCGAAAAATAGGTAGACAGCATACAAGTGTGGGCAGAAACAGGACTAACTAAAGATAGGCTCAGTCTGCTAGGTTGCAGTTCAATTGCACTATGATCAGGTATAACCAATAGCACAACTAGTAACATAAAAATAAACAAGACTTGTGCATTCTAGGCTTCTAGCTAAATAAATGCCGAATTAGGTACATTTGAGTCATTATATTGAGGTGTCAGGAATTCTACAAGCAATTCCAGGCACTCTTGCTTGTAAAGATATTTAAACTCCAAAAACATTGGATATCCTACATTAAGAGCGAATTAATTTAGCAAATTTAAAACATGACAAATGAAGACAATGTGGTACATCTAGCACCAATCAACAAACTGAATGTATTGCAAGTACCTTGTCAGGCGAAAGGGTGGTTGAATTACCAGGACCTAGCAGAGACGTTTGACTTGAGGCGGCAAGCGGCACCTCGGTGGTAGTATCCGGTTTGAGGCGGCTTGACCCGAGAATCTAGCGGCCGGCAGCGGGAGATTAGGGCTTAGAGAGTAGAGACGCAATGGGGAATTTGGAGAAGGTGAACAAAGGAGCGGAGACGAAACGGCAAAGGCTGCGGGCGAGAGCTCGGTTGGGCTATTGCGTATTGGGCTCAAACACGAATGGGCCGAGTATATGTTACAGATTTCCAGATAGAACAGTTCGACAAAAAAAAAAAAGGAAGAAAGAGACAACCGAACCAGGAAAATCAACACATCGATGAGATGACGACAAAGCAGGAAGCACTAGAAACTGAGATGAAATGAGTGCAAGATTCTGAAAAAACGATACCGGCAATGGGCGAAAGCAGGATTCGCAATCCACCGGTCATATCAGCATTAGAGATATCCACGAACTGAATTCAAGATTATCGACGACCACAGATTCTACAATGCTGCATCTTATACTTAACTAAAGCCAAAAGAGAAGATTCAAAACAGTAAAATCACACGATTTTACGGTGACTGAACCAAAGCTTTGTTGATACTGAAGCCACATAACAAGTTCAGAACACAGAATGGATGACCAACTACATATTCCACATGAGCACTGCTCTAGAACTTTCCAACACTGAGACTAGAAACAACTACCAATACTAGTACTATCAACCATGGGCAGCTAAGAACATGAACCAAATCAACCCCTCCCTCCACCACGATTTCTTGACCGCGACCCAAGACTTCCGACGCGGCCACCCGTCGGCGATGCGGCGCCGCCCCGCTCAGCCGCCGAAGCCGTAGAGGGTGCGGCCCTGGCGCTTGAGCGCGTAGACGACGTCCATGGCGGTGACGGTCTTGCGGCGGGCGTGCTCGGTGTAGGTGACGGCGTCGCGGATGACGTTCTCGAGGAAGATCTTGAGCACGCCGCGGGTCTCCTCGTAGATGAGCCCGGAGATGCGCTTCACGCCGCCCCTCCTCGCCAGCCTCCGGATCGCCGGCTTGGTGATGCCCTGGATGTTGTCGCGGAGGACCTTGCGGTGACGCTTCGCGCCGCCCTTGCCCAGCCCCTTGCCGCCCTTGCCGCGCCCCGACATGGCCGTCGAGCTCTGGAACCTGGAGAAATGGGTTGGGGAATTTGGGGATTTGGTTGGTGGCTGGAAGCGATGGATGCGATGAAGCCAATGAAGACGACGGCTTTATTTAAAGGGGCAGTGGTGGGGTGCGGAGGAAGGCTGCACCGTTGGATTTGGAGGAAACGGACGGGTGAGAGCAGAAGGTGCCGCGGATTAATGACGTGGCATGGGCGCGGATCGATGAGTTGGCCGGCGGGGGTCTGAAATTTCGTATTTCGAGCGCCAAGATTAGTTTTCGCGAAAAGTTAGCGGGACTGTAGAGCGAATGATCGGTGAGTCGGCGACGCTGACTGGTGGGGACGTGATTCATCCTGGTGGTTCTTTGGGCGGGATAATTTTGTTTTGAAGTCTACTTTTGCGGGATAGGATCTTCGCATGCACTGTCTACGGTGTATGATGCGTATTCGTTCGCATACACTACGTGGGCACGCTATGTGATGTTTATTCTTGTGTCGTGGAATGGTGAAAGTTTTAGGCCTTCTTTGGAATGCGGGATTTTTTCTTATTCCTGCGTTTTTTCTGTGAACAGTCAATTGATTCCTGTGAAATTCCTGTACAATTCCTGTGAAAATCCTGCGTTCTAAAGGGGACCTTATTGAAAAACTGCCATCACCAAAGTAGTATTTATTTATTTTTCAAATAAAGGCTGTTTTGTATTGAGACCAACGGTACTCCTTTCATCTCATTTTAAGTGTCATTTCAGGGTTCAAAAGTGTTCACATTAGGTGTCATTCTCAGTCTTTCTATTTCTCTCCTCTTCAATTTTCATCGAGTTCAACACTCTCTTTGCTTTTGCGTCTCATTTTAATTCCCGCGCATAAACTTAAAATGACATTTAAAATTGAATGAAAAACATTACAATTTATAGAATGTTTGTCGTTCAGTGATGGCTGACTCAAGTTTTACATAGTTATTACCTGCGCAAAAAACTTAAAACACCTATATATATGTCTAAATTGTGTTTACTTATGAATTGTGTTACAAAAATCTTTCTTTTTGCAAACATTACAAAGATTTTCCGCATGTTGATAATCCCTTACACTCACTCATATCAAATATATTTAACGCCAAGGACACGGGTCAAGATGTCAAGTATTCCATACAGAGAGGAAGTCAAATCCTCCATTATTTGGCCAGAGGTATGTAATTTGTAATTGGTTAACAACAAACCAGCTTCAGATCCACATATAATTTGACTTTTAAAACATAGTCACTCGTTTTTTAAGGGTTTGGAGACACTCACCCAACAGATTATTTATTAATAAAAATAACTGATAAGAGTACATAACAATAACCAAACAAAAAAAAAAGTAAAAGAACTACATATATAGAACAATCCATTAGCCCATGTCGTCTGCAGTCGGTACGAATGTATGTGCTTTTAGTACGATTGTAATTAGCATATAATCTCAAAGTATGTATGTTCCCACAGCTTCCTTCCTTCAACTTCGTCGAGCTTCCCTTCATTTATAGTCGCCTTACTCTTAATATTTTTTGCCGTGACTTATTGTAAGCATATGAGACGAGCTTTGAAGAAAACATGTGAGTTTTAAGTGGAGGAGGGAGGGCATGTGTCCCTCCCCTCCTCTTTGACGATGCACAATTGTTTTTCGGATATTGACTCTTATCTTGCGCAATCTTTCTAGCTTCCTTGTAAGCACTAGAAGAATTTCAAAGGAAATAAATAAATAAGTGGAACAAATAAATAATGTTAGGCGGGGAAAGGAGGGCATACTTCCTTCCTGATCTCCTTCCATGTCATTGCCGCACATGATTTTATTACATCTCAAAATCACAAATGATATCCATTCTTCACTTTTTTTGTTCCCTTTTTAGATTTCTATAAATTCTATGGTGAGATAGCAACAACCCAAACACTAGCATGATGTATAATAACCCTTTTATATTGCTTTACTTGAGAATTTGGTTCGCATATTATTTCTTTTCTAATTATAGTTTATAGTACTCCCTCCATCTCAATTAGAGCCAATGGTTGCTACAAGTGTAAAAAAGAATTATTCAATCGTGTTTGGATCCTATTTCCTTCCGATGGTTTCGGGCTTCGGCCATAGGCTCCCCCATCCCCGCGCGCTGCGGGTGGCCGCCCACGGCGGCGCGCCTTCCCCGCGATCCCCCTATCTCGCCATGGCTTTCTCCACGACCAGCGCCCGGCCTCTTCTCGCCCCGGGGTCCTCACGGCCCCGCCCCAACCCCCCAACCCCGTGGTCCGCGCAGCGCAAGTAGCGGTAGCAGTAGAGCCGTACCGGAGGAAAGGTTGGGCAGCCAAATAGAAACTAGTAGAAGAGAAATTGGAAAGAGGAGGCGAGGTGACGACGGAGGGAGAAGACCGCGATGCTGCGGCGCGCGGCGAGCAACGCCTACTCGTGGTGGTGGGCGAGCCACATTCGCTCCACGCAGTCCAAATGGCTCGACAACAATCTCCAAGGTACTCGCCTATCATATTGGTTGAGAGAGAGAAAAAAAGCTACACATCGCACAAGAACACATCAGAAATCATGAACTGCAATTGTTGACGTCGCTGTTTATGTTGAACATTGTAGCAATTGATCGATCAATACTGCAATATTCTTCACTAGTATTATAGGTTGTGCGACCAACTTGTTTACATGGAGTGCCAGTCCAAGAAACGATTTAGCATTTTCTGGTACAAACTTAGGTAACATGTCTCAGAAATCAGGGTCGCTAAGATATTTATATGATTGTATTTGCAGAGATGGAAATGAGGGTGAAGGCCATGATCAAGCTCATAGAGATAGACGCCGACACTTTTGCAAGGAAGGCAGAACTGTATTTCAAGAGCAGACCCGAGCTGATGAACCACGTTGAGGAGACCTATAGATCCTACCAGGCGCTCGCTGATCGATGTGACCGGATATCAGGGGAGCTGCACAAGTCTAATCACACCATAGCAACCGCGTTTCCTGAGCAAGTGCAACTCTCACTGCAAAATGACAATGGTGACGGGTTCCCAAAGGGTATCACAGGGATCAATATCAGCAGAGGAACTAGCCCAGCTCCAAAGAGGACACAAACACATAGAAGGATCAGCTCCCATCTGAGCAAAGACAAGGCACAAGAAGAGATTGAGAGGCTGCAGAAGGAAATCCTTGTGTTGCAGACCGAGAAAGAGTTCTTCAAGAGCTCTTATGAAGCTTCACTAAACAAGTACTTGGACATCGAGAAACGGGCGTCAGAGATGCAAGAGGAGGTATGGAGCTTGCAAGAGACTTTTACTACCACGGCAGTAATTGAAGACAATGAAGCTCGAGCGTTGATGGCTGCACGGGCCCTTATTTCCTGTGAGGATACACTGGTTAGCTTGCATGGGCAGCAAAAGAAATCATCTCAAGAGGCAATTACTGAGTCCCAACGAGTCATAGATGCGAAAAAGAAGCTAATAGATTTCAAGAGTGAGTGTGGGCACCCTCATAGTGAGAAGGAGCTAAATGATCACCAGAATGCAGTGACCAGCTCTGGATGTCCATCAACAGAGGACAATGATTTCATTCTGCAAGATCGCAGGCTCGAGCTACAGGAAATTTGCCGAAAGGTCAAACAGAAGTTTGAGTCATGCTCAGAGGCATCTGTAGTGCAACTAGCAGGAAACGTTGATGAACTCGTGGATAATGTCATTACCCTAGAAATTTCAGCTTCGTCACAGAATGCTCAAATCTGTAGAATGAGGACCGAGGCAGATGAGCTGCATAAGCGTCTGGATAGTTTGGAGGAAGAGAAGGCCACTTTGATTGAGGATTCCAGCAAGTTTTCTGAGAAGTTGAAGCAAGTAGAGGAGGTGCTGCAAACAATTCAGCGGATTGAGAAGTCCGTGCACAATGAAAATAAAAATATGCACAAACAATTAATTGAAGCGTGCAGCAGTCTTACTGATTTTGTGGAAAAGCTGGATGTACCTTTGAGCGAAGAAATAGTAGATTCAGAGTCCAAAGGAGTTGCTTCTGAAGAAGATGCAGATAAACACAGTACACTCTCTGAGCCATTTCAAGGTGATCCAGGAACTGCAGGTAATTCAATATATGAAGAATCATTGGACTCACTTGATATCTCCAGTGAGGCACAGGAAGAGGCAGATGGCATGTTAGGTTGGCAGCAACTAGTTTTGAATGGGTTAGATGGCAAGGATAAAATCCTCTTAAAAGATTACGAATCCATCCTTCGTAACTACAAAGATACAAGGAAACAGCTTTTAGACATTGAGAACAAAAATCGAGAATACCATCTTGAGGCAATGTCAGAGATGAAGGAGTTAAAGAGTGCCAATGCAACAAAAGATGACGAGATTCGCTCTCTTAGGCGAATGCTTAGCTCTCTGCAGACCAAGCTCAACACTTTTCAGCCTCAGTGCCCTGAGAAATCTGAAGAATCATCCGAAGATAAAGAGATTTCTGAAATAGAAGAATACATGAAAACATGCCAAGATGACGAACCACCTGTTTCTTCATTAGAGGAGAAATTCAGAGTAGAGATTGGCAGAGTATTGGAGGAAAGCTTGGATTTCTGGTTGAGGTTCAGTACATCGTATCACTATATGCAGAAATTCCAAAAATCATTTGATAAAGTGAAAGCTGAGCTGGATAGGCTTACTGATGCCAAAGCTGAGGAGGGATCAGACACTGGCCCTGCTAGTCATTCAGCTATTAAACAAGAGTCAGCTGCCCTTGAAAAGAAATTCCGTGACTTGAGTACTGATCTGCAGGTTTGGTTGGAAAAGAATGTGCTGTTACAAGGGGAGCTAGAGAGTAGATTCTCATCGCTGTGCAGCATACAAGAGGAGATATCAAAGATCACAACACTGAATCGAACTGATGAAGCTCATTTTACTCCTTTCCAGGCTGCAAAATTCCAAGGAGAGGTAAGCAATATGAAGCAAGAGAATAACAAGGTCACCAAAGAGCTACAAGCTGGGCTTGACCATGTAAGGGGCCTCCAAGTCGAGGTTGGGAGAGCTCTTTTGAAACTCAGAGAGAATATTGAACTCAACATTGGGAGAAGCAACCGAACACAACATAACTTCAGATCTATGTCAGTGAAGGCTGGGGTACCACTCCGAACTTTTCTATTTGGTCCTAAGCCCAAGAAAGCATCACTGTTTTCCTGCATGGGTCCTGTAATGCCGAAGCCCGTTTCTGACATGAGGCCAGGTCTTTTTAGATAGATTGGTTGGATTGTCAGCTACGTTTTAGTGTTTTAACCATTGATATCTCCACATCGTACATGTTAGTATGAATTGTATGTTTAGTCTTTGTAGGTTTAAGAATGTAAAGGTCATATTATCAACTGTATTTCCCCCACTTCCCTTGACATGTGCATTCTCTGGTACGATACTGGAAGAACCTAATATGCATACTGTCATTCATTACATCACTAACATGTCCTTGTGTGTGCGTGTTGGGCAGAGGCTGTGCTGAGTCTCCTTGTGTTGAAGTACTTTCAGTTGACATATGAGTAAACATTGATATGTTTTGCCTACCCACTAGAAAAAGTAGTGGCACACCTGTTTGCGAGTTGACTTGTTATCTGGGAGAAAGCTTAGTCTTGTAGTGCATTGTGCTGACTTGACCATTAGCTAATATACTATTAGTGACTTTTCCCTGTTCAGATTTTAGTAGGTAACTAGTTATCATTGATGAAATATGACCTCCTTCTCTATCAATTGTGCATAGTATGTTTGGCAAATGAGGGATAGGTCAGTATGGAGTGAAATCAAATCTCAAGTTTCTCTTTCAGAACGACACCGAAAGATGTTAATAGTCTGGAGGTACACATGATCTTGTCATTGTCTGATTGTGACATTCATCATTATCCAATGACCTTTTCAGGTAGTGCAATTGTTTTTGAGAAGCTTCATGATCTCATCAGCGGTCTTACTTTCAAGTGACAATGTCTTTCTGCATGCAGGGCATTCATAAAGTAGCAAGGCTAAAGATAAGTGTACAAATACTTCATCATGTTTGGTTGCTGTCTAATCTGAACCTAGCACAGACTTCATCATGTTTGGTTGATGTCCAATCCAAACTTAGCTTGTGCGCTTTTGTCTGTTCCCGTTGACATCATTAAAAGAGATCATGTTTCTTTAACAAATGGCACTGTGATCGTTTGTTCTGTTACTTCCTTTCTTATGTAACAAAAATGTGCATATTTTTCTGTTTCATTGAGAAATAATGAAAAAAACAAGATGCTGACAGTGGTGCTGCCATATAATGAATATACCACAGATCTGTTTGCACTAGAGTTTCAGAGGTGCATTTTTAATATTTTTGCTGACAGTCCATGTAACGTGTCATCGATAAAATGCTCCACAAGTTTTGACAACACATTTGATTCGATGGGCCAGTCGGTCTGAGTGAATGCCGCTCAACATGGGCGTCATTTGCTGCTTTTTGGTTGGATGAGTTTGGCAGGAATTGTGACTTGCAGCGTTGGCTGTGAAGGACAGCATGGTGAATGATGAGCCAGTCCCAGTCATACGTCACAATCTAAACCAAACGGCAAGCTTGGTTTTTGGACATGCTGTAAGTTTCCTAATTGATCATACTGGTTTAATTTGGTCCAGCATTTGCTTTTCAGCAAAAGAAACGTGAGTTTGTCTCAGTGGCTGACTATTTGTCCCAAAGATACCAGCACCCGTAGTGCAAACTCATAAACTTCATGCTGTTGTTGTACGCTTGTATCCACTTGCACTCATATTTGACCTGCATACATCTCTGTATTCCATTGCCGTAAATTTTAAATCACTGCAATGGTATGCCAAAGATGTCACATCAGCTAATTTAGTACTTTTGATTTGTTACTCGTCTACACAAAGTAACATATACACACTAGATGACTTTATTTTACCATGCGCCACATAATTAACTTGACCATGCACCACGGTTTAATGGCCATCACAAAAACAGCATGCTTTAATATGTCAGCATCTTCTCCTACTCATGATTCGTTTCGTTTCTGAAATTTGTATGTTAATTAATTAATTTGCATTTCTAAAAATAAACTATAAATATCAGTTGCAATACCTTGAATAGATATCCCAGGATTCCTCCCCCTTTTAAAGGGAAGATAAAAATAGAAAATAAAACCTACTCTGGATAATAATGTCACCTCATTGCTGAATTTCCATGCTCATTAATAATTGAATATGCTACTTGAAAAGGATTGAATTTCTCAAACTAAGTTGAGCTGCTGGAAAAGCATCTCGAATGTCTAATGTTAGTGGATATGTGCTCAGCTGCTTTACGTTTTTATTTTTTTGTGCAAACTAGCAGATTCTGTTTTGTTAGAACCTGCATTTCAGGTCATACCTGAACATGTAAAGAATTCAGGGTGAATCTATCAAGAGGATGCAATGGTTCTTTAACTGTAGAGTTGTGAATATCAAGGGAGAAAATGCAGTTAAACCATACCAATAAGAATGTACTACTCCATGCACGCATGCATGCCTGTACATAGAGTGACGGCTTCTGTGAAAACAGTAAAACGATAGTAATGGCTGATTCTGATCACATCACATCACACCTGTTGCAGCCTCACGTACGATTTGCTTCACGAGGAAACAATCAAGGTATTTTCTGTTGTCATAATAAGCCTGTTTGGTGGTTTGTTCTGTTTTCAATGGGTTAAATGGTGAGGTGTCTCCATTTTTTTGGTCCAGTTCGAATTGTGAAGCACTGAGAACTTAGAGATCTTTGACAGTGACGTATATCTTTCATATCAAACTGACTTGGAATATTTCAGGAAAGCATCTCTTGCTTATCTAATATCACCGTCGCAACATCTTATGGGCCTTGGTTCTGTAGTACTGCTGGGATCCTACTGCGCAGGCTGAAGATAAGTGTGCTTCGACAAAGCTCTAGCTGCTTCCAAGTTAAGCTCAGCCGAATCGAAATATAGGGTTGGAGTTTCCTGCTGTATCTTTGTCTAACAACAGTAAGTATTCTACAGCTTTTGTTTCATGCTGCATTTCGGATTTTGTGCTCCTGTTGTCACAGTAAGTGGATCTTAATCGGCGATATATGTAACTAAAGTCAACACAGGGACTGGGAAGAGTGGATTGGTGCCTGTGCAGAACATTAGCTATAACAGTTCGTTGATTGACATGTGTTGTGAACGATTGTGGTGCTACATGCTGTAGTTCGGTAACGACTTCTTTTTCTCGGTAAGTTCATCTGAAGGTTTGTTGACTTGTTATGGTCGCATTATCTTGTCTGATTGTAGAATGACATCTTATTCATCTTAACTGCAGTGAAAATAAAAGGCTGGGAGCTTACTTTTAGACATCCCACACATGCAAAAAATAATAAAATAATAATAATAAAAAAATCTATTCCAGGGAGCGGAGGCGCAGCACCTTATTGATCTCATTTTATACAGAAAGGGACAGTGGCATCAATCTGCTTGTGTTTGTTAATCACGTATACTTAGTTGGAGCATATTCGCTAGCTGTGACACCTATATTCATTCCTCTATTTGTTAACTTGAGAATGACTTCTTTTATCAAAGGAGGTCGAATATGTCTGCCTCTCTTTTGTTTTCAAGGCAAAAGCACACTAAATTCATATGTGAAAGGACAAAACAACTTGGCTAGGAACTATTGCCTATGCCTCATCATGCAGCAGTGCAAAGAGTACGTTTGATGCTCTTCACTGTAGCCAATCTTATAATGGGTCAAATGGGCAAAGCATGTGTGATCTTCTCCGATAGAAACAGGCCTCATATCATGAGACTAAGAAATGTAAAGTTACACAGTTTTACCACAAAGAAATTGTCGCTAGCCAGGCCTTTGTAACAAAACATTCCCTTTGGTTTTCAGCCTTGGATTCTACATGGGCCGCTCTGCATCTTTGACGTCAGTAAACGCAGATGCAGAAATGCTCTCTTATACTAGCTTTCAACACACTACTATACATACAGCGTTTCACGTACTTCTACCTTACAATCAAGATATCAGATGGCTCCTAAAACCACAGAGTGGCGCCTCACACGTGAATTAGATCGCTTGAAGCACATGGTTGTACGATGGCTGTCCATTTTAGGTATGCTGTATGCAGTGTTTCCGACCATCTATCATACAGTTTCTACCTCCAAATGATACCACTGAAACTTGATCTGACTTCACAGACACATTCCCATGAACAGTGCAACGGCGCTGTTGCCGTGGATTCTGATAAGATTTTTAGGCGTGGCCCCACCCACCACTTTTCATTGCACAGCAGCCTGCACTAGCAGCAGAATACGCGCCAAGCCAAACCTTCTTCCTCTTCTTATACCGCACCCCTCCACTTAACCGTCTTCCCAAACCACACTTGCGCAAAGTCTCGAGGCTTTTTCCAACGTCCACGAGTCATGTTCCGTCACTCGTCCTCCTCCTCCTCCCGTCGTCGGCGCCCGTCGCCTACAGCGACGCGCTCATGCAGCACGCGGCGAGCTTCTCGGCCGCGCTGGCCGTCACCGTCCCGGCCCAGATCCCCCGCACCGCCGGGTACATCGACGGCAATGTCGGCGCGTTCTCGTCGCCGCCGTCGTGCTACTCGTCGTCGCTGCCGTCGTCGTACTACAACAACATACAGAGGAGCATCAGCTCGCACTCCCTCCCGATGCACATCCAGCTCGCCGACACCCTCGGGCAACGGCAATGGCTTCTTCTCGCGTCCTCGCCGTCGCCGCACCACCAGCTGACGCTGCCGCCGCTCTCGTCCTCCCCGTCCTCCTCGTCCGGCGACCTGTTCGAGTTCACCTCGTCGTGCCCCGTCCGCCGCGTCTTCAGCACCGGCGATCTACAGGTACCGGATCAAGAACCCAGGTCGTCATCGGCACACCGTTCAGAGGAGCTGCATGTGGTTCCGAAACTGAACAACTCTGCTGTGCTGCTGACAATGAAACAGGGGATGAACGGGTCATCGCCGCCGCGGCAGGTCGACGGCTCCGGCCAAGAGGGCGGCGGGCCGTTCTCGCAGAAGGTCGGGAGGTACAGCGCCGAGGAAAGGAAGGAGAGGATTGAGAGGTACCGTGTTAAGCGTAATCAGAGAAATTTCAACAAGAAGATCACTGTACGTCCCTGACCACACATCTCCTCTGCAATTATGCTCCGATCGATCGTGCCAGCTAACGTTTTTTGCGGCTCTGGTTCGTCGCCAGTACGCGTGCAGGAAGACGCTGGCCGATAGCCGGCCCAGGGTGAAGGGCCGGTTCGCAAGGAACGGCGAAGCCGAGGCGGAGGCCGACGAGCGCGAGGCGTCCGACATCAGCTACGAATACTGCTGCGGCCACAACGAACTCAGCAACGGCAACGGCAGCAGCTGCTACGACGGACACTACAACAAGCCGGTCGACAGCAACACCAGCGCCATCTCGACCAGCGCCATCTCGCCAGCATTCAGCGGTGTCGGCGGCGACAATGGCGAGTGGTGGTGGCGGGCACCTGGCGCCGCCGCCGCCGCCGCGGCCGGTGAGGCGCCGCTGCGGCAACGGCAGCAGGTCGCGGCCGGCTTCGACGAGGACGACGAGCTGTGGGCCACCCTCGGCGACATGCTCTCCGTGAACCTGGCCTCGTAGTAGGCCAGCCTAGCCAGTCACCAGTCACTAGCCAAGGGTGATGGAACGGAAGGAACGGAGCGCGGCGTTGGTGGCCGGTGGGGCCCCGGTGCACGAGCACTCAGGGTCAGGGTGGCGGGCGCGCGCGTGCATGCCGGTGCGCAGCGCAGTGAAGAGGTCGATCGGGGTCGGGGTGGCGTCGTTGACCTTCCCGTGTGTATGATTGCTTGTCTTGTAACTTTTAGCCAGAAACATCATGAACCAACAACAAAAAATAGTTTCAAAACAACTTCTCGTGCGTGCGAGCCTGATAACAACTCGACCCATCTTGCTCCGTGTTTTCCTGGTTACTTCCATAAAGCAGCTCGAATTGTCTCATCTTCAATTCCGCGCGAATTAACCTGAATTTAAATTCTCAGTGCCGCATGGAAAGAACTAGCTAGGGAGCTTCGTGCTCGGTTTTCCTTTGCCATGATCGCACTTTGCAGGTATCTGTCGTCGTGTCTCTCCACTCCACCGGCACACTAGTTCAAATTTTCAAAACACCACATGGCGCATATGATATGATCAGCCAGTGACGCGACGTGACAAGTCATGTCGTGGCCGTCTGCTCACTGTCACTGGCCTACCTCCCCAACCCGTGGGGGCTTGGACTTCTCTCCCGTTCTCGCGGGATCGGAGAGACGGCGGCAGGTGGCGATGCAGGTCAGTCAAACGGGTGCAGATCACTGTCGTTAACGCGGGCGGGGCGGGGAAGCAAGGCGTCCGTGATGCGCAACCGTCTCGTCAAGCTTTAGGCGAGGGTTCACTCAATCGCTTCAATGGCAGTGTCTCGGATGTTCTCATTCGCGCACTCGTGATCGGCAGCTAGCGTTTAGTCGCCGCGAGATGGGTTAGCTGTTCGGTAAGACCCGCGTCAGCATCGGCATGTATTTGGACCAATAATTTGCGTGCTAACGTTGTGTAGTCTGAAAAATTCGCGAAACGGCCAGAACCTAGAGAGGGGGGGTCATGACGCTCGGAGCAACACAAAATATTCTTACTAATTTTCTTGGAAAGAAAAGGATCTTATGAGTAGAAATAAGTGCTAACTCAGCCAATTATTGTGCAATTTCTGTTCAATTTATGCGTTCCAAGTGGGTAATAAAACTGCACTGATATTCTAGCGTAATTGTACGGGGAAACACTTTTTCTTGCTAGCTTGGGAATGGCACTACTCCCGGGATTCTAGCATTTTTCGCTCGTGGGTGTCCGTATACGGCAAGGGAGAAAGAATATATGGAAAAAAGAAACTGCGCCTTATGATTTTCAGTCAAGATAAGCTGAAAGTTACTTCCTCAAAATCAAAAAAAGATAAGTTGAAAGTTATCATGGATCCCTCGCAAAAAAAAAGGTAATCATGGACAAATTAATCCGCAAGGGGAAAATTCGATACCCCCCCGAGAGCTGAAAAATACAATTATCTCTACTACTAGTAGTAGTATAACCACGCTTTTGACTACCCAGAGGCATCGCAATTTTTATCAGCAGGGAATAAAGCAGCAATTAATTGCGCCTCCAAATGTAGCATGACAAAGAAATGTAAAGGGACATTCAGACAGGGAAGAGGAGACGCCCAACGATAGAAAGAATTCAGTTCCAATCCTCACCGATATCTCGAGTATATTTTCTGAACTTGATTTTGGGAATCATCCACCCAAGAGTTAGAAGGGAGAAGAAAAAAACTTTAGGGCGATGGCAACGCGCATAATCATCCATCCAGGACAGGATACCGTAAGGATCAGTCAAACGAGAATAAGAACCCCAAGTGTTCGTAGCGTCTTAATGATTAGTGTTCAGAAGAGCAATGGAGAAGCCTCCATGCTTTCCAGAGAGTGAAGCTGTAGTACAAGATGCAGCAGCAAGCAAATTAAAAGAGACCAACTAACGTCGCTCCAGTTGCATTGCAGTTAGCGATTTGTTAATGTCTTCCACAAAAAGGTAAAAGAAAAAAGATTCCGACAGTCATATGTTAATTACTGCTATCTCGAGGGGTAAAAGAAGGCCAAGATACAGCATCAACCATGAACCTTTTTGAACTTCTTCTATAAAGGTCGACACAAAACTCTTTTGCACGTTCAGGAAAAAAAGAGAAGTAAAAAAAAAGAGTACGCCATTAACTAGGAACTCAATTCAAACTATTACTGCAATGATAGTATACTTTTTGCATGTGACAGTGGGACTCATGTGATCAGTTGCTTAGACGATAATTATGTGATGAGAGTGACTAATGCGTCCTTGCACTTGCAGGAGGTCTCTGTCGACTGTCTCCCTACTGCAAAATGCTATTACCTACTGACCTGTCTTTTGTAGCACAGGACATTCTGAAACTCTACGCATCACATGAAGGCCATTACATTGCATTTCAGTATCTTTCCGCCGGCAAGTAAGTTTTATTTCAAGGGGAGATGTTTCAAGTGCTTCGTAGGGTAGCAACTGGGAAAAGGCATCAGTGTTCAGCTAGGACGAGCCCTATAATTAAGGGCGCACTAATTCACCCACTCGCGGCCATGGTTTTGTTTTTTAGAGCAAGCAGCAGCAGACTGCATCTTTCTCTCTGTCTATTTGGAATTTCTAGCTTTGGCGCCAGGGGCTCTTTCTCGCTTCTCTTCCTTTCCCTCCCCTCCCTAGAGGTGGGGAGTGTGGCTGCCGATTCTTTGTCGGCCGGTAACCCGTGTACTTTGCATAGATAATCTTGTTAAACAGCTATGATTTTGGTTTTGTAATTACTACTGCTTTTGTTCCTAAATTCTTGTTTTCAAGCTTAAGTTTGCAAACATGCAATTGCAGTTGCTGAAAATGCTAGTGGTCTATTAATACAGAATATAGGTAAAATGCCGCCTTCTGCAGCTGCTAACCTAAGCCTTTTTCAGCCAACGCCGCGCGACAGTTGATGTTGGCTAATAATGAGCTAATTTCAGGTAGACTAGCTAGCTAGATCCATGATGATGAGAATTGAGCAGAGAATGTGACAGGCAATTGTGTTTGGTAATACATATTTTATAGTGAGCAGCATGCACAAAAAAATCAGAAGTTAATTAATACATTTACAATTAGAAGCACCAATCCACTTTTCTGTAGTGGAGGAAGCAGAAGAGAATCATGTGAGGTGTTGCATTCCCTTCTCTATATATTATGCAAATTACTTATACAAGAAGTGAAGGCCCAAGAATCAAATGATGGCCTCACTTTTGTGGATAAATCAATCATAAGCGGAACACATGGCATGAACTTCAAAAAGTGCGCGCTTGGATGCTATTGTTGACCCTAGTAAGAAATGCATGTATTGGGCGAGTAGCCCACACCACCTCACCAATTAGCAAGCTCTTACTTCGGGGTTAGAACAAAAAACAAAAAGCGGTGATCTCTGCGCACTCATAAGATCCTGATTGGGAAAGTAACACTAGTCTAAGAGCGGAATCAAGATTAAGGACACTGAATGCAAGAATAAGGTCAAAAAGTTTTACAGAAAGAGGGAAGGACATTCCAGGAGAAATGGAATCAGCAATGGCACGAATGACGTTTTTACCGATGCTGTGTGGCCGACCGGTAATACCGTCAACAAAAAAAATGGTATCTGGTGGTCCTTATAGCTATTCCCACAAATAGAAACTGTAAAAGAGCTAGTGGTTCCGTTCCACTTGCTTCGTGTTAATAGGTTGTAGTAGTGTTGGGCTAATATATAGCTTGAGCATTTTGGGACAATGCATGAATGTCGGCAACTAGAAGTGATAACATTAGGATCTGTGTGGTGATGGTCAAATAAGCTTCGCGGACAAGGTTTCACAAACTGCGATTATTGTTTGCAGTTATTTTAGATCAAAAGCCGAAAAAGACTTAGAATAATGCATGGTCACTGTGCTCTCATGCAATAAAGAGTATGTTGTGATGTAAATATGTCAGAGCACTACAGCCTGCCGATAAAAGAAAACGAAAGAATGTATAGGAATTGCGTGAAGAATACTGACTCAACTCAGACGGGGGACGATGCAACCGAGACCACCATGGGCATGCCTTCACCTTACCGAGCACGTGCACCTCGCCTGCTTGCCGACTTGCCTTCCGTGGGCGCAGCGCTCTCGCCCTCGCCGACTGCCGTCCACCAGCGCTTCCCGCATCGAGCCCCACCGGCCACTCGACTCGAACACGGGCGCCGCCGGACAGGGACGAGACGACGAGAGTTTAGCCCGTTCTTGTGGGCTCTCTTTACCACCGGACCGCTTATATTCATGGGCTTGACCAAGACAAGGCTTAAAAGCCCAAGAGCCTAATCCGCCTGGCAGGCCCACGTCGAGCTTTCCAATTAATTCAACGCCTCCTTTGCCTGTTCGTTCGTTCCTCGGGAGCGGCGTGCCGCGTGCGTGATGTTCGGTGCCGTCGAGCGAATGTGAAAGAGGACTGGTGATTTGGGGAGCTCCCTTCCGCCACCACAAAGGGATCCTTCTCGACTTGTAGCCCTCCTCCTCCTCCTCCTCCTCCTCCTCCTCGGCTCCTCCCATCCGCTGCATCGGCAGGGAGTCCCCACCGGACTTGGATTGGTTCCTTGTTTTGCTGGTAAGGAAACCCTAGCTTGCTTGGATGGATTGTTCGAAGAGCGAGTTCTGTTACGCGTGTGGTCTTCTGTCCTGTGAGCAACGAATTCGGATATCTGTTTACTTGTATGATAACTCAACTCATTTCCAGTTTAATGCGAGTTGATTTGGGGGCGACTAGCAGCGGTTTGACTTCCGTTAAATTGAAATTGGGGGTTCATCTGAGCCTGCATTCCCAAGTTAAGCATTTCTTTAGTTATGTAGCATCTATGCTTAATACGAATCGAAGGTACTGGTGTTTAAGCCTGTGCTTGGAGATAACATACTGGCATAAGCTTGATGTAGTGTTTTAGGTCACGCTTGAAGGTTATGCAGTGTTAACCATCATTGATAAATTGTAATTGCAATGGGGAGGCCTCGAACCACAGGCAACTACTGGCCTTGTAACATCTTTCAGTAGCACTTGTCCTTGAGCAGGTTAACTAAGGGAAACAAATAGCTCGTTTGGCAATAGAAGAGCTACTTAGTTGTCAGAAGATTAATGTATCTTACTTAGTTGTCTGATTGATAAAATCCCAGATAGTGAATGGTATTATTATTTTGTTCAATGTATTTTATTGATTTGCATTATTTCAATGAAAAATGATATTTTATTGGAAAATGCACAGAGAAGCATGTGCAATGCAGCTTTGTCTTTTAAGTTGAATCTGGTAAATCATTTGTTATTTTCTCTGAAATTTCGAGCCTAATTTGTCTCTGATCTGATCGGAACTTCAATTAGTTATTTGTCTAGCAGACATAGAAAGCTGAACTCTAATGTTTATCTGAGCAGTGGTTAGGTTCAGAAGTTGAGAGTAATATGATCAAGTAGAATTTGCTCACGAGTCACTAGGTTTTAGACCTTTTCCTTCAAAAAAAATGTTAGAATGTGACTTTTACTCTGAAATGCCTAGCAAGTATACATTGGTTTGGTTTTGAAACTATAGTAGTGAAATTAAAGGTATGCAATGGTCATTATTATGTTCGAAACTGGTCTTTGGGTGTTTGAAAATGAGTTTCAAACCAGAAGTCCAACTAGTAAACAACAAGTTCAAGCATCAGCTTCTGAATGCCGAGTTCTGTCCCTAGTACGGTGCTTAGATGGTGGTTTCACAGATGAAGTGCTCGTAGAGTATTAATTTTAAGAATCTGTTGTGTTGTCAAATGTGTGGTAGGTAGGATGGTCAGATTTGTATTGGATATTTCCCCTCTTCTGAAACTGAAGTGCTCGTATAGTACTTTGCTATGTACTGGCGTCAAGTGAAATTGTGAATCTTGAAACCTTCTATTGCTACGAGTCTCCGTTTTGATATATCGGTGCTTTCTAGGCTGTTGCCGATAACCTTTGTACATCCACATGCTTGAATAATCCTGCATCATCTCATGTCTGTGAATTATGAGTTTTTTTTTGGGCTCATGGCATGTCCTGTGAACTCTTGTTTGAACCTTCTTATATGGCCTGCATATATATAATAACTATTTTATTACTTTTTTCGTACATCTCCGCTCCAGGCTGCTTATAGTTATCTACAAAAGGGTACGTGGTCAGCAGAAGACCATGGAGGGGGCTCATGGAAAGCCAGAGCCAGAAACTGAGTCTGTCATCAAAGTTGCCAGAGAGCCTGCCATTATTATCAATGGCGTTCCAGGCCTGCCTCCTGATTGCACATCTGATTCACAGCCTGAGGTAAAGAGTAATGCAGAATCTCAAGTGGATCCACGTTTTGGTGAATGGCTGGAAGGAAGGAAAGTGAGGAAGCTTTTTGGAGATACATATTACGTAGGGAAAGTGATCAAGTATGACAGTGAAAGCAACTGGTATAGCATTCTCTATGATGACGGAGACCAGGAAGATCTTGAGTGGTGTGAACTTGAGGAGGTTCTGCTGCCGTTGGATATCACCATTCCGCTCAAAACACTAGTCATGGACAAACTTCAGGGAACAGACCCCGACTCCAGGCCTAAGGTGGGCAGACCTAGAAAAGTTTATGCTACAATGGATGTCGATATGACGAAAACATCAAATGATGTTCCATCTCTGGGAAATGATGTTACGAATAATCAGATGCTGATGCTTGGAGCAGAAAATGACCAAGGCCAACAGTCAAATGACATGTCAGGGTTACTTCCAGCACCTACATCCAATGCTCAAGCATGCTTGCAGGCTAGTAATCAACCTAGAAAGAGGGGTAGGCCTCGAAAGGATGGAAGTTTATCAGCTAGTAATCCACCAAAAAAAAGAGGCAGGCCTCCAAAAAATAACAGTGCATCTGGAAATGCTGAGAATGCAGGAAACACGTCGGGTTCTCTGGCTCTGGTGCCAGTGCAAGACGGAGAATCTTCCAGGAAACAGAATAGTACCCTTAAGCGCAATACACTGACAGCCCGGGCAGAAAAACTGAAGAGAGAAAATATGCGTGTTCAAGGAGCACACCGCTTGTAACTCAGTTATTCTAACAAGCAGTCTCACTTCAATATAGATCTCATATCTGTAAGCATTTCAGAATCTATGTATGATGGTGACATCTAGCTTTCAAGTTTCAACACATACTTTGTACAACCCGGCATAGAACAAAACTTGTAAAGCTAGATCAGCTATCCCAATGCTATCGTATTCATTCCTATACAAGTATATTTGCAAATTGGTATATATGATCTTAGAAGTTTTCCTTGTGGAAATGGAACCTAGTTGTAGTTGTCTGGCTGAATTCTTTTGAAAGATCCTTTAGTTGTTTTGTCAGCTTTGGAGATCCACAATAGAAAACACCTGAAATATTATGAATGAATATATTAACTGTTGTTCCTGAGTTGAAATCTGCTGTCCACAATGTTAAGGTAGCTCACCTATGCGAGAGTTCTTATGGGCATTGGCCAAATCAGAGAATACCTTCCTCCAATTCGGCCTTGCAAAATGTGTCCGGATCTGCAACAGAGGAAGAGATCCTCAGATAAACATACAATAACATATGCGGAATCATTATCAGAGTGAAAATAAAAAAACAGCGAGAGAGGCAAAATACCCTGCTGCCAGAGACGATATCCACCCCATTTTTGGCATGCTGAAGTGATTGAACCATAGCAATCAGAGCTGACCTTGCGTCCCCTTCTTCGTACACACTGGTCAGGTAATTGTGCATCTCTATGACATTCTGCAGCAACCATATTTTAGCTTAGTTTCTATTTCTACGGCTGAACGATGGTATGGCAAGATGCAGTTCAGAGAAATGAGAGCGAGATAGTACGCTGCTATCGCTTTCGGCAACTTCATTCATGACTCCTTTGAACCATTCGAAGGATCCTTGCTCTCTGGTAACCCAGTAGAAGTAAGCTCTTCCTGGGCCGTTGTTCTTGAAGCTGCCTATCTCGGAGCCGTGGATGCTTTCCACCTCCTGTTGCAAATTGCAATCAGCTTGATACAGTTATCAACTATCCTTAGCGTAGATGAATGCTTTGTATTCAAATAGAAATTTACTTCGTTGGATTTTAAGTTGTTCAAGAGATCCTTCAAGATGCTGATGAAAGGAGTTGCTCCAATTCCGAGACCGACAAGCAACAGGATGTCATATTTCTTGTAGTTTTGTGCTGGTGCACCATAGGGGCCATCTATTAGCACCCTCGGAAACCTAAAGCACCCACAACAAAACATGAGCTGATTACAAATATTGGTGACTTCTAAAAAACAATCGAATTCAGGATGTGAAAAGTATGAAGCTAAGCACCTTGTGTGCTCTGTTTGAGCGTCTGCCACTACTGTAGTTTCAAGTCTTGTGAGAGTAGCCTTCTTGGAAGTTACTTGTGCCTCGCAAGCCTGCATGAATACCAAGTTTAGTTCTGTATCTTTGGCAATTCAAATTGTTCTGCCTTAATAACAAACAAACTTTCTCCTCTAGCAACCCCTACAGTTTCGTTGCCTCAAACTAACCTTTCCAAAAAGATTCCGAAGTTCAGTTGTCCAGTCACCCAGTGTACGGATATGCACACTCAAGTAGTCGTTGCCCGGTGCAGAAGTAATGGAGAAGGGATGCCTGCAAAGGTCGGAGAACTATAAGCAGGAACCTCACATGAATTACGTCTTGGACTTGTATGCAGCAATGTTTGAAATGATACCATTCGAAAGGTGAAACATCTGGGCATTTTACAAACAAGTACATCCCACTCTTGTACTTGAAACCAGGTGGCTTCTTCATGTGAAGAGAGAGCACGTTTCCAGGATAAATCGTTGCCTGCGTATATATCAAAGTATTAATAGCTGTGACAGCCAGAAAGAAGCTAAACATTTTTGTTCACTAGTTTACCTTGATAATGCTCACGCGGTAGTTATTCTCACGAACTTTTCTGATAGTTCTTTCATAGGCATAGAACAGGACAGGTACAATCAGGTACATCCACGTCTGAATTAACAATTGATACAATCATCATTTCGTTAGTCGCTCCCAAAATTGAAATTACAAGGGAATAAAGAACTGTGTGTGAGGATTACCGTCTTCTTGTACCATTCCCTAGTGAGGAATATGAAATACGAGTGCACCACCAGGAGGACATATGCCAGGACCAGCAGGTGATGGGCGTACCAGAAGGCATTGAAACCGGCCAGGTGATGCAGCGGCGACGGCAGCTTCACCACGCTGCGGCGGAAGGAGTGTGTTGCCAGCGTGAAGGAGAAGGACATGATAATGATCATGAGGATGCCAGTCACCCCAGGGGCGCTCGCCAGCAGGTCCCCGTACGTCGGCTGCTTGTAGTGAAAATTCGGCCCCAAGAGGGCCATGAACTTGTCGCTTGGGCAGCTGATCAGCCTCGGGAAGTCGCAGGTGACGTGCGCGAGTGTGTGGATCGCTGTGGCGATTGCAATCGACAGCGCTATGACCTGACGTTGTGATCAACAGCAGCAAAGAATTGAGATGATGCAGTTAAGCTAGAGCTAGTTGGACATGTGTTGTCACGGATGCAGTCCAGCGCTGTACCTTGTGAAAGTTGATGTTGTCATCGAAGGGAACGACCTTGCCGATCGACGTGGACCTAAGCGTTGTCAGCGTGTTCCGGCAGACTGGCAGCAGGATGAGCGCCATGTTGAGCTTGAGCATCTCGGCGGCGCCCTTGGCGATGCAGACGCAGTTGCCCATCACCTGGAACGCGGCGCGGTGCTTGTACTGCTCGAACTTGTACGCGAACAGGCCGACGTTGACGGCAAGCCACAGCGTGACGAGCCATATCCGCTTCCAGTTCTCGTGGATGAAGTCCGTCGTCCTGGAAATGTGTCGCTTCAGAGGGTTACGGTACCGCGACGGGATCATCGTCCGCGCCAGGCTCGACGTCGTCCGCTTCAGCTTCTCGTTCGGCGCCTGCGCGCTCACCATACCCCGGAGCAGCGTCTCCAGCTGCCAAATCTGCATTGCAGAAATTTTGGAGCACACCGTTAGCAAAACAAAAGCACCCGTCTCTGTCAAAATTCAGCGGGGAAAAAACAAGTTAAATTCAGACCTCGATGTAGCCACGATCGTCAGGGTCGAGTTCCTCCATGATTAGCGACGCGTAGGTCGCGGCATGCCCCTTCAACTTGGCCAACCTGTTTGCTGACGCGCTCAGTATAATAACCTGCCAGGGAAAAAAGATTAAATACAAAAACGAAATTAATTCAATGACAATCTACTAAAGGATCTGATCATGCAGTTTGGTGTTTTGCTCACCTCTTTGACCTCATCTTCCGTGAGCATGCCATCGCCGTTCTTGTCGCACCTGTGTCAGACAGACGCAGAGAGGATTTCGTTCCGTCAGCAGGTGAATAATCAAAATATAATCAGTCTCCATGCCATTGGCGCCGGAAGAGGGAGCGATGCGCCTTTACATGTCAAAGAAAATGCGCAGCCGCGAGTCGAAGTTCTGGTCAGTCATCTCCTCCCAGAACTCCTTGAGCTGCTCCTTGGTGATGCCGTCCTCCGGTTCAAGGTTCCGCCGTCTCGCCAATGCCGCGAACAGTTCCCCGGCAAACTCCTTGGAATCCGCCATGCCTTTGAGGAGAACATCCGTTAGCCAACCAGGAATCATCCGTGAACAGCGGGTAGATCATTCAAAATTGACAACAGGAAATTACTCTGCTGCCAACTATTTTACCACCGACTTGCCTCAAGCTGTTAGCATGCCGTAAAATTGTAGGATGGTTGTACTAGGATTTTGGTGTACTGTTACTGATTACTGTTCAGGGACAATTTCGTTGAATACGCAATAGAATTAGGAGATTCTTTGGGGCCAAAAAAGTGGATCTCAGTTAGGTAAGCTTTTTCCTACCAACTCTTTGGGCAACCAGGTGCCAAGTGCCAGGCGCAGTTCATGATATCAACAAAGAACCGATGCAAAGCATAAAAACGATAGATGAAACAAACGAGAATGCCTCCAAAACAAGATTCCGATGCATTCTAATTGATTTCCATTGAACTGGATCACGGCATCAAGTAGCTGATGGCAACAGAATGGCAAACTCGATCGACAGACAATACTGTAGTACTCACCGATGCACTTGCCGAAGCTCTCCTTGGGTAGTCGTCCGCCCTTGTTCATCTCTTCGAATCGGCGCTCGACCGCCTTCCACCCCTCCTTGCCGCCGGACGTCTTGTCGAGGAAGCGCAGGCCGCGGAGCCCAATCTGCGCGCTGGACTGCATCCGCGTCATCTTCCCCGTCCGCATGCCGGGCATCCCCTCGGGCACCTTCATCGACACCCGCGACGCGAACTGCCGCACGCCCGACGCCAGCCGCGACGGCTGCTTCATCAGCCCGCGCGCGAACCCGGGCCCCGGCGGCGGCCTCCCCATCCCCGCGGGGCTCGCCCTGCCACCCCCGTCGATGGTGACGCCGTCCAGCGTCGGCCTCTGGTCCCCGTACCCCGCCATGCCGCGACCGGATAACGCAATGCCTCTCGCCGGCGGCCGGCTCAGGGGACGACAGCAGCGGGACCCGCCTGCAGGCTGCGTGGGGAAGAAGCAGGGGGAGGAAGAGGAAGGGGACAGAGATGGCGGGTAACATGCGTGCCCCCGCCCAATTATAGCCGTTGAGGCGCCGAGCTGCCACAGAGACGTACCCGAGGACGGCGCGACAGCTGTCGGATGGGAGATCAGCGGCTCGTGTGGCCGTGGCTTCCCTCGCGAGATATCGGGGGTCGGCGAGCCTTGCCGCGAGTTCGTATCGCGCGAGTTGTTTTTCCTTCCCGCGCAGGCAAGGTCAGCGCCGACGTGGACCGGCTTGGAGCGTCAGATTGAGAACGGACGGACAAAGGGAGGGGTGCGTTAGGTGGTCGGGTCAAGTAACGTGGCGCCTGCTCTGTTGCCTGGGGCAGGCGGTGCTCGCAGATAGCCTGCGCGCGTGGACCCGCGCAGAAAGGGCTTTGTTGGTGCGTGTCGTGTGTGCTGGTTTTTGCCACTGGCAACTGGGCCATGGCGCAAACCGTAGAACAAAGCAAGAGCAAAAAAAAGAAAAGCTGGGCGGATCAGCGTTTAGGAACCACGATTATTGATGATGATCTCTCAACTCTCAACTGTACATGCGTTATGGTGGGCTCGTACGAGATGCAAGGCCATTGTTTCGAGATGGGGGCCACGTCTCAGTGCGATCATATATCTGTACTAAACCACTGAACAAATGGGCTAATAGTACATGACACGTTCCGTTTTGCGCCTGCTCCTTGCCAGCACAAGTGTCCAAAGCACACTCAAAATTCATCGGATTACTACGACCAGCGAGCTGACAACGACAGTACCACTGTCGCTGTTGATATTTGTCGCCTGCAAGAGGATGACCATCAGACCATGTAATGCGTGTTTGCAAGAGGATGACCATCAGACCACTGTCGCTGTTGATATTCGTCTCCTTTGCAGCAGCTACAGTGTTTGCAGTTATTTCTTTAGCATCAGCTACAGTGTTTTCAGTAGCAGCTACAATGTTCGCATTTATTTTTCTGCAGCCGCAGCCGCAGCTGCAGCGAAACGAACAGGCTGGCTTTCGTCCTCGTCAGCCAAAAAAAACACAAGTGATCAGCTGGACGATAAAGTACGGAATCATGTCGTGTATGTATCCGGCTCTCGTACACGTGCACTGTGCGTACGTAGAAGCTAGAGCCACACGATAAGTTTGTCTTTCCGCTGATGTTACAGTGGCTATTGCGTGCCAGGCCCGTGCAGCACATCCATGCGGCCGTCTTATCTGTCGCGCCTAGCCAGGTCGAAATAATTCTCCTGGGCGTTAGTCTTTGATCTTAATTCTTTTACCTATCTGAAAACTGATTAGAGTTGTGAATGATGAGATGATAAGGTTTACTGTTGTTTGCAACATTTTTTTCTGAACGAAACGACTGGAAAGCTAAGGGTAAGGCTTGATGTGATTCTACGGCAAGAGAATCAATATCTCCTCGCATGTTGGACGGAATGATGAGAACAGGAATGCCGATCTGTAGCCTCTCTGTGTTCGCCGGCCAATCTGATCTCGCATCGGAACAGAAACGAGATGCTCCATAGATTTTGGTGAGCTGTAGACGTCCGCGAGCACGTGATTTCTGACGTCGAGTTGCACGAGCGACGTGATCCGGTCCAGAGAGAATTTGTCTCGCAGTATGTATCAAGGTACTCCCTCCGTTTTTAAATTGTTGTCGCCATTGACTTTTTTATTTACGTTTGACTGTTCGTCTTATTCAAAATAGTTGTTCGAATATGTAAAATTATAAGTTAGGTTCAAACTTACTTTGAAGATAAAACAAATCATCACAAAATATATGATATTTTTAAAACTTTTTTGAATAAGACGAATGGTCAAAGATAGCAAAAAAGTCAATGGCGACAACAATTTAAAAACGGAGGGAGTAGTAATTCAGAGTACCTTGCTTTGGGAATGCATGAATGTTGTTGTTTGCGGCCAGGTATCAAACCTTTTTCTCGCATCTGAAATTCGTGAGCGTGTTGTGTAGTGCCTGCCTGTCAGGTAACCTCGCTTCTTTTGAGTTTGCAAAAGAAAGAGATGTGAAAGCCTTTGTGTGCGTGACCGAGCTTTTACGAAAGCCATCGCATGTGAAATCCTGTCTGTGGTATTTTGGTGGGAAATGGCATCTTTACGACCTATCATTGCAATCTCTGAAACCCGGAGAGCTTTTACAAAGCATGTCCGGCTTGTCGTCGATTGATTAACGAACGGGATCTAATAACATACTAGTATAGTTTATCAAACGGTAGTGTACAGGCAAATTCCTTAGTTAATGTAGCAGCAGTACAAACCGACAGAAGGTTAGCTCACCTATTTTCTCGACCTCTGTTCTCCAAAGTCCAATACAGCTAGTAGCCTCTTCAGTCGTAGGCAGCTGGACACCACAATGTTTGAGATTGCTAAAAGCTGACGCTGCCGATCGAAGAAGCCGTGGACGGACGTTCACATTCATCCTCCACGCCACATGAACGGTGTCCATCGCCGGGGCAGCTTTCTCGGCCACGACGGCTCGAAACGCGACACCTGAGGCGATGACGGCGAGCTTTGCAGGTGAGGCTCGTCGTCGTTTGCGAGCCAGTGGATGTGGAGCTCGCTGTCGGTGGCCGTTTTCTGTCGGCCAGGGCAACCCGGATGGATCATGGATGGATGCCAAGGCAGCAACGAGGCGCACGGTTGTTAAGTCGCACGTGCTCCCGGTCGGGGCCTTGCGTTTGCTTTGCTTTACTTTGCCCCTGGCCGGCCAGCTCGACTGACAGCGAGCTTCCGGCGGTGACCTGTGCAACGTTAGGTTTGGTTCTCCTTTTGCGATCAGCAGGAAAATGTATCATAATTAGGGTCTTTTGGACCTAATGTGTAGCCACTTAACACCATGCCCGCAACTAATCGAAAGGGATGCAAAAGAGCTGCACTCGATTGGCTAGACATAGCAGCGTTCACCGTTCACACCAGGCCAAGATTCATAGAAGAGCGAATCGTCTCACATTGTTTCTAGAACTAAAGCTCCCTATGATTAGCTACTCCATCATTGCCAATGTTTTGTTTATTAGGTAGTACTACTCAAAATCTTTGATATTGGTTCACGGTTTACCAGATTCTTCGGTTACGCGGGGAGACTTGTTAATTTCGTAGCCGTGCAACGTTGTGCTTGCCACTAAAGAAATGTGCTCCGGAATAGAATGTTCCACGGCGCCATTGTTTATACGCCAAGATAACAGACACCAGTCTGCACTGCAGGGAGGGAGGAAGAACCGAGTACAGCAGTTGACATGCACGCACCGTCGCCGGCCGCGCGCGCCTAGCGTCTCGCGAGACGAGACCACGAGATCGATCGATGAGATCGCGTCACCGCATGTCTCGCACGCCGGCGCGGCGCCCCATCAATCAGGCCGCGCGGGTCGTCGCAAATTGAGTGGCGAAAAACAGGGCCGCACGTTGTTGGGGAATGAGAACGAGGCACACCCTCCGTCGTCCTTCAACAATCCTCCTACCCTCCGTCGTCCTTCAACAATCCTCCTCTCGTTTCAGACGCGATGTTTCAATGTCAGGTACGGAGCCTGCCGAAACCATAAGAAAATGCAGTTCCTGCTGCTGCTGTTGTTTCCAGTATGCTTCGGCGACTATGTGTTTTAAGAAAAAGATTAAAATACTTGAGATACACGGTTTAGTAAGTTATAATAATTTGGATACGCTAAGCACATGGCTGGATCACTTTCTGACGGTTGTTCACCTGTTTCCATACCTAAAGCCTAATGGACCCATTTATTCTGCACGTCCAAATCCACTATCGCTGGTACTGCTGCCAGGGGTAATCGGTAGGAGAAACGGAACTAATCGACGTTATGAACTCCTTTTTAATGCAGAGCAAATCAAAGATTTCCGAGTCTCTCGACCAAGGGAAAAAAATACGTAAGTCTTGTCACTGGTAGCTCGTTGTTTTCAGAGACTGCGAGCCTTCTTATGTGTGAACTGACAAGAGCAAAAAATGAGAAATGCAAGCTTATATCTGTACAGCGAGCAACACGTGAGACTGTACATACATTACACACTGATAAGCATGAGAGGTGGTTACTGCATCTCAATCGTAGAAACAATGTGGTGGTGCAGTTGCCAGTTAGTGCTTTCTTATGAAGTGAGCACCTCCTTGCTTGACCAGCAAGCTTATTTTCCTGTTTGTTTAAAAAATATAAGCCAACGCTGGGACGCCCGAGTGGCCAGAGCCGGAGGGCTCCGGGAGCTTCGCTCCTGTCGGCCCGGGATCGAGTCCCAGCTGCGGCACGGGCGCTGCAGTGAACAGTGCCAGAGATGGTACTGTTCATTGCAGTGTAAAAAAATCCCCTCGCCCTCCTCGGATCAAAGCACATGGTAAAGACTCGCGTCGGAGCTCACAACGGCCAGCTGAGTCCCTGTGTAAGGTCGGGGAGGGGGTTCGGGGGTTTTCTCGGCCTGCGTGAGAAGGCTCTTCTCCTTAAGCAAATGCCGTCGGGAGCGGTCTTACCCCCGACAGGTCGAATTTTTTTTAAAAAATATAAGCAGATCGGCAAGTTGGAACAGCAGCAACACTTGGAAGGGAAAAAAATTGCAAGTTGCTAAACTGGGACGTCAGCAAGTTCTGACAATTTGAATAGTGATTTATGTGCTTGCTTTTTCGGTCAAGTCAAGCCAGGACAGATCAAATTTAAGAACCTTCTTCACGCGTGCATGATCTCCTTGGTCAAGCTTACAGTTCATATCTGTCTGCTAAACCGTGTTTCCATTTCAAATTTCCGTGGAAAGCTGTATCCACTTAGGGTCCTGAAACTTCTAACGCAACTCTGTCTTTTCGGACTTCTTTTGTGCTTTGCATTCCTTGTCTAAAGGCTGGACGTAAAGAAAAACAACTTTTTTGTGTTCAGTTGCTGTACAGGTTATTAGCACTACTGAATTTGCAACAATCTGGGGTCACGCTGAATTGAAAGCAAGCACTGCATGGGTCACACTCAATTGAAAGCATTTCAAGACTACTTGTCATATTTTTATAGATTGTTCACGTCAGAATCACTTGAATGAAGACGTGCAGTGCTTGTTGGCTCATCTAAAAAATGTCTCCACTGTGGCCCTATTAAACCTAAACTTTAATTTTACTTGTGCTGGGTTTCGTAAGTTTGGTAAATATGCACCATTGCAACTTGCAACCAACCTGTCATTAAGGAAAAGCGAAAATATATTGAGGAATCTGCAGCAGACACAGAATTACTCCTTACCATTCCAGGATGCAAGCCCTGTCTACGTTTCTGCACTGCTGATGAGTGCTGAGAGCACTCGTCAGCGTAAAACTGATTCGTCTTCATCCTCTAATCGGCATCTCTCAGTCTCACTACTGCTAGTGACGGCCACGAGATTAGACACCTGGCTTACAGAGACGCGCGCAAGGAAGCATGCATTTGGATCAATGCGACCCACTAAGCATCAGGTAGACAAGTGGGTCGCCCCATCGCCATCCACACCGCGACTTGTCCATCTCTACGTACTGTTGTTGCGCTTCTCTTCCCGTCCCGAGCAGCACTTGACCAGGATTACAAACTTGTACAGTATCGTCGGTGTCCGTATTCCGTTCGTCCCATTCAGAACTAAAGTAGAGGAATCTTATGAACAGAAGTTGGTAGCGCAGGATTTCCAGAGCTGAGAATGCCTACGCAGAAAAGGAATGATCCTATGTTTCATCAGAAAACATTTTTATTCTTGGCACAGGGAGTATCAGAAACACACTACGTTTCTTGTTGAGTCTAGCAGCAGATTTTCTTGCCAGAGGATCGTTCCTTCTCTTTTCTGGTGCGCGTGCTTTGAGGATTTCAGTTTTTTCTCGATGCGTATAAATATAATGATGCAGTGATGCGTTCGGTAACGGTATTACTATCGTGCATCGTGCTGTCAGCCCCATCGCTTTTGACCGGTGATGGTATCTGATGGCTCCCTCTTGGCACAAAAAAAAAAGAGAGGCTGTACCGGTTTGATGAGACGCCGCCCCTACCAAGATGATGTGAACGCGGTGAAGATAGTGATCCTCTTGGTAGAAGAATGAAAAGTCTGGATTAGGACTTCGATTCAATCACTCACGGCCCCCTTAATTTTTAATATGAAAATAAAAGAAAAAGCTGGATCTCATTATTGTTGCAGTGGTGTGAGGCATTGATATGGCATGACGCGGGGTTGATTTTTTATGATTGACACGCACAATGTCTATGAACTTAAGCTCTTCGTTTATCTAGTGCAGATTTGCTTCTCTCTCTCTTTTTTTTTTCTTTTTTTGACAGGCGCAGCTTTTTGTCAAGTGGAGTCATGCATTCTGTAGTCTTTGCGCGTGTTCTTTTGTACTGCATAATACTACATCCGTTCCAAAATATAAGTATTTGTTGATTTTTTAGCATCGCGTTTGACTCTTCGTCTTATTCAATTTTTTGTTAAAAAAATATAAAATAAATAAGTCATACTTAAAGTATGTCTAGTGATAAAACAAATTGTAACAAAATAAACAATATTTTTATAATTTTTTTGAATAAGACGAAAGGTCAAACATGATTCTGAAAAGTCAACAAATGCTTATATTTTGGAACGGAGGGAGTACTAGGAAATAAGCTGGGCCATGATATTTTTTTTTTTGGGGGCAAGGGCATGAATATGATACATTTACTTAGAACGGACATTGGAAGGTGGAAGCCCACCAGTTTTATGACGACGATAAGAATCTTAAACACGTAGGAATGTTCCTTACACGCAAAGTTGTTGTTATAAAAAGGCATAAATTAAGCATCACAACAAATCCGTTGTAGTCTAGCTGGTTAGGATACTCGGCTCTCACCCGAGAGACCCGGGTTCGAGTCCCGGCAACGGAATTTTTTTACTCTGCCATGCCATTCTCTTTTCATGTTCTGTTTTTCCTATTCTCCTGTTCGTGGGTTTAAATTTCACTCTGTTATGCCGTTCTGTTTTCCTATTGTGGTTTCCTATTCCCCTTTGTTTGTTATGCACTACGAAATCTGTAACTATCGTCCTAATCTCCTCTGTTCGTGATGCACTGCCAAATCTTCCTATTCTCCTCTGTTCGTCATGCAATACCAAATCTATGTTCCTGATATACTACGAAATCTATGTGCTCTAAAAACAACGATACTGTAACCATGCAGCCATGCCACAGCCTGCCATCACGACTCACTTGAGCCTTGCTGCATCGTGCGGCACCAAAAAGAGTAGTAGTGTGATCAAAGCTGTGTTTAGTTGTGGACAAGATAGTATGGTGGTGGTTAACTTACTACGCCTTACTATCAAATAACAAGATGTAAATGTTTCGCAAAAGAAAATACTCCATAAAAAAGTAAGGCGTATGATTTTTATGATTTAAGGTAATAAATCTTAAAAGTAATTCTACTAATTAGTAAACACTAATAATTAGTAATGGAATAAGGTAATTATTACTAATAATTTACGAAAATATCCAAGTTTGGTACATGAATTCTTGCGCGACGCCTCCTCCCCACTTTGAAATATAATAATTAATACATTCAAAATTTAATAATTAAATATTGGGAATATTTTTTTTTTGAACGAATGTTGGGAATAATTTTAAAATCAGGAAGGGTGTCATCTTAATTAACGTCCAACCTGGGACGTGATGTGGAATACGGTGCATTGTAGGACGCTCTTCTTGTGGGTTTATAAATCACTGGGTTAAAAGATTTATAATAATAATGTGTAAAATTGTGGTTGAGGGGCATGTGCCTCCTTACGTGTTAACGGTTTGACGAAAAAAACTTAATTTTAAGTATGATATAAGAGGAAGATGACATATGTTGTATTGACTGTTATATCAAAAACAGACCAACATCCAACGACAATGTATATGTTTTTATGGTAACCTTTGGAGCATTAGCACAAGTACGGTACTTGTGAACACCACAGGGGTCTTTGTTATGGTAATACCTTCCATGCTTGGACACTCGGAAGCAAACCATTTATTGGACATGTCGAATTGCTTATCGCTTGGTTAGGAGAGTGTGAGGATAGACACCTAACATTATGTTATCAGTGTAATCAACAATTCATTCGACTCGGTAAAAAGCAGAATAGTCGAAACAGTCTATTGGGATTATATCATAGAAAGAATATTGGACTATATGTTAGCGGCTTGACAGCATCCAACTCCTATGTATGTAGATGTTGCGAGTTCGGACCATAAGAGGGGCATACAACAGAACAAGAGTCGAGCAATTTGCTATCGTTCCCCTAGAGGGCAATCTGTATGGTCCAACCAATCACTGTCGTACTATTTAGCGATGCCAAAAAGGGTGCACACTCCCCCCGCCCCCTCCCCCAACCCCATCCCTCTAGCAGACATTTTCCTTAACATTTCATGTGTCTAAGCTTGGTGAACGTTTTACTAGTTGCAAATTTGCGAAGCACATCACATCAACCTATTTTTTGTTGTATGTTTAACAGTAAAAAGACAATAGGATTATTAGGGATTGTTTGGATCAGCCATGGCTAGCAATTATTCATGCCTAAAAATTAGCAGGGTTATGTTTGGATCATAGGCCAACTGAGCTAAAATGTAGCTAAATGTCTCTTTTGCCCCTGTATCCTTGCTCCTTTTGCTGTCTTTTTTCGAGTCGCGAATTAGCACATCTTGCCTAGCTAATGGCATAACAACTAGTTCCTCGTGATGACTTCGTGAATCTCAAGATCAAACCAGTCCAGTCTTTCGTATGGAATATTTTTAGAAGTAAGTACTAGTGTATGTTTGTGAGTGTCTGCGTCTGTACCATGCTATTTAAAAAAAACAACAAATTACTCATGGGTTAAAAATTAGCCTCATTTGGATAAACTAAGGGCTTTGCAGTTAATCTCAGAATCTAAACAAGCCATACATGTGGGGTGACTAAGATGACGCTAAGCCGGGAGCTCCTATGCATAGGGTGTCCTACAATTAACAACGAATAGAACGGCCCAATAGCCCATCAAATTTGAACGGCCCAGCCCATCAACATTTGAAATAAAAGGGTCAACATTTCTGTAAATCTATTTCAACATTTTTAGACATGAAATCAACATTTTGAAAAAATGTTGAACTAGCACAAAAAAATGTTGACGAAAAATTTGAATTTTAAAAAATTCAAAAAATATTCATATTGGATCTCATTTTGTAGAAATAATTGTAACAAACACGTAGATTCAAACGGATTTAAAAACAGACCTATGGTTTGGGAGAAAAATACGTTTGAAATTTAAAAACCGGTTCTTTTTTCTCCCGCTCCCACCCGCCCCAATAGGAATCTGCCACGTGTCAGCCTCTGGTTCTCTCTCTTCCCACCAGATTGAATCTGATGCGTTGATCTAGTTTCGCACGAATCTCAAACACTATTATATCAAAGCTTAATTGTAGGCCGCCCTACGTATAGGATTGGCCCCTGGACGGAGGGACTGCCTATATGCAGGGCGTCCTACAGTTTACATTTGATAGGTCGGTCCAATAGCCCACTAAATCTAGGCAGCCCAGCCCAAGTCAGAGAGCCAACATTTTGAAATAGAAAAATCAACATTTTTGTAGTTCTATTTCAACATTTTAAAAATAAAATCAACCTTTTTTGAAAAATTGTTGACCAGTAATAAAAAAATGTTGATATAGTGCAAATAAATGTTGACATGGTACTTTCAAAATGTTGACGAAAATTTCAAATCCAAAAAAAATAAAAAAATATTCATATTGGATCTCATTTTGTAAAATTAATTGTAAGAAACATGTAGGTTCAAACGGATTCGAAAACGGGCTTACGGTTTAGGAGAAAAATGTGTTTAAAGTTTTAAATTCGTTTCGTTTTCTCCCACTCCTAACCCGCTCCAGTCAGAGTGCGACACGTGGCAGCCTCTCAGACTTCCCTTTCTCCATTCGCGTGAATCTCAGCCGTTGCACGAATCTCAAACACTGTTCCATAAAAGTTAACTGTAGCCTGCCCTACGTATAGGATTTACCCTGGACGGACGATGAGCTTACCGATGGGACCTCCTATATGCAGGGCGTCCTATGGTTAACATACAATAGATCAGCCCAATAGCCCATTAAATTTGAGCAGCCCAACCTAAGTAAAAGCGTCAACATTTTAAAACAAAAGAGTCAACATTTTTTGAGTTCTATTTCAACATTTTTCAAATAAAATCAACATTTTTTAAAAAATGTTGACACATAACAAAAAAAATGTTGACATAGTGCAAACAAAATGTTGACACAGTACATTCAAAATGTTGACGAAAATTTCAAATTTTAAAAAAATCAAAAAATATTCATATTGGATCTCATTTTGTAGATTTAATTGTAACAAACACTTAGATTCAAACGGATTCGAAAACAGATTTACGGTTTAGAAGAAAAATGCGTTTAAAGTTTGAAATCCGTTTCTTTTTCTCCCACTCCCCACCCGCTCCAATCAAAACGCGAAACGTGGCGAAACCTGGTTCACTCCCTCCCACCTGCGTCGCACGTCAGCCCTTGGATCTGAATTCGCACGAATCTTAAAGCGTCCGATTGAATGAATCGCTTCGGACGACCTACGTATAGGATCCGCCCTTACCGATGGGGCTTCCTATATGCAGGGCGTCCTATACTTAACATACAATAGATCGGCCCACTAGCCCATTAAAACTGAGCAGCCCAGCCCAAGTCAGATCGTCAACATTTTGAAAAGGAAGAATCAACATTTTTGTAGTTCTATTTCAACATTTTTAAAATAAAATTAACATTTTTTTTAAAAAATGTTGACTACTAACAAAAAAATTGTTGACATAGTACAAACAAAATGTTGACGCAGTACATTTAAAATGTTAAAAAAAATTTAAAATTTAAAAAAATCAAAAAATATTCATATTAGATCTTATTTTGTAGAATTAATTGTAACAAACACGTAGGTTCAAACGGAATCGAAAACGGACTTACGGTTTAGGAGAAAAATGCGTTTAAAGTTTCAAAAATGTTTCCTTTTCTCCCTCCTCCAACCCGCCCCAATCAGAGAACGACACGTGGCGCTACCAGCTTCTCTCCTCCGCACGCTGCAGCGCACGCTAGCCGTTGGATTTCATTACGCACGAATCTTAAAACGTCCGAACAAAGAGATCCCGTCGGGCGGGCTACATATAGGTTTCCCGCTTACCGATAGCTAGACAGCCCAGCTGGCTGCAATGTAGCCCAGCCCGCGATCACCTCCGCTTACCATCCGTTCCCTGGGCCCTTTCTAGCGTTGTCGGCCCAGCAGACGCATTACTTGTGTGACGAAAAGAAAGGAGAGCGTCCTGAGCGTGCTCAAAAAAAAAAAGAAAAGGAGAGCGTCTTGAGCCGGTCGAACTATCTGCGAAAAGCCGAACACCACGCTACGACGGCGGCAGCCCGATCGAGTGAAGGACTGAAGGCCGCGACTCCACCAGCGGCGTGCTTTCACTCCATTCATTAGGTGCTGGCTTTCTTGCCAGGACGGCGGCCGCTGGTCCACGGTAGGGACCTTGTTTCCCCTGCTTGTTGGGTGGCCACTTGAGTTGCAGCCGTCGTCCCTCCCTTCCGTGCCCCGTAACATTTGAGTATTTTCTCATCGTTTGTCCGGCTGGATCCTTGGTTTTGACGTCAAATGGGACGACGCGTCTCGCAGGATTGGCGCTTGATGTAAACGCTATAGCTGGCTTGCACGTACCGGTACGGTGTACGTTTGGTCTGAAAGCCCGTATCTAGGGCGTGTTCCGCGTTTTAGAGTCTAAAATTTAGAGAGGTTTAAACAAAAAGAATCTTGTCTTAAATAAAGTTTAATTACAAAACTAACTGCAGAACCCTCCCTCTAAATCGCGAGACGAATTTAACGAGGGTAGTTAAGCCGTGATTAGACGATATTTACTGTAGCATCACTGTAGCAAAACATAGATTAATTAGGCTCATTAGATTCGTCTCGTAAAGATGTACCCATCTGTAAAAAGGTTTTGTCATTAAACTTTATTTAATACTCCTAAATAATAAGATTCTCTTTAGAGCTAAATTTTAGAGGGGTCTAAACAGGTGCAACGAACACACCCCTATGCTAGCATGGCTTCCGTGAACGTCTGGTCGACAGATCAGGTGCATGTGTTCCGGAATCCCGTCCGGTACCCAATTTTGCCAGCTGATGAGACGGGTGCTGTTATATACTACTCAGGTGTGCTACTTTGTGATTCACGGTCCGGATGATTAGGTGGTCGTTGGAACAGCGAGCTGGACATGAATGGAAGCAACGATCCAAGAAAGTCCGGAGGCGACTGTGATAGAACTGGACACGTTGGATCTTTCATCTGACACCTAAGCAGACACGAGAAATGACTGACAGCGCTAGATAGCACAACGTCCGTACCCGTAAAGTTTTTGGATCGCGTCACGGCTGGAGTAGAGATCGTTGGAGGAGTATGATGTGACGCAAATAACGAACAAGCACGCGTACGGAAGATAAAAAGGGGTCGACAGTTACAGTGAAGGAAAGGCGCTGGAGGTGCGGAAAGTTGGAGGCAAAAAGGTGCCGCTGCCCTGGGACGCCCGAGCCGTGGCCCCCGGCCCTGATCTCGAGTTCGACCACCATGCAGCAGCAGGAGGAACGTATCCATCATTTCGCCAGAATCCAAGGAAGGTGCTCCGTATGCAGAAAAATGTAGTAGAACTACCAGTAGTTCGGGGGTGGAAATCGAATTTAAAGTATCAGCTAAATTCACTTTGGACATTTTAAGTTGACTCGTAGTTTGTCTTCTACTAACAGAGCAGCAAACACATCACCGTCCGAAACAATTACTAGAACACGGAGAGGAGCACAAGCTCCCGCTGACACGGAGAATCGAGATCTCGGCGTGTCACTGAACCCGGTCAGTTCTCGCCTCTGATCCATGCCGACGACGGGGAAGAGAAAAACCCACGAGGGCCCGCCGGGCTCGGGTGACTCCCGACTCCCCATTTCCCCGATCTCCATGCACCCCCAAACCCCCAAAATAAACTGAAAAGATTAAACAAAACGTAAAGTATTTAAGACGCTCCTCCGAATTCCCAGCGCCCCAATCGACAAGCGAGCGAACGCTCCGCGGTTTCACACAGCCACGCCACGCCACGCAGATCAAATCTCAGCAGCAGCAGTATAGTAATCCACCGACTGCTGCTGCAGCCTCCTGCAGTCCTGCTGGAATCACACTCCAGTTCAGTTCCTCACTCCCTCCGTCTCCCCGCTCCGTACGCTTCGGGGGCGTGTCGCTTTTGCACGCCCACGCCACCGGCCTGGCATCGCCGACCCCGGAGACGACGCGGCGGCTGCCGACGAGGAGGTAGGCAGAGCGGGGGAAGGAGGGTGGTCGTGGCGCCGGGCGGTCGACGCAGCCGCCGCCGAGGGAGAGATGAAGGCCAAGGCGCTCCCCTTCATCGCCTTCGAGCACAAGCGGTACGTTCCCGCCTCGCCTCGCCCCGCCCCGCCCCGCCCGCGCGCATCTCGGCGTCGTGTTGGTCCGACCCGTTTCGCTTTGTTTTCCTCGGGAGTTCTCGATGCTCCTCATCCTGCTCTGCTCGAGATATCCGCTCGTGTGTTTTGAAGATGTTCTGGGATTTACTTTGGTGCGCGGGGATCTCGATCCGGGGCGAGATTTTAGGGGCCAAATTTGGGCAATGCAGCGCCTAGATCTCCGCACTTGGGATGTGAACTTATTAATTTTGTTTTTATAAATGTTGGAATTGTGTTGTTCACGATGGTCGCGATCTGAGTGTTGCGAAACTGTCGAACTGTTTTCATTCTATCGGTGAAGATGATTTGTCCAACCAAACTTTGAATGTGTTTAAGCAAATCAAATCGTAATGCCAATTTCGATCGGTTCCAGGTCTTTGATGAAATTCAGTCACAAATTCTTAAGCAGTTTTTTGCCGTTAGCGGCATTAGCTACTGTTGTACATTTCTGACTTGTTCATTGGGTGGTGGTACAGGGACGCCTATGGTTTCGCAGTGCGGCCACAGCATCTTCAGCGGTACAGGGAGTATGCAAACATCTACAAGGTGAAATAGCCGCCCCCCTGGTGACTCCTTGAGTTTGCACCATGTTGTTTGATCTGAGTTTCATATGTCACGCTGCTGGGTCTGCAGGAGGAGGAAGAAGAGAGGTCTGAGAGATGGAAGAATTTTCTGGATAGACAGGCCGAGGACGGTGAATCATCTGGAGAAGATGTTAAGGTTACACCGTCCAACGATATTGAAGGAGCTTCTGGGAACAATGCAGAGGATGGCAGATCAAAACATCCAGTTGAGAAGACGCCGACGCAGCCAAGACCACATATGATCCAAACATGGACTGAAATCAGGTCCTCTTTGGACCACATCAAGGAGATGATGAGCTTGCGTGTCAAGAAGAAGCCATCTTCTGCTGATGAGGAGGATACAAAGGATGCGCGTCGCTCTGATACTCCTGAAGAGAGCAAGCCATCGGAGGATTCGGATGATGAGTTTTATGATGTCGAGAAGGTTGATCCTAGTCAAGAAGTGCCTGCAGCTGACAGTGCCAATGCTGATTCAGGTCCAAACAGAGGTGCAGATCAAGAAGAATATTATCCTTGGAAGGAAGAATTGGTGTGCTTAGTCCGTGATGGGCTGCCAATGGCTATGAGAGGAGAGGTACCGGTCACATTTTCA
Organism: Eragrostis curvula; assembly: GCA_007726485.1. Classification (NCBI taxonomy): domain Eukaryota; kingdom Viridiplantae; phylum Streptophyta; class Magnoliopsida; order Poales; family Poaceae; genus Eragrostis; species Eragrostis curvula. The sequence continues at coordinate 26,510,874 of RWGY01000009.1, read as the reverse complement.
TGATATATATTATTCCTTTCGCTTATATGAAAACAGAAAAAAAAACACGTTGCTTTGTTGGTGGCAGCTATGGCAAGCTTTTATTGGTATTGGAGCTCGTCGAGTGAAAGGGTATTACGAGAGTCTCCTTGCGGCAGACAGTGAAAAAGATGACAGCAAATGCGCTGATTCTCCAACTGAGGATTGCGATGACGGAAAACCAAAAGCATCTCCACCATTGTCTTCAGAGAAGTGGAAAGGGCAAATAGAAAAGGTACATAGATCATCACAGTTTTGTCTAATGGATTGTATATTTGGAACTTGGAATTCCAGTGCAAGTGTTCATCTGTTTCTTTGGGACATTTCTAGGATTTGCCTAGAACATTTCCAGGACACCCTGCTCTAGATGAGGATGGCAGGAATGCTTTAAGACGCTTGCTCACAGCTTATGCTAGACATAATCCATCAGTTGGTTACTGCCAGGTATATCTCTACCTTAATGCTGATCTGTACTGCAGTTGATGTCAGTGAGTGTCATTGGCTTGTTGAGATGCCCATCCAGTTTTCAGATGCAATCTCAGTTGAAGATTGTTGTGTCAAATTCTGACAACATTGCCCACCCAGACATAGCATTCGAAGTTTTTGATAGAAATGAGGTCAAAGATAGTCGACGTCGAGCATGTGAATTTTCCCTACTTCTGTATTTGCTTTTGCTATTTTCTGGCTCCAACAAAGTTACTTTTAAGAAACTGGTTTAGCTGAATAGAAATGTTTGATACTTTGATCCATTCATTAGGCGCGGTCCAGTGGTGTACAATTGTAGGTACCCAAAATGTAAAAACAATAGGGATGTCATGAACATAACCACCCCGTTTGGTCACAAATTCAAAAGATGTGTTTCTAGAAGGTTTGAGCTAAAGTCAGGATGGGAGATGGACAAATGTTGACATCAATTTGGCATCTAATACATAATCGATAGTCCTGGTCATCAGCCCTCATGGTACAACACAATCCATAGTAAATAGTAATGGCCGGCTGCTGTGTCACAATATGTGACATGATGGCAAGCAAAACTGTTGATTCATGGGCGAGAAAATCAATCCAATATCTCTTTGTTTCCTCGTTTCTTTTTTTATTGATTTAATGGTAGTATGTAACAATGGAAATGTTCATTGGTTAGCTATATTGCTCAGAAATACAGTTTCCAAACATTTCCATTTGTATGTTCACTGATTCTATTCGTAGCCAAGAGCCCAGGATTAATTTTAGAATAATGCAGGCAATGAATTTTTTTGCTGGTTTGTTACTTCTGCTGATGCCGGAGGAGAATGCATTTTGGTAGGTTCTGCAGCACGCCTTTAAGGAATCTCTGCACTATTTTAAGTTATTATCTGTTGAACCGTTGATTGCATATTGTAAAGCTGAACTAATTTTCTTAAGTTTTTTCATGGGGTCTACAGGGCTATGACAGGCATTATGGACGACTATTTTGATGGTTATTTCTCTGAAGAAATGATTGAATCTCAGGTATTGAGAAGTAACAGTTTTTTAGTTTTGATGTTTGTAGACATGTTGTTTTTTGTTTTGATAGTTGTGAACATAGTGGATGCTTTTTACTCTAAGATGCTTTGTTTACTTGTGCGGCATTTATGTTTACTGTAGGTGGATCAGCTTGTTTTAGAGGAGCTAGTCCGAGAGAGATTCCCAAAACTAGGTTGGTTGTTTATTGTTTAGATATTTCATTATTTGTACACGACTGTCAGATAACTGCACAAATTTGACTATAACATACATGGTTTGCTGCAAAATTTGACTATAATATATATGGGTTTTCTGCAGTAAATCACCTTGATTACCTCGGCGTACAAGTTGCATGGGTTACTGGGCCGTGGTTCCTTTCTATTTTCATGAACATGCTTCCCTGGGAAAGCGGTAAGCCCCGTTTTGAATTCTTTGAAACTTTACAGTTATCGCGCATAATACTTCCTCTGTTTTGCAATATAAGTCACAGTTTCCTTGAGACATTGCAGTGAAATACTATCAGCGGCAGAACTTCAAACCTTTTTGTTGTTTATAAACTGCTAATATTATTAGTCAACTAGTATCTTCTTTAAAATCATCCTTACCATTTTATTGCTATTTGAACATTTCAGTTCTTCGTGTGTGGGATGTGCTTCTTTTTGAGGGAAACCGGGTGATGCTCTTCCGGACAGCTCTTGCACTGATGGAGTTGTATGGTACTGGGGCCTCTCTTTTGATTTATTGAGACACGAAAAAGTGGAAGGGAAAATTTATCTCAAACAAGTGAACTGGATGGAGACTTACCAATACCTCTTGATTGCAGGTCCTGCACTTGTGACGACAAAAGACGCCGGTGATGCAATAACTCTTTTGCAGTCTTTAGCTGGTTCTACTTTTGACAGCAGCCAGCTTGTTTTAACAGCTTGCATGGGATATCAAGCTGTAGGCGAAGCAAGGCTGCAAGAGCTGAGAAATAAACACCGTCCATCTGTCATATCTTCAATGGAACAGAGAGCAAAAGGTCTTCGTGTCTGGAGGGATACAAATGGTCTTGCATCGAAGCTATACAATTTCAAGCGTGACCCTGAACCATTGGTGTCATTATCAAAAGATCAGTCAGACGACTTACCAAATGGCGATGTGAACCAGGAAACAAATTCCATTGACACGGATGATTTGTATCGTGGACTCACTGTCAGCCCTGAGATTGGCTCTTTACCAGATCCCCAAGACCAGGTCTCCTTCTCAATATATATTATTAAACCACATGCAGAAATTGTTTCATCAGCAATGTTTCAATTTTCAGTCAGTTTATGCAAAGTTCCCACACTCTAATGCACACTTAGCTTATGTATAAATTACATAACTTGATATTTCTGAAACAAAATTGATCAAGGTCCAATAGTTCATGTATTCACCAAGACTTCTGAAACAAAAAATTTCATCTTGAGGACTTAAGCAAACGGTACCACCAGCATCTAGCATCTTGGATAAGTGATAGAACTCCTGGTCAAATACATTATTTGGTCGTTAAAATAAGCATGGTGAGCACGTCCCTTGGAATTGTTGTTACAGGTTTATATTATTGGCCTGTTGTAGAATTTTTTGCTACCTGGTTACTTTCAGTCTTAAGTCTCTTTATGTGTTTTTCCGGATTTAATACTTTTAGTGATACTGAAAGTAGTAACTTTACCTTGTTAATCCCAGGTTGTCTGGCTGAAGGGTGAATTATGCCAACTACTAGAGGAGCGAAGATCGGCTGTTCTGAGGTCTGTTTCAAATATCCGAGATCAAAACCCTTAAATTTGCTTGAGTAATTATCCTCGTGCTTTGAATAGATACATATGCATGCACCAATGTAGGTAATTACCTTGGAACTTAGTTCAATCAAGTAACAGCTCCAGTCATTACCACTGGCACTGGCAGACCTCACCAACTTGTTCTGTAGCTATTCAACCTTCGTTTTTTTTTTTAAAAAAATAATAATAATCTGATGACCAAGCCCTTTAGAGCCTGTCTAGATCGTTTCACCTACCCCTATGCACCAAAAGTCACTTTGATGGATTTTCAGTAATACCTTTGTTAAGCTTACATTTTAATAGTTCATTCTAATCCTGGAAAACATTAGTGTTCTCTGCATTCTGAATTACTCTTCTGATTGCCTTTTACATACATATCCAGGGCTGATGAGCTTGAGACAGCTCTGATGGAAATGGTTAAGCAAGATAATAGACGTGAATTAAGTGCAAAGGTGAACTTAGTTTTATTGTTTATATGGTTCTTTTCTTTATAATATCACTGCTATATGTCTGACTTTCTGTTACTTTGGTACCTTTATTGTTGAACTCCTGTTGTTGATCTTGAACACAAAGTTTACAAAATAGCATTCGCTCTTTTCGCAGCCAGTTACCTAGAGTATGCTGGACATTTTCTATTAGTTAACCCTGCCAGTGGGAAATTCTTGTTTTTCCTTGTCATATGATTGTTCACATGCTCACTTTTTCATCTGCTAGGTCGAGCAATTGGAACAAGAGCTGTCCGAGCTAAGGCAGGCCCTATCAGACAAGCAGGAACAGGAGCAAGCAATGCTTCAGGTGCTGTTCTTGCCCATATGTTGTTCTGAATAAATCTTTGTACGACTATGCCACGTCCAGTTACCCACCTACTAGGACTGTATTGTAGGTCTTGATGCGTGTAGAGCAAGAACAGAAAGTCACAGAGGATGCGCGCATCTTTGCCGAGCAAGATGCTGCTGCACAGAAATACGCTGCACACGTGCTCCAGGTAATTTAAGTTTGATTCATAATCTAGCCTTTCCTTTATGATATTGTCCGCCTTGATCTGAATGTCCTGTTCGCATGTGAAACATTTGGTCCTTGTTTATAGTACTACATAGCTGTAGACCAGCAATGAGTCTATAAAGGATTCGTCCTGGATATGTTATTAGTACGATATGCATTGGAATGTACATGGAGTTATACCTGCATTGTTTTAAAATCTATATTACTTATGATGCCGATATGATTTGGAGTATACAGTATGATTTATTTGAACATTCCAATTTGGTCTCGAATAGTTTTATCACATGAAATGAAACAATTATATACTTGCTCGTTCATTTTTTGTGATTTGCTGCTTGCGCATTTAACTGTATATAGGAAAAGTACGAGCAAGCTGTGGCTTCACTTGCACAAATGGAGAACCGAGCAGTCATGGCAGAAACTATGTTGGAGGCAACACTTCAATATCAATCTAGCCAGCAGAAAGCCCAGATACCATCCCCTTCTCCTTCTCCAAGGTACCACTGTCATGGATATTAGTATCAGATTGCAACTCACGTTGCAAAGGCAACAACACTAAACTACTAAATTATTGAGCATCCCCATCTCCTTTTTCCATGAGATTGAGATTGGCAATATTTTGCTTTTTCCAGTGAAGAAAAAGTACAGCTATATTCGAGGAAAACAAAGAGAAAAGTGTTTTTTTCAATGGCAGTATATGTGACTTTTTTTAGGAAATATATGTGACTTGAAGACCAAACTTTCCCTCTGAAGGGTTGTCTGAAATATTCCACTCATTTAACTGTCATAGTTCTTCAGTACTAACTCGACACTATTGCCTGACCCTTTTCTCTTCAAGGACACCAACACGAGATGCAACATCTGGCCAAGCGAACCAGGATTCATCGCAGGAGTTCCAGCCTAGAAGAATAAGTTTGCTTGCCCCGTTTTCTCTTGGCTGGCGTGACAAGAACAAGGTAATTATTTTGGCCTTGATTTGGATTTACTGAATATAATCCTTTTTTATGTGCAGTAATAGACATTAGGAAACGTCAGATGTCTTACCTCTGAGGCATTCTAATTTTGGGAAATTTTCATGCACAAGAAGGTAGTTACAAAGGTTTAGTTTAAGAATGCTATAGGCAGCTTCTTGAGGAGCTAATAGTTTGATATATAGCCGGTTTGATACAGCTTCATAGAGCTGATTCTCGGGTGGAATCGGTGATTCAGGTAGAATCAGTGAAGCTATACAAAATGTTGTTTTTCAGGAGAAGTGATTCTAGGGTGATTACATGAAGTGATTCTCTGAAATGAACTAAAAGGGCTATCTAAAACAAGTAGTTTCTGATTCTGTGAAGTGGTCTCTAAAATGAACTAAGAGTTTAACCTAGAGAATTTCCTTCGAAAAATCAGACTCTCACAGAGAATCACTTCAGAAGAAGCTCTACCAAACAGATCCGTAGTACTGAAATTCTGCACATATGCTCTCAACTTAGCTTCCACCTTATTTCAAAAGGGCAGAAAACTTTGCTATCTTGGTTGTACTCTCTAGAGTTTGTGAGCAAAAAGGATGGTACCTGACAGGCCCTGTGAGTGACGAGGTTTGCTTGTTGTTATCAATGTTAAAAAAAACAGAACTTTTTATGAGTTGTCTTGCCGCTTGGGCTTTTGCCAATTAAATTTGATATAATTTCAGGCTGCTCTTCCTAATTGGTTTCACATCTCGTGAACATTTTGGGTCTGGTTTCTGTCATGTTTTGAAAGAGGGCCGTCTTTGTATTCTTACATTCTGCTGAGATAAATGTCAGTTTCATGTTTATATTTTGACTTAACAACTATATAAGCTATAGATGGTTTCCTTCCTTCTTTTAGAACTTTGACCTGCGTTTCTTCTTAGTATAATGATACACAGCTCTCATGCGTGTTCGATAAAAAAAAATTTGACCTGTGTTGTAGGATAATTGTTCTTCCTTGCCTGATTTTATGTTATCTGTCTCCCGCCTGGGTTCTACACAGGGCAAGCAGAACGGCACCGATGAGTCAACAAACTGCAAGCTTAATAACAACACTGAGCAAAGTGTTGAAACACCCAAGGACGACGATGAAAAGCAGGGAGGCTCGCCTAATGCGTGCGAACAGAGTGTAGAGACACCCAAAAGAGATAGTGAGCCAAAATTAGAGACGCCCAAGATGGATGGTGATCTACCAAGTGACCAAAAGACCACAAGTAATTTGAACGGGCAGGAGGATAGATTGGAAGAAGTAAAACTGGATTGATACAGAGAAGCTGTTCGACTGGTCTGAGCCAATGTGTTTTAAGTCACAACACATGGTGCCAATTTTCTAAATTTACATATCATTGTATTTATTTTCCCCTTTTAACATTTTTTTGGTGAGCACATATTTCTTGCAGTATAGATACAATCTTTGGAACCATATATTTAGGGGAGAGTGAATAAGTAATATTTTACCTTTACAAGATGGGTAGTAACTAGTAAGTTATGGATAGACAAATGGGAAAAAGTAAAAAGGTGCAATGGAAGAGTCTGCTCTGATCTACTGTTGGTCCAGTGATTTTGTAGTTGCTTCTCTTTTCTTTTTTATCTAGCAGTCTACTACATTTTTATGCCAACTGCATTTTTGTGGATAATTGATGCTCGCATTTTTTCCGTTATGTGTATTCTTCTCTCCATCTGGTTACATGCGATTGCGTGGTCTGGTGTAACTTGTTGCCATTCCTGTCTGACGACGTGCCCATGTCCATGTAAATCACATGCAATGTCATAGCGCGAAAGCGGTGGTTGCTGCTCGAGCAAACGGATTCTTTTACTGTATCGTTCTTTGTGTGAAATCCATTGGAACACTCGGAGCATCTTTTGTTCCAAAAGTCCGCACTTCTTCAATCAGAAACTATGCAACATGTTAAGCATGTGCCATTCGTGCGTGCATGCGTTCAGACTGAGCGGCTAAAAATGATGAATTAGGAGAGACGTCACGTCCGTGTTTTCAGTGGCAGCATGCGAATCCAACGGGCCACCTGAAAGATCCACAACCACAAGGGGTCACCGCTCGAGAGCACAGGCAAGATGCATGCTTGATGAGTTGATTTTGCTACCGTTTCCCCTTGATGACAAGTCGGAGGATGGCTAGGCTGACGTGCTTCTTTCTTTCCGCTCAACACAGGGAAACTCTAGTACAGTAGCCACAAAATTTGGATTACAGCGAATTCCCCGGTTCGCCTAGAAAAGGACTACCGTAACATTTGTTTAAGGCTGAACCAATAACCTATTGTGCGTCTTGCCATGAGACTCCCAATTAATTGATTGGCAACCACTTCAACGGATCAACACGCAAATACTAGTACTTCTGTTTCAGACTAACTTTTGGTTATGATTATGAACTTGCGAACAACAGAAGAGGACAAGAAAGATTGGCCATAAACGATGCAGAAAAAATCCATGCTGCACCAGATCACCCGATCCACGCGGCCTCGCGGGCCTCACAGCTTCACTTCACTCCAAAGGAGTGCGGTCGCGACTCAGCAGCGTGCTCACTCACGGAAACAAAAAAGTGGCCCCAAAACACGGACCACCGCACCCACTATCAGCCGCGTGCCGCCACGGCTAATCAGATCGCTCCTAAAACACGTCATTTTTGACATGTGATGCATGCTCTCCCAACACAACTGCAGGTAGCGTCTGACAAAACGAGAGGTGTCCACGCGACGCGGTCTGGCAAACTGCAATAATGATGGTCACCGTCGTTGGCTCTGTCACTATCTCACTGACGGCTATGTCAGTGTCTCAGTGACCGCATGCATTGCTCCCGGCGCGCTCGTCGATTCTTCGGCTCCACCTCTCCACCCAACGGTGCAATCACATTAGTTAACTCATCAAAAGCACGGTCACTACTTAGTGGAGTAACACCAGCGTAAATCTAGGCCAAGAAAAAGAGGCGCCGGAGCATCTTGCTTCTAATTCGACATGAGCCTAATATGCTTGTCACCATGAGGTTAATCTCTCCCTAATCATGTTGGCTGCTCATTGGCCCACCTGCCCATTCACGGATGCTTCAAAGAGAGACGAGCGAGAGTTGAGAGTGAGAAGTGACGCATCTCCCACTCGCAACAGACTTTAAAGTAAACAAGTCTGCATCTTTATTCCCTGGACCCCAGCAGGTGGAGTACTAACGCGCGTTTCAGGTTTCGTTTCCCAACGCAACGTGCCTGAATTATTCTGGCTATAAGTACTCGCTTACCTGCACGCTCCCTATCCAAGCCAAGGCAAACAGCCAGCTCTCGCCTTCTCCACCACCAGCGCAGGCCACCGGGAGCAGAAGCAGCTCACGCACACTGCAGCGAGCGGCCAGCGAAGGGAGAAAGGAAGGAAACAGAGGAGCAATGGAGTACGGGTACCCCTACAGCAGCTGCAGCAGCAACAAGGAGAAGAGGCCGCCGCTCAAGAGGGGGCAGCTCAAGCTGCAGATTGCCAAGACCCTGAGCAGCCTCGTGGTGCCCGGCGGCTCCAAGAACAGGGACCGCAGCTTCGGGAGATAAGCAGCAACCGGCTGAGATGTATGGCGTCGTGGTGCTTTGACATAGGGATTGTGCAAACTGATGAGCTTTTCGCTTTGGTAGTCGGTCTCATGTCCCCCCCCCCCCCCCCCCCCCCCCACTGTAGTTGTACCCTCGTTTTGGTAGTTGCAAAGCTCTGTTATTGAGTGAAGCAATGTAGAGAGTGGTGTACTAACCTTTGTTGAGTTGTTTGTTCTATTAGTTTGTGCATAAACCTCTATCACTGCGTTCCATCTGGCTTACCCCAAAATATATTATTTCCGAAGGAAATGACGAATTAACTAGTAGTACTATGTGGCAGTCGATCGAACCACTCTCCGCTCCGCTCTCCCGCCCTCCGTTGTCCACCGTGTCGACTTGTTGGATTCAATCCGGTGCCTCGGGGTGGGGCTGGCTCCCCTAATTCCACGTTTGCCAGCGAGCTCCACTAATGGCCCTGCTCACTGTAGGCAAGGACGGAAAGGCAAGGTCATGGAGCGGCACGGCTGGGAGGAGCTTCACAACGATACGGTGGTGAAGAAAATGGCAACATGCTCCGGAGAATCGACGGCATTTGGAAGAACCTACCATAGCTTATATATGGCTAGTAATTTTCAGACACACATGAATAATTGAAGCTAATGAGTCATAAGAATTTTCAGTTCTCTAATTTTGGGCTCTAAGATACGGAGTATATTCACTAGAGCTATGCTACAATCATAGACGAGTATAGTTTAGTTGCACGTCATCAAAGTATCTAAAACTTAACCACTGTTATTTTCTTATAGATAAACATTGCAAAATGTTAATGTCATTTCGATCAGTTTTTATTATAAATTATATCTACTTTTTATATTTGATATTTGATACAAACTTTATTGCATAAACTTTAATTATTTATGTTGTTATATATAGACTATCTTTTTTAGGTATTGGGGCTCGAAAATGAGAGTGTTTCAAACTACACGCCAACTAGGCTTAATGTGATTGAAAACAAGTAACTTTCCCTAGATGGTGAACTTATACGATTGAGCTACGAGGGTTAGAGGAGGAAAGGTTGTCGGGATCTTGAGAGGTTACTAGCTCGACGAGGGTTATGACTGGCAAGCGGAGCGGCGACGTGTAGGGTGCCGCAAACCGCAGACGACAATAGACAGTCAGGAGATCAGGAGACGAGGGTAGCAAGAGACTCAAAAGCTTACAGACAATCTACTAAACCAACATCTCTAAGGCTTATAGCTTCGGTTGTTGATTGGCTCATTTTCATACACGAATTAGACGAGAATTCCTTTTATATAGTAATATTTTTTCTCCAGAAACAACGTTACCTTTGATAATCTTCTATATCGTGTTGCAAGTATTGTTGTATCCTAAGTTCCTAACACAATTGTACATTCTATGAGCTTGAAAGTGTTCTAATTTTTGTTTGTTACATTGTAAAGACTTACTAGGAGTTAGCTGTTGAAATTATCGTCAATAATTATTGGCCCACCTGTCCCCTCACGGATGCATCGAACCGAGACGAGTGAGAGCTGAGAGCGATGAGTGACGCCGCTCCCACTCGCAACAAGGACTACCACATGGGACTAAACAAGTCTGCAACTTTATTCCTGGACCCGGCAGGGGGAGGGAATGATACAGAAAAAGTAAAGAACGCGCGTTTCAGGTATCGTCCCAACGCAACGTGCCTCAAAATGCCGGCTATAAAAGTTCTCGTTTCCTGCACACTCCCTATCCAACTCAAACCAGCTCTCGCTTCTTCACCAGCAGCGCAGACCACCAGGAGCAGAAGTAGCTCACGCACGCTGCAGCGAGGGAGAAAGGAAGGAGAGGAGGAGCAATGGAGTACGGGTACCCCTACAACGGCTGCGTCAGCAACAAGGAGAAGAGGCCGCCGCTAAAGAGGGGACAGCTCAAGCTGCAGATTGCTAGGACGCTGGGCAGCCTCGTGGTGCCGGGCAGCGCCAAGAACAGGGAGCGCAGCTTCGGGAGATAAGCAGCATCTAGTAGCTGCACCTGCACAACAGTTTAGGGATTGTGCTTTCCCCCCATTTATTAGTTCTCCGCCCCTTTCTCACCTTGAGGTTTATCTCCCGGAATGAATGGAGCAGGGGCCCTGAATGGAGAGCTCTGTTCTTGAGTGAAGCAATGTAGAGCGAGGTGTATTAACTTTTGGTTGAGTTGCTTGTTCTTATATACGGGCTACGAAGTTCTACTACATGTGGCAAATGATTCATGATGGCTTTTGCCCTTTTTCACTTTTGTTCCATCTGGCTTACCCCAAATAATTTCTTCCTCAATGGAAAGGAAAATAATTATATGCCGAAATGAACTACTCATGTGATCAGTCCGTTGCGGCCGTCAATGTTTGAGCCTCCGGGCCGTTGCGGCCGTGAACTGCTCTGCTCCTTCTACTCTTGCCTCTACGGTTGGTCTAGTGACTTTTTTCTATGTCAGTGACCGCACGCATTCTCAGATTCTTTGTTCGGCTCCACCAATGGGCATAATTAGTTTGTCTTATGTTTTTCTACTCAAATATTTTTTAAAATTTTTTAATCCAACAATTTTCTATTTAATTGAATTGTTTTATATCAATTTTTACATAATTAGTATAACAACAAAGCAAATCTAAATATAATGTTTTGGCTCACACGAGGGTGGACAACTATAGCAGATCTCCGATACTCATGGACTGAATTGGTCCGGAGTGAGAACTTCGCTTTCCGCAGTGGCGGGGTTCTTTCCGTATGACTTTTGTCGTTTCGTCTGATCTTTTATTCCCCCATGGGCAGATTTGGTTAGGATGGATCCTCCTTGCCGTTGACAATGCTGTCAACTACGACCATTGATTGTACACTGGGACGAGAAGGTTTATCCAGCTATTTGATGAGATGAGGTATGAGCTCGTTGCTAGAATGTAAAGAGATTGACCACCTTGTTGGAACCAGATCGTCTGCCATTGTGCGTGGACGTCAAAATTTGCAATCGTAGCTCCATCCACCGTTCGTTGCATCGTACGACGTCTACGCCTGCTCGACCTTGGCTTCAATCCCAGCGTATGGTTGTGCCATTTTTTCGAAAGACCGTATGGCTGTGCTATGAGCCCTAAGCCCAAGAAACGCTCTAATCCTGCCACACGCACTGAACAACGAGCAAAAACGCTCTGAACGTACACGTTCCGAACATCTAAAACCTGAGATAATCAAACTAATTCGATATGACAAAATAAGATTTACACTAAATACAAAATATGGTGATCTGGGCTCTTGGAATGTATTAGGTTACACATAAATACAAAAGCACATGCCTAGATTACTTCCCATGCACAAAAGAACTTGTCTAAGATAAGAGATGTCATCTTAAAATACTTCTTCAGTATAAACAGTCATCGTCAGCAGCCTGAAAGGTTAAAAGTTCAGTAAAGCTATTGATGGTTGTATTCTTCAATCGCCTTTCACTTCTCTTTTGAAGAACTATGTCTTCTAATTGCCTTTCCATCGTGATTCATAATTGCCTCTTCTTCCATCTCCGTTGGCACAGAACTTGATTGAGAGCAGAACTAGACCTTGAACCTGTTTTTCGTCCATGTTTTGCATCCTTCTCTTTACGATTGGAGCGACATTTTCGATGCTATAAAAATCGACATGCCTCTCTATTTGCTTTGTTCCATGGCAAAAACGGAGCTGAAAACTGCAATTTTGTTCCCCTCCAACAACATTGTTCCAATCTATTTTCTTTCACAAATACACGGTGTCGCGCATGGTTGTGTACTTGGGCTGTAGGATATTGAAGCAAAGGTTGGGCGGGCGTGGAAGCCGTCCGATGCAACGAACGGCAGATGGAGCTCAGACTGTAAGTTTTGATGTCCATGCACAACGGCAGACAATCTCGTTCCCAACTTATTGTCTGCATCACGGCATTGATCTTTCACGAATTAAACAATAGGAGAATCATTGACATCTTTACATTCTGCTCGTAGTTGAACACATTAACACTGCTAGTGGTGTATTTTATATTTCTACAATTTACATTTGTTCCTAAATATATGTCATCCTATTGTATAACTTCCGATAAAATAATTATTGGCTGAATGGCGATTTGTCATCCTATGCACATTGTCATTGCAGATGTTTTGGAAAAAAACATTGTCATCTATTATGATACGAGATATTCCATTTGACTCGTGCACAAAAGTTCAAGAATATCACAAAACATGGTAATTGTAGTTGTTTACTAAACCAATGCCTCGAAAGTCTTATTCCTTAGGTTATCATTGTCATACGTTAATTATATAAAAAAAAATTCATCCGTTTCATAATACTTGTGTTTCTAGCTTTCGGCATAGGAAACAAAGAGAAATAAAAAAAGATGTAGTGCATAGAAAATGAGGAGGAAATATATACAGACAATGAAGCATTGAGAATTAAGAATGACATATATTGCAATAAATATTTAAAGGTTAGAATCACAACTATTGTGATACGAAAGTAGTATATAAATATCTTTTATCTAAGAACATCCTTAGCTTTTGATATTCGCCTTGAAATTAGTCTAGTAACATAAAAACGTTCTAGAAATTTTCACTACTCACTCCATTCCACAAAGAGTGTCATCTATAGCTGGCCATATGGGCCGTGCTAAAAGGGGTGATCCGCAGCCCACTAATTTTGGCCCGGTCCGAGCACGGCACGGCCTGGTGCGTGAGTGGGCCGTGCCGGCCCGTAGCCCGCCTAGGGCCGTGCTTGGGCCTAGGCGCAAGCCCGCCGTGCCGGCACGGCATGGCCCGTTTAGCGGCTGGCCCGTTCAGCCCACTATGTGGCCCGTGTAGCCCGGCCCGGCACGGCACGGCCCGGCCCGTTTAGCCATTTTTTGCATTAAAAAATCAAAAAAATAGGAAAAAAACTACATTTTCAACCTAGGGCCGGCCCGACACGGCACGTGTAACACGGCTAGGGCCGTGCTAGGGCCGGTCTGTTTATTATAAGGGCCGTGCCGTGCCTCTTCCTCAGCGGCCCGAGCCCGGCCGGACCCGTGCCGTGCCGGCCCGGCACGGCCCGTTGGCCAGGACTACTGTCATCCTAGCGTTCAGATAGACAAAATAGGCAAAGAGGAGAATGGCCTACATGTCCTATTTATTCATCCTACTTGTCATTTGGGTGTACGCCTATGATAAAACACTTTATATGAAAAATTATAAATACTAGAATGTTACTTTTTATGGTATTGGAGCACACGTGACAGTAGGAACTATTGTCTTTTCCTCTCAAGAAAACTACTGCGTCATTGAAGCTAGCCACCAAGCATGAGATCCAAGCCACTTTCAACCAGGTGAACACTGCTGACAATTCCGGCCACGGGGCACTCGGCAATCCTCCTTGGTGGCAGCAGGCACTCTGAGTGCGGTTCTGGCGGATCAATTTTGTAGACATATGGTACTTACGGCCGTTTCAAAATAATTGTCGCTGTTGACTTTTAATTATCATGTTTGATCATTCGTCTTGTTTATTTTTTTACAAATATTAAAACAAATCTATCATGATTACACTATTTTAAATGATAAAACATATTATGGAAAAATAACTAATGTTTGCAAAAAAAAAATCAAATAACACGTTGTACAGTCCTGGAGGGACGTCGATGGTGTTAAAGTGTTAACGAAAATGGGAACTCCCAGACCGAGGGAGTTCAGCTCTGGTCACCGGCAGCAGCGTGAGCTACACGATCACGTCATCAAGCGCGAGCATGACAGCGTCAGCAGCGCCGATGGTCACGGCAGCACGAATTCTCCCCTGAGGAGGAGAACGCAGAACGAACACACCCGTGGAGAGGTTTACGAAGTGCACGTGCTAGTCGAGGTGGAGGAGGCCGGTGTAGAGGCCTTGGCCCTCGGCCAACATCATCCAGCGGCGAGAAGTTCCATTGGGCCGCGTTTGCTTTCCTAGCCTGATTTTACACATTTTCGAATTTCGCGCGGGCGCACCGAGCCTCTCCATTGGACGAGCTGAGACAGCCGCGTACTCGCGCCTCACCGCAGGGTTTGCTCGGTGGAGCACCTGGAAAGTTGACACGCTCCGCCGCGCCGGCGGCCGCTCGCTGCCCGTCGGCTGTGACATCGTGCTCCAAGTGAAGAATCATGCAATCTGGGACCTGAACTCGAATCGCCTGATCCATGGATCTCGATTCTGTACCAAGTGGCTAATGGATGAATGCTAACATAGAAAACAGAGTACTTTACGTGCTTTTCCGGTGATGTTAATCAGCATTGCATCTGTGAGGCGTATCTGGCCATTTAATATTGAGCTGCAAATCGCATCCTATATGCGGTATCAGTACTTAGATATCAGAAATCTCAGTTGCGCAAAGAAAATTCCCTCAAAAGCACTCCATATTTGTGCCTAAACAAATCACGGTACAAAACCCCCAGCGCTAAAAAAAGAGTTCCCTGAAAGTTCGCCGCCCACAAAAAAGCACAATTATGCGATTAGATTGGATATAATACAGCAAAATTGCGCCGCCATTAATCATTAACCATCATCATGGGAAGGGAGTTCGGAGGTTTTCTAGACCTGAATGAGAAAGTCTTCTTCTTAATAGTACGCCCGAGGGTTGCTTGCCCCCGCAGATCTAGTTTTTTTTCTTTCATTAACCATCATCATCATCTCCACAAACTAGGCCAGATCACATCGCCACATAGGAATACCACTAGAACCAGAGCCTGGCGATCGGAAAGGAACCTGCACCTCAATCAAGTCTTGCAAGATCCTAGGAACAATATGCGTAATGATTAGGATCACAAATTAGGCGAAAAGCTACAAGTCACTGAGATATAGTACTACAGAATATAGCGATATTAATAGTTTTCTTTTTGTCACTCATAAATTTACTGCAAGAGAATCTTTTTTTTTCCTTTTTGTGAAATGCAAAGGCAGTCTGTTAAACACACATTAGCACATTACTCTTTTAGTTCTGTGGTTGAAAATATAGCGATATTAATAGTTTTCTGATACCATTTCATGTGTCTCCGAGAGTCTTGGTCGGCATAAAAATCTGTACGCTCCTCCATGAAGAGCATCCGGAAAATTTCAGTTGCATAGGTCGAGTACAGTATAGCAGAACCATCCTATACATCCAATGGCGTAGCATATCTAATAGACCGGGTACATGATGCTAGATACAATCCGAAACAGTCGATGGCACAAGCAGGAATCCGAAACAGTCGATGGCATAAAGAGATCCATCACGTTACACTCCCTTTCGGCCATCTCTGTTTGGGAGTTGTGACGATGACACGGCAACACGTGACGTCCCCCCGGTGAGGTCATGCTCTCCTTGTGTAGTCTCTCCAGGTTCAGTTCAGCTGTTCCTGAAACCTGACGAGAACCTGAACTTTCAAGTGGCGTTATCAGCCCAACCCTTCACTTACTCCGGCAAAAAAGCGCCAGAACATGCGCCGGCCGTCGCCGATTGCAACCGGCCATGCACCAGACCGAATGAGTGGCAGCGTTAACAGTCATCATCACTCGTCGTGAAGACTGACGAGAACGTGAGTTGGCTCCGTTCCCGCGCCGTGCGCTCCGAACCACGGCATCATGGTGATACTCTCATATCCCTAGCCTCCGCGCTGTAACCAACCACGCCGTTTGACTGCCTGACCACCTTTCCTACCGCAAGTCAACAGTACTCCGATCCTCATCCATTCGCGGCCGGCGTATCAATCCCGCACGGTTTTATCTTATTGTCTTCTGCCTTTTCCTTCCCTATTTATACCCGGGTTTGGGTTCAGCTCAGGGCAACGCAGCCAGCTCTTCCCATTTCTGAACACACACACATACTCGCATCACAAGAGAGCGAGCGCCAGTAGCTGCCACGGATGGCGACTAGCTGCCACGCACCGGCCAAGCGAAGCATGAGCACATTGAGCAGGGCGCCGTCGGGGAACCCGCTGCCACGGAGGGGCCAGATCAAGGAGAGGATCGTCAAGAACATTGTCGTGGCCGTGGGCACGGCCGCGGTGCTCGCCTGCGACAGGACGGGCTCTGCTGCCGCAGGCAAGAAAGATGGCGGATTCAAGGCGCCCACTGCCGAGGCTGGCGCCAAGAAGAATTGAACAAAACGATCGATGGAAGACGCGAGCAGAGGAAGGAGAACTGTGTATAGTGCAAACTGTATGTACGCGCTTTTAGAGTGTTTTCGTGTCCGATGTAGCATGCACGATGCACCGGCCGGCGCTATACCGTAGTATACCGGAAGGTATCGTTGCAAAATGGTTATGGTTTGGTCATGGAGGTGCACTTGTCGCATCTTCCGTGTGTAATGTGCTTTTTGAGTGTCCAGGGCACCAAGCCTACTATGGACTTTGATGTTGCTTTTTGTGTTGCTTAGCATGTGGTTAGGAGTGTTGAAGGGGTCGGCGAGTATCATGATCAGATAAAGACCATTGCCGTACATGACAAACCATGATAACAAAGATGTTGCCTGCTTCTGAGTTCGATTGAGCTAATGCAGTAATGCTACATCTGTGTGCAAACTGTATGTACGCGCTTTTAGAGTGTTTTCGTGTCTGTCCGATGTAGCATGCACGATGCACCGGCCGGCGGTATACCGTAGTATACCGGAAGGTATCGTTGCAAAATGGTTAGGTTAATTTGGCCGTGGAGGTGCACTTGTCGCGTCTTTTGCGTGTCCAAGTCTATTAGAGGTTTTGTTGTTGTTTTGTGTTAGCTTGGCTTGTGATCAGGAGTGGCGGAGAAGGGGTCGGCGAGTATCTTGATCAGATAAAGATCATTGCCGTACATGACAAACCATGATAACAAAGATGTTGCCTGCTTCTGAGTTCAATTGAGCTAATGCCTACTATCTTCAGTCATTCACTGGAGCACGAAATAGGTTCTTGTTTGGTTCGTGACCTCGGAAAGCCTACTGGTTCCAAGAGGTTCTTCCGGTCAGGACAGGACAGAATACGAGCTTTGCTCACTGAAATCCATTCCTCCTACTGCAGAATCAAAATCAACTTGCAAAGACACAACACAATGGAAAGGATTGCATATTACAGAGCAGCAGGATCTGCCAATCGGTGGTCGCTGAATTCGAAGCAGTAATACAGCCAACCTCAGAAACGTGTTGCAAAACGCACGCACGTAAGAGGAAACCATACATAGAAAGTGTAAGAAGCTTGTCAGTTCGAGCATAGAGCAGTATATACGTTCCAAATAATCCTCACCTTTCCGAACTATGCAACATGGTCACTTCAGAAGGAATTACAGAGCTCAAGTGTGGACAAAATGACGATTGATCACAATCTTTCAAGGAAACCACCAATGCTTATAAGTAGATGAACTGACGGACAGCTGAACCTGAGAAGGGCAGAACGGAGTTCTTGAGAAGAGGGCTGCGTCGAGCGCTGCGCGAGTACCGTCGTTGCGATTCGCCGGCGCCGAGCACTTGCTCGGAGAGAAGGCGGCCTCGGTTTTCCTTCTTGGGCCTCGGAAATAGACGGAGCAGGCTACTTGGGCCGCATATTGGTCCATACGGCTCCACCCCTCGCCTTCGTGGACTCCGATCTCACCGCTCGTTATCGATCCGACGTTTTTCATGGCCCAGGGGTGGTCGCTAAATGAAATAGCGACCGCCCCGGATGGGGAACGACCGCCACCTCGCCGCGGCCCGACGCCATTGTCGTCGCCGTACACCAGAGCTATTGACTACATCAGCATCGTCCAGATGATGCTCCCAGAGGGCCACGCCGTCCTCCTCGACGGGCGCGTCCGCCTCCCGCTCTTCGAGGATCACGCGGTTTTCGACTTCACCGACGGCCTCCTTCTAATCTCTCTCTGCCAACCTGCGCCGCGGCCAGGCCACGACACGTCCATCCGCCACTGCTCCTCCACCTCTTCACCGGCGACGTCTCCGTGTTCCCATCGTTGCTGTCCCTCCTGCCGCAGAGGCAGATGCAATTTCAACTCCACTGGCTCCGTGCCTTCCTCAGGGGAGTTTGTGCCGCCGTTGCCATCAGCGCTGCCGGGGCCATCACTATCATGCTAGCTCATGACATGAAACAATTTGTAGCTCCCGCCATTGCCGGGTGCCGGTGAGCCCGCGTTGGGCTTGGGCTTTCTCGGCACAGGAGGTTTTGTTTTTTGCGAGGATCTCCCAATTTTGTTAACATCAACAGTGTCTTTCCGGGGCTGCGTCAATGTCCGCCAGACTGATTTAAAATATCGCTAGAAATAGGCATAGGCTGCCAAAGATGACCTTCGGGCTGACATTTTGTCCGCCGCAACTAAACTTGTCTCTTCAGCCACCAAGGAAGATCATCCAGGTCCCATTACTGGTCCGAACTTTGGGCACCGCTCACCAGATTTAGTGTTCACACGCCATACACCTCATCAGTGGAACCAGTTTCAGTTTCAGTAAACAGCTTAAACGAGCAGGAGCTGCATCCACGCACAGGCTGCAAGAAATGATCATACGTGTTGGGCCGTAGCGGCTCTTGATAGGAATCAAATGTGCTCCGAGTAAAAGGCATAACTCATGAATCACAGCTTGTAACCATATTGGCATAAAAAAATTGCTCATAAGCTTGGCAACAAAAATATTTGGTCCTGTTATTCACAAGTAGCAACATATCTCCAACAAGGATTACATGATAAAAGGGCACACAGCAAACATCAATTGTCATGTGTGATCACAACACCGGGCGTCATCCATTGAGCATTACTTGCTAAAGGTAGCTAATCATCATAGTTCTCCTTAAAATCAATCCCAGTGGCATCTATGCTCCACCTATCTGTTTCTGAAGCAACTAGATCAGCTTCGAGCCCAAAAATGGAGCAGTACTTCCCAAAGAAATTCCAGAGTATCGCTGCTCAAGATGATGTGCCCTCGCCAGGTTCTCGTATCTGAATGGAAGTTCTCGACAAGCTTGCTTCAAGCTCATTTAGTTCATCAAGGTCCAAATCATCATCCACGTCAATATCATCTTCGTCATCCTCCTCGGCCTGCTTACCATTGGAAGTTGACGAACTAGGACCCGCATCCTGACTTTTCTTGGTCTGAGGCATGGAAGGGAAAATATAGTGAGAATACACACACATCAATAGGAAAAAATATTTTTGAGCAAACAAATCACAACCAGCCTTCAATTATGTATCCTATGCACTGAATTAAGCCCTTGCCATTCCTCCCCAAAAAAAAAAAAACCCTTTGTCCAGTAACAGAATGTCATTCACTTTAAAAGGAGAATATACGATAAATTTGCAGATCAATTTACATAAATAATGATATGGATCCACAATTGGAGTGTATTTTATTCAATATTTTATTCCAGTCAGCTCTCTGCATATAGGAGGATAAGGCATGTAGCAATCGAAATTGTCATATCAGCAAGGCATGCTATTTGCCCACAGAAACAGTATCAGGTGTCCTTTTGCATTCCATAGGAGATATAATCAGCTTGGAATAAGAAGCCAAGATGCTTCTTTGATCCAAAGGTTATCTATCTAATTTCTTCATGAGCATATATCAATACAAAACAATGGACCTGTGGATTCATCTAATTGCCAACTATGAAGGTTACAGACTAAAATTACCTACAACACTACTTAAAGAGCTACCACAAACACAAAAGCCACTTTCAGATGTTTAAATTCTCACACACGCAAAGAGAAGGAAAATATGGGGTGCACCAAGCTACACGATGTCCTAAAAATCTAGATTGGCACACATGAGTAGCAATAGCAACTTGTTCTGGGCACTTTGGGTGCCATAAACCATGACACCTACTCGATAGAGAGGATTATCAGGCAAGGAAGATATATTTTTTACCGGCTCTTCGTTAGCATCTGGCTCTTCATCTCTCTCATAGACTTCATATGCTTCAGCATCATCCACAAAGACACTTGCATCAACCATAAACAGCTCGCGACCGCTGAAAACAAGAACATGTATAATCACAATAAGTACAGTGAGGGCATAAACAATGAACTTTTACAGAAACAAAAAATACCTCATGCGGTCATTTTTAGCCCTTTCTGCCCTCAAGGCTGCTTGGCCAGCTTCTCTTTCTTCTGCCTTCCTCCTCTTCCATTCCATGAACAATTCCGTGGTCATTGGGGTAGAAGACTTTGTTTTCTTGCGCTGTCAGATAACCACAGTAAGAAGAGATGTAATAACAGTTGCTAGACAAAAGCTTCAGTACTGCGAACATTTAGGGATGCCTATCGATCTCTATCTACCTGATCTTCAATCTCATCTTCAATAGCTATCTTATCACTCTCTTCTTCCAGTAAGGCCTTCATTTGGGATTTTAATACATACCCAGGCGGAAGGGCATGCCTGTAATGGCAATCTTTGCCACCATTTGGGCAAACCCAAAACCACCCATACTGTTTCTTCTCCACAGCATCAAGGAAGTACTTGCAGACCTACAGTACAAAACAAATACAAAAATTGCCATCTGATTTTAAGAACACTTTGCAGACTGAATAACAAAAGTAAATTTAGTATTGTGCTGCAGAATCTGAACTTCTATGACCAACGGAAGGGGGCAAATAAACAGTTGTAAACACAAAAGGAGAACACCCAGTTTCTGAAAGAAAATAAGCTAACCCTAACTAACAAAAAGAAGCATACATTGATCATAAAAACTTGAACATGGATACCCTAAAAATGGCGCATAACTGCAGATGGCAGTGCACCAGAATACGATGACATGGTATTTTTAAGTTGTGGTCATGAGAATACAATCACCACTTACACAATGATACACAATCAAAACGTATATGGCAGGCATAAAGATTGTCTGCCCAATAAAAGTTGAGTAATGTAACCTCTAGTGAAGCTTTACAGGAAGTGTGTTAAGTTGCTAAATGATGATGTTGCTTCCTGAATATTCCCGTAATCTTAGACCAAATTCTTGAAGACCAGAAATATTAACGCATCCAGCACAGTAAGAGAGCAGTATTCAATATGGCAATCAAATAGGAAACATACAACCAGTATAGTATTTCTCAGGACAAACATTTATTATCAACAAGTTCTTTTTTAGCAGGGGCTAACAAAACATCTAGGCTTGGAGTTGGAGAGGGGCATACAATATCAGTAGGTTTGTTCTGCTGATATTCCGTCTTTTTCGATTCAACAACCTTCTCAAGAGTCTCCTGATCCCAGTCCTCCATGGTTTCTGGTCAGAACAAAAGCATACAAATTTATACCAAAATATAAAAGAACACTTGGCGTACTAACACAAACTACGGCAATAATCCAACAGTATTTATCTCTTACCCGCATCACGCTTGTCTGTGTAAATATCAATCTTTTCACCCTTCCTCTGGACATTCAGATCGTGTGAGAACTTACACTTAAAACCCTTCTGGCACTGGCCAACCTTGAAGAACTCACACAATATTGACTTGGGATCAACACCTGCATAACAGAACTAAGGCATCAGCATTCGTTGCCAGAAATTCAGAATAGCAACCGCAACACCACAAATTCCCGATATAGTACTCATCCAAATAACTTAGCTACATTCACGGGCAGGTCCTAACAGCTTTTCTACATGGATGTGTAGGTAAAAGAGACTCAAGTTGTTCACATTTCACAATGTACAACCTACACTGACCAAAAGAACCAAACCTATCAATACATGACACAATCATCGTACTAACCTCTTTTTGATACTATAATGACATTAAATAGAGCTTTGAGACGCACATTCATTTCCTATACAAACCGATAACTACATATATAATAGATGTGATTGGACTGCCCAAGATGCATAAGCAGATGGAGAAGAGGCCGTACCAACGGGAACTTTGGGCTGACTAACAGCGACCTTGAACAGATCATTAAGCTCCTTCTCGCGCGCCTTCTCCTCCTCCTTCTTCTTCTGCGCATCCATATCCACACAAAAGAAAAGAGACATCAGAAGAGTAAAGTAATCTGATGAGGCAACGAAACGCCCGCGCGGGGTTCGATCTGAGCAGTCATCCTTGCCTTGGCGGCGGTCTTCGACGGGTCGGGCTTCGGCTGTACCGCCTGGTGCAGGGATTGGACATACTTCTGCACGTTCTTGCTCTTGTTCTTGTTCTTGAGCCCGAACGTCTTGTCCTCCACGACCTTCTGCTTCTTGGCCAGGTCTGCCTTCGACGGCTGCGCCTTCTTCGGCGGCATCCTGCCCGGCTACTCTACTCGCGCGCGCGAACGTCGGGGATTGGGCGGCGGAAGGGGAGGCGGCGACGGGACGAGGGTTTCTTGGGTTTGGGGCTGGAGGTAGGGGAAGGCGGAGGCGAGGAGGAAGTTTCTAGAGATGCAGATGGTCTCGTGCTGATGTGGGTAGCCGGAATTTTTTTTTTGAGATACGGGTAGCCGGAATTGGATGATGATGGGGGATGCTGGGCCTCCAGAGAGGGTTTGGTAATGGGCATTTGGGCTTGGCGGGCTTAATTTCATATGATACAACGTGGCGGTCCAGGTCCACCTCGTAATAGCCCACACATCCATAGCCTTCTCTTTGTCTATGTGGCAGACCAGGTCCACTGATAATTTACCCGCGCGAACCAGCTTCGCCACATCTCGACCGTCGATTCAATCAACTAGCACAGATCTCAGAGCACGGACGCCCGCAGCCAAACCCTAAACACGAAACCCACCGCGTATAAATGGCTTCACCACCCCAATCCCTCTCCTTTCTCGCCGCCGCCGCCGCCGCAGCCGCACCTCCTCCGCGCAGCGTTCACGAACCCTCCGTCAACATGGGGTACTTACTCTCTCGTCTCCGCGCTCTCGTGATCTTCTCTGTGATGTTTATCTTCTACCTTAGCGATCTACCAGTCTAGTGTTTTTTGGCGTGTTTGATAGTAGCATGCCCGTCCTCTGTATTACCCCGGTCTGCTTCGTTTGTTTCGATGCTTTTGCTCTAGATTGCTTCTCAATCCTGGTGTTTGGTTGTGAATTTAGTAAATTATTTTGATGAAACCAAGCTTATTGACGGTCCAGTGCTGATCAGATTATACAACGTCAGTACTAAACATATTCATAAGCGATATCAATCCGTTGCTGCTGTGTCATAACGTCTTTCTTGATTCAGTTTCTTGGATCTGGAAAGTTATGCGCGGTAGCATACACTTTAATCATTCAGAACATTGTAAGGACTCATTCTTTATGTTCATTAGATTATAATATTGTCTGTAGTTAAAACCTGGGATGGAGTTGAAATCTCGATTTGAGGCTCCCGTATGAGAGAAAACAATGTTAGTAATATAGTCAACAATCAAATTCTAATTTTGTTGAGAAGGATGGCTATATTTGGACTCAGTTGCTGTTATTTGTTTCATTTGGCACACAGCATGCTTGAGTTCTGTTGGCATAATCGGTCATTTCTGTTGGCATTTTATGAATTATGATTGCGCTCTCTAGCACTGGCATTTGACAGTAGCTTATATTTATTAACTGAGTACACTGTAAGGTTGTTGTGATATAGATAGCCACAATTTCTAGCACTAGCATTTGCATGTCAGTATCAACTATGATATTGTATGCCGTGAGTGTATTTTTGCTGTATTCATTTAGTAACCATGTCTGAATCTTACACAGGAAGACACGTGGTATGGGAGCTGGTCGCAAATTGAAGACCCACCGCAGGAACCAGAGGTGGGCTGACAAGGCTTACAAGAAGAGCCACTTGGGCAATGAGTGGAAGAAACCCTTCGCAGGGTCGTCTCACGCCAAGGGCATTGTTCTTGAGAAGATGTAAGCATGAGCCAGATTATGTTTCTTCTTTACACTTGTTTTTTATGAGCTTGAGCTAAATAGGCATTGATTACATTGCAGTGGTATTGAGGCTAAGCAGCCCAACTCTGCTATCCGTAAGTGTGCCCGTGTCCAGCTTGTGAAGAATGGCAAGAAGATTGCTGCCTTTGTGCCAAATGATGGTTGCTTGAACTTCATCGAGGAAAATGTATAGTGTTTGTCCTGTACTCTTTATTTCTTGTTCTGGCATCTGTATGCTGCAGCAAAATAATTTCTCTTTTCTTGTCTGTCTCCAGGACGAGGTGCTGATTGCTGGATTTGGTCGTAAGGGTCACGCTGTGGGAGATATTCCCGGAGTCCGGTTCAAGGTTGTCAAGGTTTCTGGTGTGTCTCTGCTTGCCCTTTTCAAGGAGAAGAAGGAGAAGCCAAGGTCTTAGAGTGCTCTTGCCTCTTGTTCGGCCAAGCATGGAGTAGAAAGTTTGAAAGCTTTAGACTTTTAAGAGCAGTTTCTTGCTTATGTTTACAGTGCCCTCATGAAATTGTTAACTTAAGATTGTGTTGGCGAAAACCATTTGTGCCAGACTTCGCTTCTGTTAAGAGAATAGTACTATCTTGAGTTTTGGTCGCCCAGTTTGGGATCTCAGAATCTTGCCTTTCCCCTTAGATTCCTGCACACTTCTGGCTGGTTGTTGTTTTGTTTGGGGCTCTCAATTAATCTTCCTCCGTTTCTGGTGCCTGATGTCCTCAATTGGCAATGAGGCGCTTCTTGTAACTGATTACCTGTGTCTGGAACGAATGACGCATTAGCAAGGAAATTGAGCGTGCTTCAAACTTCAAGAGTAAGGAAGTTCAGCATGTCGTCCTGAAGGCATGTCGTCCTGAAGGCGTTAGTACGTTGTGAAGCTGCCATTCTTGGCTTGCGACTTATCGTGGTTCATCTCTCTGGGTAGTTATGACGTTAAATACCAGTTGTAATTGGATTTTGTGATATGTTCTAATCAACGGTGTTGTTTGGACGCAAGCCACACCGACAGCTCTTGTCAACAAGCTTCATTCAATTCGGCGAGTGATTGATGTTCAATCGCCATGACTATGATGTGCGTCTTTTTTGTCATCTGTGTTAGGTTATCGGCGGAACGACTGCACGTAGATCACGACAGATAACAAAAAGTAAAACTGGAATAGAAGAGACGAAATTCTTTATTGTGAAATTCTGATGTCCGGGTACACAGGGGGGTCTCCTCAACTATTTATAGGGGTGGAACCCTAACTTCGTGTTGGGCTCCAATGCGATAAAGTAGCCCACATGGACCAGGACAGCTTCTTCTAGAAGTTGGGCCTGGCCCATTAAGAGTTTTACAACACTCCCCCTTGGGCTCTTTATCGTGATAAGTATGCCTCGTAAAAACTCCTAAAAACCCAGTGGGAAAAATTGGAGAAAAGAGCACATATTACCACCACTTGTATGCACACATTGTCTCGTTAAAAACTTTATTGAGAAAACTTCATGTGAAAAACTCATAAGGGAAAAAGAGTGCAATGTTTTTAATCTTCATGATTAATGTTTATCAATCTTCATGACTGATATGAATTATCTTCGAGATAACTCATTTAGTTCGGGAATGTGATGTACTTAGGGAAGTTCTCCCCCTGTTCCAAGCACTTCTCTAAGTCTTCTCATGCCAATACCACGCCGACACTCTTCGAGAGTGCGGGAAGGTAAGGCCTTTGTGAACATATCTGCGAGATTGTCACAAGATCGGACATGTGTTACTAAAATCTCTCCCTGCTCTTGCATTTCATGCGTGTGAAAGAATTTAGGTAACATATGCTTTGTCCTGTTCGACTTTACGTATCCCGATTGTACTTGTGCAATACAAGCTTTATTATCTTCATAGATAATTGTAGGGGATGGAGTATACGCCACTCCACTGGTCTTCATTATATGGCTTGTCATCCTCCTGAGCCAGACGCACTCCTTTGCAGCTTCAAACAAGGCGATGATCTCCGAGTAATTTGTCGATGTAGCAACCAATGTTTGCTTCGTTGACTTCCACGAAATTGCAGTTCCTCCAAATAAAAACACATATCCCGTCTGAGATATTGATTTATGTGGATCAGATAAATATCCAGCATCAACATAACCCACAAGGGTTAATTCCCCATTCTTCTTGAAAAATAATCCAAGGTCTTCAGTTCCTCTCAAATATCGGAGGATTTGCTTGATGCCATTCCAATGCCTTCGAGTTGGTGCTGAGCTATATCTTGCAAGTAGATTAACAGCAAAAGCTATGTCGGGCCTTGTACCATTCGCAAGGTAAATCAAAGCTCCAATGGCACTGAGGTATGGATATTGAGGTCCCAATAATTCCTCATCTTCCTGCTTCGGTCTAAAAGGATCTTGATCTATATCAAGGGATCTCACCACCATAGGTGATCGGAGTGGATATGCTTCGTGCATATTAAATCTCTCTAATACCTTCTTGGTATAGTTTGATTGGTGCAAGAGTACCCCTTCAGGAGTATGTTCAAGTTGCAAACCTAAACAATATGTAATCTTGCCCAAGTCTTTCATTTCAAATTCAGTCTTCAAGTATGAGCAAGTCTCTTCAATTTCATTGGTAGTACCAATAATATTCAAGTCATCAACATAAACAGAGATTATGCAAAAGCCTTTCTCTGATTTCTTTATGAATACACAAGGACAATCTTCATTCTTCACAAATCCCTTTTCCAAGAGAAATGTACTGAGCTTGTTGTACCACATTCTCCCTGATTGTTTCAAACCATATAGCGACTTCTGTAATCTGACACTATATAATTTGCGGTCATCTTCATTTGGGACTTTAATACCTTCTGGAACTTTCATATAGATTTCTGTATCTAATGTTCCATATAGATATGCTGTGACCACATCCATAAGTCGCATCTGCAAATTCATATTCACCACCATTGAGATTAAATACCGGAATGTGATTCCATCCATTACGGGAGAGTAGGTTTCTTCGTAGTCAATGCCAGGTCTTTGCGTGAAACCTTGCGCTACGAGTCTCGCCTTGTATCTAGTCACTTCATTTTGAGCATTTCTCTTCCGGACAAACACCCATTTGTGACCCACTGGTTTAATGCCAGTTGGTGTAAGGTTTACACTACCAAACACCTCTCTTTTCTTTAGCGAGTTTAACTCTGCACAGATTGCATCTTTCCACTTTGGCCAATCAGGACGCTTCTTGCATTCCTTCATTGATTTTGGTTCAGATTCCAAATCAATTTGTGTTGCAATCGTTTCGGCAAAGTATGTATTGACTGCAAGTGTCTTTCTATTATATACCACTCCCGTCTCAACATAATTCGTTGAGTTTTCATTTCCTTGATCCTCATTATCAATAGATACATTGAGGTCAGGAATTTCCGGTATCCCTTCGTGAGGTTCATGCATATTCTCACTTGGGTTTAATTCTTCAAGTCTCACCACTTCATGTGGATCACTTTCACCTTCTTTGGTTTTCTTTTGAGCAGTTTGCTTAGGCTTCTTCTCCGCAGGACGTCTCCTAGGAGCTTTAGCTTGAGCTTGTACTCTAGGCTTCTTGGGTGCCCTTGTAACCGGTTCACTCCCCCTCTTCCTAGCATTCGTTGCTTTTATGGAAGAAGGTTGGAATTCCATATATTCATCCTCTTCAAATGGGATTTCTATTCTTTCAGGAGCATTTACAGCCGGTATATGAGACTTCACAATGTCTCTTGTATTGGTGAAAGCTTCAGGCAATTCATTAGCAACTCTCTGCAAGTGGAGTATATTCTGAACTTCGAGTTCAGCTTCTTTAGTGCGAGGATCCATTCCTAGGATTCCTTTAGCATCCCAATCTATTTGCCGGCATTCTTCTCTAGAGAGATACTTTCCTCCCCCTAATGCCGGGAAATGATCTTCATTAAAGATACAACCAGCAAACCTTGCAGTATGCAAATCTCCAGTGGAGGGTTCTAAGTACTTGATTATGGACGGACTTTCATAGCCAACGTAAACTGCGAGTTTCCGTTGTGCGCCCATAGCAGTTCGCTGAGGTGGAGGGATTGGAATGTATACAGCACATCCAAATCTCCGTAAATGGGAAACATTTGGTATTCTACCACGCACCAATGCTAATGGTGATTCTTCATGTGTAGCAGATGGTCGTAATTGGATAAGTGCTGCTGCATGCAACACCGCATGCCCCCAACAAGAGGTAGGCAATAAGCAATTCTGTAACAATGGTCGAGCGATCAATTTGATCCTTTTGATTAATGATTCTGCAAGACCATTTTGTGTATGCACGTGTGGTACAGAGTGTTCCACTTTGATGCCCATACTTATACAATAATCATCAAATACCTTCGATTTAAATTCTCCAGCATTATCCATTCGAATGGATTTGATTCTATGATCTGGAAAATGTGTCTTCAATTGTATGATCTGGGCAGTCAATCGTGCAAATGCATGGTTTCTAGTAGATAATAGACATACATGGCTCCACTTCGAGGAAGCGTCTATTAACACCATGAAGTAGCGGAAAGGCCCTGATAAGGGACTAATTGGTCCGCATATATCACCTTGAATTCGTTCAAGAAATGACATAGATTCTGCTTGAATCTTAAGCTGCGAGGGACGAGTAATAAGCTTCCCCTTTGCGCATGCAATGCACAAGAAATCTGCTTGATTTGGGAAATCTTTTGTCTTCAAGTTATGCCCCGTTGCATTTTTCGTAATTCTCTGCATCATATTAAGGCCAGGGTGACCA
This sequence comes from Eragrostis curvula, assembly GCA_007726485.1. NCBI lineage: Eukaryota > Viridiplantae > Streptophyta > Magnoliopsida > Poales > Poaceae > Eragrostis > Eragrostis curvula. The sequence goes on along the minus strand of RWGY01000009.1, from coordinate 26,481,517 downwards.
AGACGGTCATGCCATAATCTATATGCTTCTTGATTGGTAAAGATAGTCTTGAACGTAGCAAAGTCTTTGTTTGGCTTAATGTACGTGTAGTACAAGCATTCTTTGACTGACAGACAACTTTCAATAGTGGTCTTCTTATTGCCTTCTTTCTTGGTTATGATCAGACGTTCTTCACCTCCATCATCATTAGTTTCTACGTGAAACCCATTTCTTCGGATATCCTTAAAGCTTAACAGTGTCCGGGTTGAATCTGGATAAAGTAATGCTTCTTGGATTGTTAATTGCGTACCATTTGGTAGGACAAATGTGGCCCTTCCTGTGCCAACAATCTTATTGTTATTGCCAATAACAGTAAGAATATTTCCAGTATACTTTCGAAGTGTCTGGAAATAGCAAGTGTCCCTTAGAATAGTAGCGGTGGTGCAACTGTCTACGAGACAGAGCTCCTCATCCATAGTCATTTTCCTCCACAATGCTGTAATTCATACATAAGAAATGTATAAACAAAGAGAGTAATAAATGACAAACTTCACAAACTGATTTATTCAAAGCAAATGTCTTCTCTTCGAGAGATTACATAAACGAACTAATTCCTTCGAGGAATTTAAACTTATTTCACTCCTATTACAAATAGATAACTAAGTAATTCTTAATAGTCTTCATGACTACGCAGAATCTCCATGCACATCTTCCTCTTCATCCATGAGATCATTGTCCAACTCCAGGTCAGAGGATTTGCTTGGTGTTGCATGGTCCATTGGTATCTTTGTTGTTGGCTGCGTGCCTTCAACAAAGTTAGCCTCATGCTGCGCGAGCTTCTTTTTGAGGTCTTTGTACATGTCAACATACTTCTGTGGTGTTTCACATATTTTGGACCAATGGCCATGCATACCACACCTATAGCAATCCTGATCCTGTTCACCATACGCTCCCCCTGAAGGTGTCTTCTTTGACTTCCCTTTTGCGTTCTTCTTGAAAGCATTAGGTTTGTTTTGAACCTTCGGGGGTGCATTTGGTGTAACTTTGGGAGCACCTTTACCCTTGTTATTCTTGTTCTTCTTCTTCTTATTGAAGGAGACGGCATTCGCTTCATGCGGTGCCAATGAGCCAGTAGGACGATTCTTATGATTCTCCATGATCAATTCGTCCTCCCCCTGATCTTGCTGCAATGCATTATTCAGGGCGACATAGGTTTCATAATTCTCCTTCTTGTACTGGCGGCTCACATGAGTGAACTTAGGGTGAAAGGTGGAGAGGGTCTTGTTAATAAGATCCTTTTGCGTGAGCTCTTTGCCACAAAGCTTCATGCGTGTGACAATCCCATAAAGCTTGGTGTTGTAATCCTCCACAGTCTTGTAGTCTTGGTAGCGTAGGTTTTGCCATTCACGCTCAACCTTGGGGAGTAAGACATTTTCAATCTGCTCAAAGCGTTTCTTCAATGAGTCCCACAAGACTTTTGGATCACGTTCTGTCATGTATTCACTCTTCAGAGTAGCACTTAAGTGGTGGCGCAAGAAATGCAATGCCTGCGCCTTCTCCACATTTGTTGCGGCAGTGTCTCCCGCCTTAGGCAGAACGGTCTTCAAAAGATCTTTACTGCTTAGGAGGATCTCCGCATCAAGTGCCCATGACAGGTAGTTGCTTCCATGAGGAGTCAAGACTTCAAAGTCTCTTTTCACGAGGTCAGACATCTGCATGATGTCAATGTGCAAGGATTAATTCATGTATCCAAGTAATAGAGAGCATAAGTATAACAAAAACTGCGTGTTTAAGTTATAATATTGGTGTTTTTATATAAAATCACCAAAAACTGGGGTGTTATATGCAAAAATAACACAATCCAGTAATTTTCGGAGTATCCATGTCAATTTTCGTAATTAACAGGATTTTTCCGTAATTTTCAGATATTCCAGGGATATTCTGGTAAATTCCAGATGTTCCGAGGATATTTTCATAATAATCTGATATTCCGAGGGCTTCTTCAGAATTTTCGAGTATATCTCGTAATTTTCTGATATCTTCAGGACTTCTTTGTAAGTTGCGGACTTCTCTGTAAAATCCTGAGCCGCGCGAGGACTTCTTCGCAATTTCTGAAGATCGCGAGGTCTTTTTGTAAGAATCCGAGGGGAGTTTATAAACTGGATGAAACCCTAGTCTTCCACTCACTCCTCACTTCTCTCCCACCAGCCGCCGGCTTCTTCCTCTCTTCTTTTCTTCTTTCTTCCACCTCGATCTGGCCATGGGGTGAGGGGAGTGGGACCCGGGCGTCGAGCCACGGTGCCAGAGCGGCGCGGCGACTCGCCCTCGGGGCGGCTTGAAGCCGGGCGCGCGGGGGCTCGGTGGTTGGGCCGGGGCGGCGCGCGTGGCACTGCCACCCGCGCGGCGTGGCGGCGCGTCTAGGTCGGGCCGGTGGCGCGGCTCGCCGCTGCTGAGCGCGGCGTCGCGGAGACCTGACCGGGGCGCGCGGCTCGGTGACCGAGGGCCCGGGGCGGTGCAGCGGTGCCGCTGCTCGCGCGCGGACACCGCGGAGCGCGCGCGGGGCTAGGGCCTCGGGCTAGCGGCGCGGCGCGCCGCGGCTGGACGCGGCCCGACGCGCGTGGTGGTGCGGCGGCGCTCGAGGCTGGGCCGTGGGCCGGACCCCGGGGTGGCGTGGCGGCCTGCGCGCGGGTCCTGCGGCTCGGTGGCCCGAGCGGCGCGGTGGAAGGTTGTCGCCGGTCCGTCGCGCACAGTGGCGGCTTGTCGTCGCCTTCTTTTGTTTCTTGCAGATCCAGGGATTCGGCAATTCGGCGACTGATTTGTAATCTGTTCGTCGATTTGGCGATTTTTCTTTTGCAGATAGCTAGGGTTAGGGTTTGGAACCCGATGCCCTATTTTCTCTGTGATGCTTGTATTCGGATCTGATGAACTAGATGACGATGCGTCTTCTCTGTACCGGACTTCGTGCCGGGTAGGGTTAGATGTAGGGTTCTTCGTGAACCGCTGTAGATCGAAGGAACAGAGCACTCCGGTGTCGTTACACCGAAGGCTTGCATCCCGGCGATGTTGCGCCTGATCTAGATCTGTTACTGGGTTATGTAACAGATCTCTTCTACGCGCGGATCAAGATCTGCACATCATGAACAGATCTGATCGTTGTGTAGGTTTTGCTTCTGTTTTTCTTCTTGTTTTGACGATTCTTCTCAGATCCAGATCGTCTTTGGAGATCGTCTTTGGGCCAAAAAACCCTCGGATCTGGTCTTTTTTCTTTGATTTCTGGACAGATCTTGGCTGCAACGAGTCAAGATAGCAAAAATCATACGCAAAACAAGAACGTACCGTAGCTCACCGATCTTCTGGACGACTTCGATTAGAGCGTGCTGATAACGTGTTAGGTTATCGGCGGAACGACGGCACGTAGATCACGACAGATAACAAAAAGTAAAACTGGAATAGAGGAGACGAAATTCTTTATTGCGAAATTCTGATGTCCGGGTACACAGGGGGGGTCTCCTCAACTATTTATAGGGGTGGAACCCTAACTTCGTGTTGGACTCCAATGCGATAAAGTAGCTCACATGGACCAGGACAGCTTCTTCTAGAAGTTGGGCCTGGCCTATTAAGAGTTTTACAACAATCTGATCCATTTCGGGCCAAAATTTGACATGGTGAATGATTTGTTCATCAAACCACGTCTAGATCACCAGCCGTGCTCCCAGCGTTGCTTTTGCATGCTGTTTACTGTTGTGCAGTTCGAATTCCCCCAACGATCGATATTTACCGCCGCAAAAATCGAGTAATTCCAGTTGTCAAACAAAACTGAAAAGAGGCCCGGGGTCCACCGGCTGGAGGAGCTGGACCGCGGGCCCGGGCCCACTTCCCACCTCGTCCGCATTGGCAACCGACGAACGGCCCGGATCCCCGCCTTCCTCTATCGCACCCACCCGGACCGCCTCCCCTTCTCCAGCGTCCGATCCCCATTCCCCACCTCTCCTCCTCTCTCCGCGGCCGCCCCTCTCTCTCCTCCCCCTTCTCTCCCCTCCCCGCCTCCGCGCGCGCGCGCGCCAGTTTTTATAAGGTACGTACGGCGCGTCGACACGCTGCCCGCCACCTCCCGGTTCCCGGCGGCGAGCTCTGACGCGATCGATGTTGTTGTGTGACCTCGTGTTGGTGGATCTAGGGTTTTGGCGGGGGCCGGACTCCCGGCGATGGCGGACGACGGCGGGAGCCACGAGGGCGGCGGAGGCGGCGGGGTGAGGGAGCAGGACCGGTTCCTGCCCATCGCCAACATCAGCCGCATCATGAAGAAGGCCGTGCCCGCCAACGGCAAGATCGCCAAGGACGCCAAGGAGACCCTGCAGGAGTGCGTCTCCGAGTTCATCTCCTTCGTCACCAGCGAGTGAGTTGAGACCGGCATACCGGTAGCGTAGCCCCTTGGCCTCGGATCGGGTTGGCTTCGTTTCGTTTTCCTTCATGTTTGTACCTATTTTTTGTGATTCTGATTTCGGTGGCGGCGCGTTCAGGGCGAGCGACAAGTGCCAGAAGGAGAAGCGCAAGACCATCAACGGGGACGATCTGCTCTGGGCGATGGCCACGCTCGGATTCGAGGAGTACGTCGACCCCCTCAAGAACTACCTACAAAAGTACCGAGAGGTGAGTGATGGTGGTTCGTCCCACTGCTGCGTAGATGTGGATCCCATTCTCCTTTTTTATTATTTATTTTAAGGATACTTTGATCTCATGACGCTTCTTTCTCCGCCTTGCATAATCTCTTCTGGGGATTGCCGTGGTAATTGCAGATGGAGGTATGTGATCGTGATACCCTTCTCCTTATTTACCCCTGTAATCTGTGCCGCATCTGTACGAAACTTTTGTTTTCCCCTGTCAATCCTAGTTAAACAATGACAGTTTGGGGAAAGAAAATAAGAAATGAGGCGTATTCCTAGAGCTTGGTACATCAATTCCTTTTGCAGTTGCTGTGGCACAAACTGTAAAGGACAACCTAATCAGATTATTGAGCTATACCCTGGAATTAGATGTTAGCTGTTGACAGGAAATGCTCATAATAATTTCCCCTTGACGTGTTCCGTCTCAGAAAGATACATGTTCTGCAACTTCTATTCATTGAAACTGCCAAACTTCACAAGCGATGCATTGTGCTCCATCCGTTTCACTTTAAGTGTCATTCTAGCAACCAACAGTTTTTCACAATATGTGTCATTCCCGTTTTTCAATCTCCCTCCTCCTTCACTGCTCATCGTTTTCAGCGCACTCTGCTTTTCATCTCTTAGTTCCCGCGCCTGAGCCTAGAACAACACTTAAAAAGGGCGGAGGGAGTACATGCTAGCTCTGACAAAGTTTGCATAATGATCTGTTCTTGTTTGATTATAACTTTGGCTACAATGCTAAGCTTCTGTGCTACGCAGTGTGGTGCTGTCATGTGCTACTTGCATACCATATATCATAATTATTTTGTTCCCTGTTAATTTGTGGTAGGGTGATAGTAAGTTGTCCACAAAGGGTGGTGACGGCTCTGTAAAGAAGGATGCAATCAGTCCCCATGGTGGCACCAGCAGCTCAAGTAACCAAGTTAGTATTTGTTACTTGTCTTACCTCCTCAATCGTCCTCCCAGTTATGCTTGAAAGTTGAAACTGACTTCCTCATGATTCTTGTAGTTGGTTCAACATGGAATCTACAACCAAGGGATGGGCTATATGCAACCTCAGGTATTCATAGTTGCATGCTTAATCAGTAAAACAATGATATAATTCATCTGGTCTAAATATGACACAGATATTGCAGTTGATTCATTATTTTGCTGAGCTAATTTTATCCTTATGCACACACAGTACCACAATGGAGATACCTAAAAGGCTAAAACTGAAGATAGCGGCAGTTTTCTGGTACTGTTATTGCTCCGTGAAAATTCCCTTGATCTTTTATGCATGTTTTATGCCCCCCTATTTTCTTTGTTCTGACAGTACTTCTTTTTCTCCAGTGGTTATTCTTCTGCCAAGAGCATTGGGTCCATGTTTATTGGCAGAAAACTGAGCCACCTTAAGGGTGTTTAACTTTTGTGATGGCTGCCTCTCAGATGTAAATTGCTTCCATCAGAATAGATTTACCTATGGATTAGTGCTTGCTTTTGTTTGTATATTCAGAATGGTTACCGTTGCTGTTTTTGCAACCTTTTACATTTACATATCTGTATTGTGAAGCATAAATCTATTGTAGTGATCCTAGGTTCAAATAATGCTGATTAATACATAAATTCTGCTATTTTCATTTTCTCAAACAAAATAGATTTTCTTTGTGTTCGTCCGGATGCGAGGCTCTTGCCTGAATCCAAGGGCGTGTCCCTGGACCCTTTGTTTCAAAGACATGGACATGGTGAAAACTGCTAGCGTTGCTGGGCCCTCAAGCATTTCCACTAGGGGCGCAGGGGCCCAGCCTGCAGAGGCTCTGAAAAATTCCTGTTTGCTAAAAGATGGGCCCATATTTCACGTTGTTTTCCCTTTTTGAACGATACGTACTACTTCCGATTTTAATTATATGACACCGTTGATTTTTTTGTTGAACTTTGACCAACAAAATATATTAAAACACTTAGTTTCGAACTTTGACCAACAAAATATATTAAAACACTTAGTTTCTTAACGTGAAATGTATATTGTTGGATCCATCATTAAAAGCATTATAAAATTAACTTATATATTTAACTATTTACATAAATATTTATGAATAAGACGAATGATCAAAGTAACGAAAAAAAACGATGTCATATAATTAAAAACGGAGAGAGTATATTGTTACGTAGTACCTCATGTATTCGTTAGCTTGAGAAACAGCAAACAAGGGGAAACCATTTTCCTATGGTTTTTAATTCAAACCTTTATATTACCCTATATAATCGTGCAACTTTCCATCATGCCAATAAGTTCACTCTAGTAACAATCATTCTGAGTTTACAACGCTGCGGCCGAGTGCCGCAACTATGCTGGGTGGTGAACCGCAGGGTGATCAAGCCTCAAGGGTATTAATCGTGTCACGACTTCATGTGTTTCAGAAGCTTCCGGCCCGTACATGAAACGAGCACTGGGCAGCATTTTTTGGGGCAATTTCAGTTAAAGACAATACGGTTAAATATATGCCATGCCTTTCTTCCAACCCGGGCAAAAGAATGTCAAAACTTGTCTGTTTGGTACAGGGCAGTCACTTTGGTAAAAATATAAAAACTAAAAAGTAGGCAGAGCAAATCTACATTCTATCTTTTTTTTGTTAGCACTATAATCTGCACCTCTGTTTGGAGGAACTGTACGATGAACCTGCCCTCTACAATATGGCCATCAACTTACAAAATCTCCTGCCCCAACGCAGGCAGTCTCAGCTACTACTGCACGGATGCGTTAGGAAGAAATCCAGGGGTCTGACAAAATGTTGTTTATCGGGGGAAACCCATCATGCCCATAAAGTTCCACTCCTGTGCTCCAAAAAATCGCAAGATATAACTGAATCTCTTCACGCGCTGGATTCCACATGTATTAGTCCTCGTCGTCTGCTAGTAGAGCAAATGAAAACGGCTTGAATTTGTAGCCATCCCCATGGTAGAACTTGTTCATAAACTCAACCCAGTGCAGACGCAGTGCATGCAGGAAAGCACTCAGTGATTCCATCCCAAGCAATATGAAGGCAGTAGCAAAAGCAAAAACTACAAAACCGGCTAACTTCACAATAAAGCTGTCGTACCTATGAACAATACAGTGAAAATTGAACTTCAGAACTTGTTGAATTTGGTTCAACAAATAGACATAATAATAATACATGGAAAACTGATTATCAAATTTGTTGAGGTCAAATGGATGAAAGACACTTACCCCCATGCAAGTAATAGCAGCTTCTCATAGAAAACTGTCGACAACTCTGAATGTGCTAAGCTGAAACAAACGAACAATACATCGAACTGAGGAGTTGGACCTGGAGAATTAATTTTTAGCAGCAAGGTATCAAAAATACAAACCTCAGGGCCCAAAGTCGAAGATAAGATGCGGTATTTGAAACTGCACCAAGTACAAATTCAATGGAATGTATCATTTGATGTACAAAAACTTCACTAAAATTGAAATCATCACGACGTGCTCGGGCAGAATCAGGTTCAGAATCTGGATCCATTTCAGATGTCCCTAGGAAACGATAGGTGTGACCTTGAAACCTCTGCATCAATGTGTAGAAGATTAGTAACTCAATGAATACTGCACTGACAACCAAGGTTCCTTGTTTAATCCAGCAGAAGGATATTTGTTTCTTTTAAGCACCGATCATTTACATGAATTTGAATTCTATGAGTTGAACTATCTATAATTTTCTTTTTTCAGAGGAATTTTACGGATTCCCTAATTAAAAGGGCTAGCATAATAGCAAATAATTCAGTATAGAAAACTGGCTAATATGTTCTCCAAGCCTTTTTTTTTCTCAACACAATATACCTCCTTATGAAGTCTCTTCAAGATAAAAGGCTTTGGGAAGAGCATCCATGGAACAGCTACCAGAGCAAGAAGCAACAAAAGTATCTGAATGGACAAATATGATAAGTTAGCGAGTGGAGGATGCTCCAGATAAAGAGTAGTCCCTCCGGACTTCAAATGTTGACATCCAGACAGAAACATCTATACAATTTCAGCTAATTCAAGCGCGGAGGTAGTAATAAAAAATAAAAATCTATGCTTAAGGGGAGTATATAACCTGAAGTTCCTTTTGGCCCCAAAACAGTTGATTTTCTCCAAGATCTCCAGCAGGATCAAGGAACATATATATCATGACATGATACAGATCGGCTTGAGAACCCGAGCACCACTTGATGAGAATCAAGAGTGCTAAGTAACCAAAAAGGCTATTCAGGAAAATCATCTGTGGAATGAATTGATATCTGAAAAATGCACATAGTTAAATATCTAATGCTGCATCTATCCCTGCTAATTAGGCTGCATTGAAGGGGAAGATACAAAGGAAGACACAGTACCTTATGTCAAGGGCATTTCCATGAAACTTAGCATCAAAATAACTTAAAATAATCCCCAAGTTCATCTGAGCCACACCCATTAGTATAGACATTTTCATCTTCAACGAATTTAGAAAGGGTAGCTCAGATCTACTTCCACGCCAACTTGGGTCCACTCCAAAAGGATAGGGATCACGGACTTTGATGAGACCAGCAGTATGTGCATCACTGAAGTAACCAATTTAGGTGTCAAAAATTTCAGGACAAAAAGTGCATGGTTATCCAGCAGTAAAGTGTGTTACAAGTAAAGGTTTCTTCCTTGACCTACCATTGCTAAATGATGTTACGTACAAGCAGCTAAGAAAATGAAACAGACAAATGCATAGAGTTCTCTGGACCTTTAACAGAATGGCTACTGCCGAGAAACAAAATGATCAGTTTCTGTAGACCGTAAACTTTACTACATAAAATGCACTAATGAATCCTGCTGCTACAATTCGTGTATTAGGCATATAATTTCAAGCTAAAAGGCTATTGGGTGAAGAGTGAGCAATGTGTATGTGCTAAGTTGTGTATTAGGTGCATATAATTTCAAGCTAAAAGGTCCTTTAATGATTCATTAAATACGGAAGCTGCACACAGCCATTAATAGCAACTTTTAGTGATGTAAGTAAGAAACAAACAGTCAAACACTAGCTCGCTTACACAGCAAATTGAAGCTATAGCGATTACTGTTATGGCAAGAAAATGAAAGACGATAAAACTAAGATTTTGATCCAACACCAACACAACAGAATCGCGATTACCGAATAGAGCTTAATTGATGTATTTTAACTGATACAATAATTCTCCAGCATAAACCAAATTTCAAGAAACATTATCTAGAGACATACCTGCAGGTTTTTTCCCGGCACTCATATGCAGATTTTCCAAATATATGGAACGGAACTGAGAAGAACTCGTTATATATAAGACCACAGTATATTGAGAATATAGCCATCAGAAGAATAACATAGCGTCCGCCAAATGCCATCTCCATAAAGCTACCAAGCTTCTGAGATAAGTAATGGACCAAAGGTTAGCCCAGACAAGGTGACAAAGAAAAAGATGCAAAGCAAATCGCCAGCGACGGGTAGCTACTTAATAGCAAGATATAAGGATGATCCAAGCATTTGTAGCATGCCTTTTTACTTGTTTTCCAATTCAGAATTTTCAGTTTGCACGAGATATGATGAAATAATGAGCCAAGATTTGTGCACCAAGTTGTGCAGAGGCGGTAATCTTTCATTTATCCAAAAATAACGCAGCAGAAGATATTGTAACAGTTATGCCAAATAAAGAAAGAAAATGGCTCAGTTTCAGCCATATACCTGAGAGGAAAGTTTCTTCTCGCGAAGTATAAGAATCAAAGCTCCTATTAACAAACATATTCCATGACCCCAATCTCCAAACATAACAGCAAAAAGAAATGGGAATGTGACAACAGAATATACAGCTGGATTAGCTTCTTGATATCTAGCAACGCTGCAAGGATACAAAATCATAGTCAAGTCACTATGGAAATGTTCATGAAGAAGCTACCGTAACATGAAGTTGTCATTCATAACACAGCGGTAAACAATGATATAGTAAAAAGTAAACATTTCCAATACAAAAGCATTCACACCAAATGTGCGTTCAAATAACCTCTAAGGTTTTCAACAAGTAATCAGCCTTGCAAGATCACAAATTGTTAAAGCTCAGACAAACAATTGAAAACTAGTGGGCCAACTTAAGCAATCAAATTCTATAACAACTCAGGCCCAACCTCATATCTATTGTAAGTTTAATATACTGTAACCGAATGAGACATTATCACTTGATCCCCATCCAAGTGCATCCAACAAACCCTTCAAAATGGGACAGAAGAAACTTTGTCCTGGACCAAGTACATAGAAATACTTGATTCACCACAACTATTTTTCATTTAGACTAGCATTAATGATAATCATAAGAAACTCCGAAAAAGCAAAGTATAACAAATTAAATAACTTGTTCATGCTGAATTTCGCAGTGATGTACATACCCATACGCATCAACAATTTCCTGGAACGCATTGGTAAATTTATCAGTTCGAAAATATGTAGGTGGTGAGTCAATAGTGTCCATCTCATGAAATATAGTTCCAACTTGTGAGTTACTGTGAAGTGTTGCACGCTGCAAGCATTCCTTGATCTGAAATGCAATTTGGAAGTAAGATACATTTTCTGAACAAAAACCACAATAGATCGAATAAGCATATTCTCTTGGACCTGAGATTTAGCAAATATAGGACACCATCCTTCACCAACAAGGCATTTCTTTGTCACGTCAAAGTTCAGCATGTTCAGCGTGTCATATACAGCTTTCTCCTTTTTAACCTAAACGGAATACAATCACGAGAAATGAGAACAAATTTTTAGGAGTGAAAAGGTATAGAAATAAAAAATATTTGAGAAATTGGTTTTCACTTGATTACCATGATTGTCCATCTCCACAACTGTGACCCCACTGACTCGAGAGCTCTGTTTCTATGCTGGATTCCAGCATCCAAAGTAACTTCTAGATCAGAGAGGCGTGCGGACACCTGTCAAAAATTTTATGGCGGTTACGACTTTGGCTGAGTGTGGTGAGATTACATTACGATAGATAAACACATACAAATGTTGAATATAACCCACATTACAATCCAGCTTTTATATGGAGGATAGATGGCAGACTGGTAATATCTCATAGTGTGAAGTGTCAAAGGATTTTTCACACCAAATGAAAAGTATAAGCAATAGCGGCTAATTTGCTTGGGGAAAGGTTTTTTTTTTTTTTTTACTAAACAAAAGGCCAAATCATGTTTTGCCATTCAAAGTGAGCAAATGAACAAACACACCAAAAAGAAAAGAAACCAAATACCTCATGGAAAATTTGTCTCTGTTTGACCATCTCCTCAGGAACAGGGTAGCAACTTGCTCCAAATGAATCACAGATCTTTAGTATCTTAGCTTTTGCTTGTTCCCCAGAAAGAAAACTACAAAAACAGTTTTCTCTACCTGTGAAAATGTTAAAATATTGTTCAGATGCTTTAATGTTTCTAGGAACCGAAGGAACTGTAGCAAGGTTGAATTTTGGTAGTGAATATGCGTTGATTGTAGAAAACCTAGATGGAGAGAAAAGAATGCAGCTAACGCAATCGGGAAATGATTTGAGGCAAATTTAGCAATAGTTGTAATTCAATGTACACAAGAATTAGCAAGGGCAAACCATGACTATCAGACCTCTTCACCAGATATGGGGTCAGTTACAGGTTCCCCAGCAGGCGCCTGATTGAATAACATATTTCCTCTTGTAGCTCGAAAAAGCATCCTCTCAAAAGACAATGCCTTAGACTTCAATATTATCCCACTGACAAATCTCACCCCAGAATTTCCATGGGACCCTTGATGTACCCCCTGCAAACAGTTGTGTTGAGATGAAATGTGAAAATTGAATATTTTTTTTTTCTCGAAAACGCAGGAGAACTGCGCTTCATTATATTAAGGAAAAGTGAATAATGTTAGCTTCATTCATAATACCAAAACTAATACCTGCTCGAGCAAATATGAATTTCCCTCATCCACTTCCTTGTCATATATGTTTTCATCTAGCTCCCGCTCAGCTGAAGCCGCATGGTTGTGAGAAGAAGCAAGGATGCCACCTGCCTGCAAGATGTTGTATGAGAAAACAAAGGACTGGGACAAGAAGCAATCACAGTACCAAAGGCAACATTATACTGATTAATGCTTGGCCAAACAGTGTTAATGATTTACAATCCATAATGCAATTAAAAAAAAATCCTACTCATCAGCTACAGATTATCGTTTTATTTTCCTCGAGAAAAGCCATTAATGGTTATCATTAGAAGGTGTGATAAGTGACTAGTGCAAACCTTTTTATCTTTCATTTTAACAGGAAAAAAAAGAAATATGTGGATACACAGTTCCATATTTCACAAGAATAAAAATACAACCTTTGTCAAGACCAGCTTGAATTCAAGAAGTTCATTGTATGTTTGTTGTAGTTTGTCACTGTTGGTATTCATCTCAAGCAGCTCATGTTCATACTCACCCAACTTTGCCTGGAGATCCAACAAAAGCATGTTTCATTTTCGCACAAACAAGCTATTTACTTCACTTTTATAGAAATATAAAGTCAAAACATACAGGAAGGATGACTAACACACCTCAAGCTCCTCTAGATCAATATCCGGTTGAAGTGCAGGAATAACAGAAGATTTTACACCTGCCTTGTTGATCTGATCACTGAAAAATCTTAGTTTACGTGACATTTCTGCACATCGTTTAACCTGCAAGGGAATGAGGGCAGATCTGTCGGTATAAAACAAATTACTAAGGAAAACACGGGTGCTGGTGCATCAGTCAAGATACGCTAGAGGAAAGCAACAGTCCAAAACAGTTCCATAAGAGCAGTTCATCATTCCATTATACTCCTCTAAACCAGGGGTGGGGGACAAGGGACGTGGTAGCCCGCTAAAAGTTTCTACAATTTACTCAAATGGTACTCGGTGCCATCAGCATATTTCATCAGGATACTATGATATTATACCCCTTTCTCAACAAGAATCAGAGCTCAACATTTCACCAGCGTTCTTGTTGATCAGGTATTTCTATATGTTTCCATAATCAAAAAGGGAATAGAGAAATAATAGTAAACCTATCAATCGTTTCATCGATCGAACTACGTTTGGTATGTGTCAGCTCTATCTAACGTCCAAAAGAAGAGAAACATTAACTACAAATATTATGGCAATGTACATCAATCTTGTGATGTGTTTGTTTAAGTGTGCGTGAAATGAAATATCATAATTGTGTGTGTCCCCACTTAGCTGATGACAGCAAATAACTTTCTAATCTTTCTTTTCAATTCTAAATTCCATAAAAAAGAGAGAGAAAGTTCCTCGATGAGTCGATGTGATAGTTTCCTTCTATAACCTAAAAACCTAATCATCTGCCCTACGTCACATTAAAAAGTCCAGGATAAACAAAGAATGCTATCTGAGTAAAACATCTCATAACCAAGTTAGATCTTGGCTAAAAAAAATAAACTAAGAAAAAAAAAAGGTAAAACATCATTTCTAAAACAAAAGTTCAATAGATAGCATGTCTGTAGTAAAACAAAAACACGGGTGTATTCAGAGTAATGCGCTCATCAAGATAATACATGACCAATAATGTAAACTGGAATACCTGGTTGACAAAAATACGCTGGAAAGGACTCTTATCCTCATTCAACTGCAGAAGATAAGAACTGAGGTCAGCTAAATAGGTTACAGTCAAACAGAAATGAATCTTCCGAACTGAAAGGCTCTTTATAGTTTAAGAACTTCTATGCGTATGACTCAATTCGTTCGACTGTATTACGACCAGCATTGTTCAGCCAAGAATTCCTGAAGTGCTTCACTACGACCCATCGGATGAAACCAGTCAGGCGTGAGTCTACCACTGGAGTTGTACGAATAGCAGTTCTAATTTAGTTTATCTCTACGCTGACGCAATAACAACAAAGTAAAAAAAAAAAAGAAGGTAATATCTCTTTCATCATACACAGCCACCAAATGGAATAAATATAGCTTCAGAATGCCACCCGGTCGAAGATGAGATGAAAATTATCGAGGAAAACAACGAGTTCTACACCAGCATAACGACAAAAATATATAGACACATTTTCTCTAAATTGGCGTAACGACAAACATATATTGACAAATTTTCTTTAAATCAGCATAACGACAAAAATTTATAGACGCACGATTTCCTAAAGATAACGGCAATTTTATGGGAAGGTACATAAAAATCTCAAACCAAGGCATGCAAAAGTCTCACATATCCAGAGTTTTGAACAGCAAATGATAGTATCCCAAGAACTTCCTACTAGCTTCATTGATTAACTCATCCATGCAACTTGCTGGATTTCAAAGCTCACAGATATGCGCTCATGGTATCAACAAACAGATACGTACCTCTCTAAAAATTCGTTAGTGCAGACTCATTCATAAGAGAAAACAAAGCTGCAAACCATTTTGTATAAACTGGCTCAAGCTCAATAGTCAATACAGATGGATACCATGAATATGATCAAGTGAGATAAAAGCACACTCATCCAAATCCACACTTATCATCAAAATATCTGCAGTGCTCCCCAAATAAACGATTCCTGTAAACCTGATGCCACAATAAACCCGTCGGGTTCATGGTTCATGCCCACTGATCCACAAACGATCTCGCACTCACTAACGATCAAAGCAGTTCAAACAACAAACAAGCGCCAAACCTCGGGATCCAGTGACACTGAGATCAAACATTTTCCCTACGATCCAACCACAGCGGCAAGAGAGATCCTACGGTGCACAGAGCGAGACGCTAGATAGCGGGGGTGGGACTGAGATCACGACTCCGGATGCTGAACCAGGCAGATCCAGGAGGGAAGCCTAGAGGCGGAGGGGCAGCGAGAGAAAGGAAGGGGCACTCACGTCCTTGAACTGGAGGAGGCCGAGCTCGCCGAGGTAGGTGACGGCGATGCGCGAGCACTCGGCGGGGATGATGAGCTGCACGTAGCACATCTTCTCCGACCGCAGGTGGTCCATCGGCGGGAGCCGGTCGAACACCCCCATCCTGCCCCCTCGCTCCCGCCGGAGCCGCCCTCCCGAAGCTTCCAGAAGGTTCGCGGGCTCGGGGAGAACGAGGCCGCGGTGCGCTGGTGTGCCTCTCAGATCTGCGAGGGGTTCGGTATTCTGCACTCCCTCCCCCCTCTATTCCAAGTGCGCAACTGCCATGACCCATGACCCAACGGGGAGGAAGCGGCTCGGAAGGAAGGAAGGCGCGCGGTGGCTGGCCCGTGGGCCCCGTGGACCGGTCGAGGTTTCGGTTGGGCGCTCGGCCCCCCGGGTTTCGAGTTTTTTACGCAAGCGCCCCTGTCGGTCCCGCGTTTCATGGCCTGGGCCTGCTGCTGCTGGTCAGCTTATTAGTTCAGCTCGGGAGTCGGGACCAAATGTGAGTGGAACGCAAAGGTGGAACGGAAGCTGGCGCGCGAGTCTCCGGTGTCGGGTCGAGGAGCGCGGGCGGGCGGACTGGACCCGGCAAGAAAGGGTGATTGTGACATGGGCCTATTGTGGCCCTATGGATGGGATATCCGGGCCGGATCTGATTCATTCCCTTTGCAAACTGCAAGACAGCCCACTTGATGATTTCTGCTTTTTTTTCCGAGCAATACCGATTTCTGATTCAGAAACCGAATCCATCACTCTGATTGGATTGTGATTTTTGCTTGAACGCTTGATTATCCCAACTGAAAGAGGTTAAGAATTTCGCAACAAGTTTGATCTGCGGTGTCACGTTTCTAGTGACATTTTAGCTTGACTTTAATCTTTACGAGGTAGTACTTGTGTTGTGGAAGTCCACGCCTTCGCTCCTTCCAATGACCAATCTTTTGACTTAACGGGTTTTCTTATTGGCTGGCCTGCTTCAACTCCAAGTACGGCTCCCCCTTTCGAATTTCAATACTTCTCATATGATTTCGCCACTTATTCAGAAGCTCTGTACTACGCAAAGCAGCAGTTTAGACGGATCCAGCAATTTCTAATGTTACAGTACTAGAGACTTGAGATCACAAAATAGTACTAGCTCTGTCCCAGTATATGGATCGTGAAGCCTGAAACACATTGTGATTTGAGCATGCTGGAAGCGTTGGTGGGGTTCGCTTTCCCCGTTGGACGATCGTGATCAGGTTATGAGAACGACTGCTGATTTGTCCCAACTACGAGCTGTTCGCTGATACAGTATGTAGCCACGTAGAAAGGAAGATAAGACCCGTACCCACCTACGCACCTAGCAGTAGCAGGGTGGCGATTTTGCATGGGGAGAGCGCTAGGCTACAGAACCGACTGATAACGACGACCCAGCAGCTATACCGATCGATCGACGAACTTCAAAGAACCCTGACGTCGACGCGCTACGTACTGCTTCCCAGCATGATCGTATCGCATCGCCATAACGCCGGTGGTTACTAACAAAGCGGCGGTCGAAAAGTCTCAGAAAAACAAAGCGCGAGTCCAAAGTCTCATGAAAACGAAAGTGGCCGTCGCGATCGCGCGACACGAGCTTCTATTTGATTTTGAAAGCGGTGCACGCGCGAGCGAGTGCCCGGGTGTACGTAGTTGTCAACCGACTAGCTAGCTAGCTAGCAGTGGATACAACGGCAAGCAAGTACGTACGATACGACGACGATGATGCCTACCCGCCGGCTGCTGCATGATGCCAACGTGTGTTAAGGGTCGACGAGCCCGTCGGTACGTATAATATTGCTTTTGGATATGCATAATTAACACCCTATACATCATCATCGGTCGTTCCCCCGGGCGTGTACGACCGTGGCTTGTGTGATGCCTATACTACCCGGAGGAAAGAAGCGTGTTGAAGTAATGAATGGTTTGGATCAGCCAGCAAAAGTCTGCCTTCAGTGTTCAGCAACGAACAACAAACGCATGGTTTTGAGAAGCATAAAGACCGTGTTTCGCAGTACATTTCAGAGATTCACACGGCCGATCGAGGCTGGTAGATTTGATCTAGCACTGGCCGTAGAGGACTGGCACGCGCTTGTCCTGAACGGCTCACATGCGCGCGCGCGCGCACGGGTCTTCGCTGCGCGCGAGTTCACATGCCGTTCGCTTGGCGCGTACCCATCCCCGGCCGCGCGCGCTACCCCCGGGCCGGGCGCGCGCGCACGAGCCGGACGACGACGCCTGCCTGCTGGCCCTCGGCCTGCCGCCGCCGCCGCGCGCGCGCGCGCGCGTTCCTTGCACTCTAGCCAACGTTCGCGCCATCGGAGTGGTCCGCGCCGATCGAGCGATGGAGCGAGCTCGAAAGTAAGATACTTGTCGTGTCGCGGACGCGAGAGCCGCCGAGGCTCTGCTCTGAGCGGTCTCCTTGTCGCCCATGCGTGTGATGTGACCGTTTCGTACCCGTGGGGGCACCTACGCACAAAAGGGTACAATACAGCAACAATACAAATCCGCCATTGTCTTTTCAGTGGCGGTAAAATGTAGGAAACATGATTATTCCTTGCTGTGAAACTACCTGGTGGTTTTACCTTTTTAAAGGGGGCTGATCTTTTAACCTGAAACTGTAAATATATTTGCCGTTTCCGGGGTGTAGATCATGGATGGAAACAAGGCAGTGAACAGGCGCGTGCCAATGTGTGGCACGGTGAAACTTCTTATCCTTCTAGCACAGCTTGACTGCTTGGGCGTCATGCAAGCTTTGCTTAGTTTAGCAACCTCGTCTTAGTTTTCAACAGTCAGCAGTCCTCCACTGCCACGCGCCGTAGTGCAGTCTCGCCAACGTCTGCATACCTTTCCCCAATTTCAGAGTCCTAACAAAGCAGCGCTCAAGTTGTCAACAGAGATCGATCATTACCCGAGATCAGCATCCCAACGGCAGCATCAGAAAGTGTTGAAATTCCTCGCAAACTATTGTTAAGAACCGTCAGGTACGAATTTGAGGGTATCTCTCTCCAATTGATCTTTTCTTTCTTTTTTGGCACGAGATACTGAGCACACTAGAATGATTGTTCTTCATCTTGCTGCTTCTGCTGCTCGCCGCAGCCTTATGCAAATCTTCACGTCGTGTCTCTGCTTTCCTCCATATTTAAAGAAGATGACATCCTACTTCCACCGTGCAGATGCCCCCTATCCACACCTCTTTCCCCTCTTGGGCAATGGCTTCTCGCAGCACCATATGAAGGCCAAGCGACAGAGTGAAGAAGAGAGGAAGAGAAGAAAGGCATCCGTCTTCTAGCCCATCCCGGTGAGTCCTCTTCTTCCTCTTTCCCTTGCTATATATGTCCTGACCCCCCTGAGGATGCATCTCATCACATCATTCGTGGTTGCACCGTGCATGGCGTTGAATCCAATCGTTCAACCTCCGGATGCTTGCGTTGCCGCCGCACCATTGGAAGGTTGAAAAGTTGAGCGTTATTTTGCCATTTGATTCGGCATGCATTCCTCGTTGGAGCCATGACCAAACTTCACTTTTCCCCGCATACCTGTCGTAGTCTCCAACCTACCTGCCTAGATTAGCTCACAAGCTTACAGCTTACTAGCGGTTATCTATCCAGGTACAAACAAGCTGTAAAGCCTTGTATCATCTCCAAGCTTTTGTCTCATCGCCTCCACTCATCTCAAGCCCCAGCTCACGTAGCAGTACATGGCTGTCGAGTTACTTATCCCGAACCAAACCTCAATTAAAGTAGGCAATTACGTGTCTCTTCTTCAGGTTGTTTTGTTTCTCGGTTCGTGAAGAGAAGGTGCTATATTTAGGATGTGGTTGTCGATTCGGCCATTGCCAACCACTTCTGCACCATGCAAGCATAATTTCAGGAAGCGGTGCCGAGTGTGGACGGCGCCGTTGCTTTTCTGTGGGGTTGTTGAGTAAGGAGAAAGACTAAGCGAGAGAGAGTGCAAAACAAAAGGGGAAGCCGTGTCTGTGGGGTGGTGGATTCTTGCTTGCTTCAGGCTTACCTTTCTGCAGCCTTAAGTCTGGTGGTTGTAGTGGCGAGCGTATAATGTGTTATCTTGCAAGGGACCATGTAGGCCTCGTCTAGGAGCAGTAGCTGTCATGATCAAAGCGAGCAGCCATCACCCCGTTCATCCGTGGCGAGGCTTAAAGGAATTGGATTGCATGCGTGCACCTCACCGCGTGTGTCCCCCAGTTTAAGGATGTCGATTAGCAGTTCAGAGTATTAAAAAACCACACGGCTGTCCCTTGAGTTGGCTAAGTGGTTGGAGGACTAGTTAGTGCCAGATTAGACGGGGAAGCCAGCAGCCAAATTCCTGCGTTGCCCATTATTTAGTTGCTTTCGCCTTTCATCGTGTGAAGAAGATAGAGGGTGCAAAGAGAGGGAGAGCTAGCTCCTCCGTCGCCATTGCTGCTAGCTCCCCTAGTCACGGCTTCTATTGCCTGCTCACTTCTATGAGAAAGAGAGGGGGCTGATCACCGCTTTAACCTTTTGTCACCTTGCAGCTTTCCTCTTGGAGCCGTAGCCGTAGTCGTGTTGGTGCGGCTCTGAATTTTGAAATAAAGATTACGAAGATATCATCGCCATGCAGCCGGCCAAGACAAGGTTTGTTCCGATTCAGTTCATCCCCTCCTCTGCTAAATTCCATGTGCCGTTTGATGATTGCTGCATGCACGCATGTTTGTTTATTTCTCCTCGCATCAATCCTGGCGATGTTAGATTCTCCTCTCCAAGTCAATGTGCATATGCACACCGCGTTCTCTGATCTGGTCCTCCGTTTGGCCATTACCCCATGTTCCGTATGAGCATGCGTGTATGAGCCATGGGCCATGGAGCACCTCCAGAAAGTTCAGAGGGACGGGGGAGTCGTCCCTGTTTATACTCTCTGTCAGGGATTCTCTAACAGCACCGATTTTGAATTTAACTAGCTGTTAGGCCGTGACATGGAAATATGCGATTGGGCAGGCCTAATTAAACTACGCATTCCTCCTTATCACCTTCTGTCTGTCTCCTTTTTTTACCATTGTTTTTCAGTGGAGCCAAGAAGCGACCAAGTTTTCAAATCAAGGGTGCATGTGACCGTGACTGTTCGCAGATAGCTCCATGCGCAACGCCTGTCTCGTTCTTGAGCTCGGCGCCAAGCAGGACAGGCAGGGCCACTTGTTGCAAGCCCTCATCTGTAAAGCCAAGGCCCCCCTCACTCCCCTGCTCTTTTTGATCCCGCCCGTGCTTGCACAAGGGGCGGAGATTATGTTAAGCTAATGCCCCTTTTCCTCGACTCGGTTGCGCCCCCTCCTCTTCTTGTCGACCTCTTGCGCTTTCCGGCCTCGGATTCTTTGTTCCCCTCCCCGTTGCGTTTCGCTCCCGCTTCTTCTTTGTATCTGGTTTGAGCTGGCGTCTCGATCCGTCGCCGTCTTCCGGAAGCGGCTTTCGCTGGCCTGGAAGCAGGCGCTCTGCGGTTCCTCGTGGGAGCTCTGAATTGGTTTTGCTGGATTTGATTCGATTCTCATTCCCCCAAAGGAAACAGCTTTATTTTGCTTGCGTTTGAAATGAGGGGAGAGGCTGAAACATTTCCCCTGTTATAGTCTTATCATGCTATCCCTGAACAAAATGCATTTTCTCAAGTTATATTCTAGCAGCAACAGTTCGAGGTAATGTGCTGCTTTCGGCGTCAGGTTTGCCAGCCTTGTGATTTTTGAGTTTTTTTCTGACTCAAACTGATGTGTTCTTGGCATGAAGGAATGGCTCCGCGGAGCATCCCACCAGGACGTCCTCCACAGGGAGTAACAAGACCGGCCGGACGGCGAGGACGGCCGAGTCGCCCACCGGACTGAGCCCCAAGGTCGACCGCCGCGTGGCCATGAGCGCCGAGAGAGAGGTAAATGGCACATGCCCTGCTTCGTCTTCAGTTTACTTTTGAGAAACCGGTCCATTTCAGTATCCAGAATGCAGTTTCAGTAACTTGACTTCAGAAAAAAAAATGGTTTTAGAATGCTGTTTGATACTGTACGTCGGTGCTGTCATATCAACCAAACTTCGCCATCTTAGGCCCATCACGACTAGTTTTTGAAGGAGTGATAGCGGTTCTTAAATGCCCCGAATTTTCTCCATTATCTCATTGGTTGTGTGATAAGACAGTACAGATACACCTGTCATTCTTTGATGTAGCCCCTCTTCGTTTCTTTTAGCGCTAAATTTTAGAGGCCTATAAATAAAGAGAATCTAGTACTAAATAAAGTCTAATGATAAAACTTTTTTACAGATGGGTACATCTTTACGAGACAAATCTAACGAGTCTAAGTAAGCTATGTTTTGCTACAGTCATGCTACAGTAATCATCGTTTAACTACGGATTGCTTACCCTCATTAGATTCGTCTCGCGAATTAGACCAGAGGTTCTGCAGTTAGTTTTGTAATTAAACTTTATTTAATACTCTTAAATGATAAGATTTTTTTTAGACTCCTCTAAATTTTAGACCCCCATGAAACGAACAGCCCCGTAGTTTCTCTCTGTTAGTAGCAGTTGCCTCTTGCTTTCTCGAACAAACTTTCAGTTAGTACAGACGAAGTATTTTGTATCCAAATCAACTGCTCCAGGATATTGAATGGTTAGCAAATCCTACAATAATTGAAGCCCGTCCTCGTGCTACTACCAAACTGATGAATTGAAATTGTGGTACCAGTACTGCTGCCAGTCCTGCCTTGGGAACCGACGGCAAAACAGGCATATTTCAAGACTTGACGCAAAATCTTGTTTGGACCAGGAACCCCTGTACTTAAGATCGGCATCAGTTGTCAGTCTGCGCTAATTATGGCCCTGAGTCTGATAAACACTCAGAACGATAGACAACCTAACTAACTGATGCTATCATGCCAAATCACTGCTGAAATTTCAGCTAGATTAATAGATTTTCAGCTAGCAAAGTTTGATAGTAAAATCACTGCCGAAATTTCAACAACTATTTGTTTCCAAGGATATAATGCCAGTGGTCGTTTTCCCATACAGAAAACTTACTAGATTTTTCAGCTAGCAAAGTTTGGTAGTAAAATCACCGCCAAAATTTCAACAACTGTTTATTTCCAAGGACACTAGAAGAGGGCAAGAAAATTAAGCATCCTGGCAGGATTCTTACAACTGGTAGTGGTAGCTTCCAGCATAAAAATGAGAGAATTCATTATCGAAGTAGGATTTATTAAGATCACTTTCACTCTCTAGCTAGCACATGCCACTGTGGAAATCACCACAAGTTTATCAATTGAAATTTGCTGGGTAGTACCGCTTTCACCATCAGTGATCTTGCAAGCATTAATTTTGTCCTTCTGTGTAATGAAATCACCAGAAAAGGAGGCCACCGACGAAGCTGTCGGAGCTGGAGTCCCAGCTGTCTCAGCTGCAAGACGAGCTCAAGAAGGCCAAGGAGCAGCTCCACTCCACCGAGCTCTCCAAGAGGCGGGCCCTGCAGGAGGCAGAGGAGGCACGGGCGCAGGCCGCCACAGCGTCCGCGCAGGTGCGCCACTCCGAGGCACAGCTCGCCGAGCTCTCGTCGGCCGAGGACGCCCGCCTCCACGAGCTGCGCCGGCTGTCGCAGGAGCGCGACCGCTCGTGGCAGTCGGAGCTGGAGGCGTTGCAGAAGCAGCACGCCGCGGACTCGGCCGCGCTGGCCGCGGCCATGGGCGAGGTGCACCGCCTCCGCGTGCAGCTCGCCGCCGCGGCGCGCGCCGACCGCAGGCAGGACGTGGTGGAGGCGCTGGCCACCATCGACGAGCTCAAGGTGAAGCTCAAGGCGAGCGAGGAGGCCGAGGCGCAGGCGCGCGCCATGCACGAGGAGTGCAAGCAGCAGCTGGAGGCGAGCCGCGCCACGATCGACTCGCTGCTCACCGACGGCTCCAAGCTGATGGACTCGTTCAGCCTGGTGGTCAAGGAGCTCGAGGAGTCGCGTGCCAAGGTCAAGGCCCTCGAGGAGGAGATCGCGGAGACGTCGGCGAAGGCCAGTCAAGCCAGCGAGCGCTGCAACTGCTCGGGTTCAGAGGCCGCGGAGCTGAGATCGGAGTTGGAGGCCGCGGAGGCCAGGTTCCAAGAAGAGAAGATCCTGAGTACCGTGGAGACGCAGTGCGCGTACGAGCTCATGGACCAGCTAAAGACGGAGTCCGACCTGCGGCACAGCAAGCTCGCCGCGGCGCTCGAGAGCACCAAGTCCGAGGTGATCTTCCTCAAGGCGAGCCTGTTCGACAAGGAGTCAGAGCTGCAGCGCGCCCTGGAGGCGAACAAGAAGCTACAAGCCGACACGAGATCAACGGACAGCACGGCCGACGAGCTGAAAGAGCAGCTTCAGGGCGCCCTGCAAGAGAACGGGCAGCTGAAGCTCGAGCTGCAGCAATACGAGTCCGAGAAGGGCTCGGCGAGGACGCCGGAGGCCGACGCGGCGGAGGCGGCGAAGAAGGGGGAAATGGAGACCGAGCTACGGCGTCTGCGGGTACAGGCCGAGCAGTGGAGGAAGGCCGCGGAGACTGCCATGGCGCTGCTCACGGTAGGCAAGGGCGGGAACGGCAAGGTCGTGGAGCGGACCGAGTCGTGGGAGGGCGGCAAGTACGCGGGTATATGTGAGGAGTTCGTCGACGACGACGCGGCGGCGAGGAAGAACGGCAATGTGCTCAAGAGGATCAGCGGCATGTGGAAGAAGTGATCAGAAGCTGAACAGTGGTAGTGTGGTTTGTACAACTACTCTGTAGGGATCGCTTCATGTTTCAGGTGTAATTGTTTTTTGCCGGTGTTGCTGTGGTATAAAAAAAACATAGGAGTGTTGCTGTACTTGTCAGGTAAATGTGCTCATAGCTGTATTATACGTGGTATACGGAGGGTCAATTCATCCCGGTGTGAAAGGTTGTAGTAGGCATTTTTTTTCTTAGTTTTCAAACACGACGGAGAATTTCCATTGATTCTGGTATCGTTTGAAAAGCAGAGCTTCAATTGATTCTCGGGTTCAGCTCTCCGTTCACTACTGATCCGGTGATTCCTCATTGTCAACGAAAAGTGGCGCTCATTTGGGATCTCAGAACTTTCAACTTTTCAGCCCAGTTCTCTCGGGTTAACTCTGATTTCATTTCCTGTTATGGGCTCTTCCGGCCCATTGTTTGGTCCCTCTTGACACTGCTTTGGGCTGGGCAGAGCATTCAAACAGTTCTGGAGGAACAGGCCCGCATTTCGATCATCTCCACAAAACACGCACGAACGGATGCAATGATTGATGCCCACCATCATGAAGCATGTCAGCAAGTGATGATTACCAGACTAATACGGCTCATTGCTGATTGTTCATCTTTCACTCACAGAAAGTAAAATTGACATTATAGATTACTCATCATATCATGAGCCATTAGCCCATCAGTGCGCTCTTCTTCAACAGAGCAGCAATCATATGGTTGTTTCGGCAGTGCCGCGCTTGGTCTCAGACTCTCAGTATGCCCACTTGGCTAACCTTCACCACAATAGTAATACTGTAACAGCAATACTGATGATACTAGTGATCTGAGCATTTCTGGTTTTCACAGGTCGAGAACCCTGTACCGCTCTGAAACGATACGGCTGAGTGTCACCCAACGACCTTGCAGGCCTGCAGGAGCAGGGAAGACGAAGCCATGCGATGCGATCTGTAGCTGTACATGCTGCCGGCTGCCTCAGCCCCACGCCTGCAAGCGTCCAGTCAGATGGATGCGTTATCCATGTGGATCGAAGCAGTCCCTAGCGAACAGTTTGTAGTGGTGGCGCATCATGGCTTGGCGGTACGTGGTCACATGAAAACCATGGCCCTACGCACGCCTGCATCCAATATTCCAATCCAGTGCTCCTACTACGCCCATCAAATCAGTGAACGGATTACCTTTTCTGGAGAGGTTGCTGGACACAGAGCCCAGAGGCGATCTTGTCCTGGGATTGTTAATCTGAATTCTTGCAAACACCCAGCGATTTGCTTTGATTAAAGCTGTGAACTTTTTGGTCTTCTCTTGGGATAATGCGTGACGTGAAGCAACTCGATTCTTCCGGACAATTAAATCCTAACTTGATGTATATCAGCATGTAAAAGTCTTCAGAAGAAAATTTCTGACGGACGAGGAAAATGGACGTGATCTCACGTTGAAATGAACAAAGTTATTAAGCATTTCGGCCTTTTCTTCTGTGAAGTAAGAGAGGGCCGAGGGAACCATGACTCATTTTGAGCGTTTCTTCCAATGCGTCACAAAAATAAATATACAGGTATTTCAAAAATGTTAATGTTGATGTCTTGCAGTTGAAGCTTGGAATTCCTATTCAGATGTTTCCAATGCGCTGCAGCTGTTGCTAGCGAACATTCCACATTAGCTATGATGGAAAGTTGTAACATGTAAGGTTGGGGATAAATTAAAAGAGAGATATGATGCAATCGTAAAATAAAAGTGGATCTTATTTTCTTTAATGTTGAATTCCATGTTCTTTCTTAATTATGCAATGTTTTAGACAAATATATAGTTTAAATTGAATTCGATTTGTTGTCCTAAATACTGTTAAGAACAAAGGAGCATAAACCAACTATGAAACTCAAGAAGTAGATGAGCCATATAACACCAAGCACGACTCTTACTGGGGTCTAACATATTATTAGCCAATTATGCTATCGACTCATAGGTGTTTAGAAAACTTAAACGACCTCATGTTGAATGAGAAGCGTACCTGAAGGTAAAGTCGATTGACCTTCAGGTATGGCCGGATTCTGGGGTAGATGTTTACATCATCCAAAAGTCAATATAAGAACACATTTTAACTAATAATGACTGTTTTGCATGTCAACATCTACTATAGCCTAACTCTTATAAAAAGAGAGCTTTTCTATCTTTCCTCTCTTATTCCTCCGCTTAGGGGTTTGATCCTAACAAGTCATTGGAACTGCCTTAGATATTCTTTTACGCAGCCCGTGCAAGATGCTAACCCGGTATGGCCACTGCTCCTGGAAAATTTTTGCGCGAACCATTGCCACTGCATTGTCGCGTCATTCATGATTCAGATGATGAGGGTATCAATTCGATGGTCGTATGTGAGAAGAAAGTTTCGAAATGTGACAAATCATTAACAGAAGATTTAGTACCATCCGAGTGTGTACGTTTGCCCAGCGAATAAGGGGTGTTTGTTTCGTTTAGGATTAAAGTTTAGGTCAAAATTTTTGCTATTTAAAAGTATTAAATAAAGTGTAATTATAAAACATTTTACAGAAACTTGGGCTACTTTGCGTGACGAATCTAATGACGGTAATTAAGCCGTGATTAGACGATAGTTACTGTAGCATCACTATAGCAAAACATAATTTAATTAGGCTCGTTAGATTTGTCTCGTAAATTAGCACCTATCTGTAAAAAAGTTTTATAATTAAGCTTTATTTAATACTCTTAAATAACAAGATTCTCTGAACTAAACTTTAGGACTAAAGGAAACGAACACGCCTGCCCACACAAAGAACCCGCCGCCCGCGGCCGTGCGATGATCTTCGTACGCAGTACACCGTATCCACTTGCGTGATGTACAGGAATCAATACATCCTTGACCGGGTCATGGCTTCGTGGACCACCCACGGCGCGCGAGGCTCCGGAATCCCAACGGCCGGCAGGTTTTTCCTCTTGGGCAGTTCAGGACACCTCCAAGTGCCCGTCCGCCATGGCAATGCGTGGATCTCCGCCAATACATACAGGAGTACAGTAATAATCAACAGCGCCGCCGCCGCCGTACAACGGTGAAAAGGCCGTCCGTTCCGCAGCCGTGGGGTAAAAGGCGGCCGGATGACTGCCCAATCCGGCATTCACCACGTGCGAGCGCGCCGGGAACGCCGATGGCTGCTCGGCTCGCTGCCCCCACCAAAAGTGGCAAGATCCAGCATCCAGGACACCGCGGCATATGCTGGCGGGCAGAGTGAAAAAAAAAAAAACTTGACAAGCAACGGATCTCATCTCGTCGGCTCTGACACCAATGCTATTCTAATCATGCGACGACGTGCCATCGCCACCCGTTCCGTCGGCTTTGTTCCCGTCTCCTCCCTGGCTCCCTCTCGAAACATGGGCGAAAAGAGTGGCAGGCAGGTAAAAGCGACCACGAAAGGCAGCAGCGGTTCTCACAGTTGACGACGCAGTACTCCTGCCGGTGAAAAATTCCCAGAAGGGCTGGGAAAAAACAGCCGAGCAAAAGCCTTTCCGAGCATGGAACGTTTTATGGCCGAGTTGTAAATGCCTCATTTAACGGAAGCAAGTTGAAACGGTGCAGATGGACCATGGCTGCCATTAAAAACAGTTGGGGGGAGTACTCGCCAATGGCGCCATCGGTTGCCCACTGCATGGTGCCGGATCACCTCCCGCGTGCGTCCATGACGCGCGAGGCACACGACTGAATCTGACCTGCCCCAAGCCAACGTCTTCTTTCCGTACGACCGGTCACAGCAGCTGGGTAACGTCTTCCGCCGCGACTGGTCCGCGGCTCCCGGGGCCCGGCTGTCATACTCCCCTACCACGGGGCCCGCTCAGATGCCATAAGAGGCGACAGGGACAGCGCCGTTCGGCTGGCAGCGGGAGCGTGACCGTCACGAGCGGGCGAGGAGATTGGGTGCGGGAGGGAACCAACGGCTCGTCGCCGGCCGGACCGCTCCCCAGTCCCCACCCCCTACCTCCGGCTGCCCCGCCGCCGTGGTCCGCGCAGCTTGAAGTGGGGTCCATGCACCCCGGGTGGTGGAGACTGGTGAGCAGGGAGGGAGCGGGCCGAGTCGCCGTCGGGGCGGGCAGTGGGGTGGGCGGGCGAATCGATTCTGCGTGCGGGGGCGGGTGCTGGCTGGCGGATAAAAAGGGGCGCCTTTAGAGACTGGTGAGGAAAAGTGAGGGAAAAGGTTGGGCTGTTTGCCCTTCCTTGCATTTTTCTTCTTCTCATTTCCGGTTTCCATTTTACTTCGTCGTCCTGGATGCGTTGGTCTTGACTCTTGCGTTTGATCTGACCCGGGGAGGTGGGTACTAGAAGAGGGACGTGCGGTGGGTTCAGAGGGCGACCAGAGTTAGGTTCTTGGCGCCTTCAGCGGGTTGAGGAAGGTGAGGGACTTTCAGGGCTTTCGGTGGTTGCTTACTTGCTTTGAAGGTGAAAGCCTGCCTTTTTCTCGCTGTAGAAATAGGATCTTTCCGGGGTTTTTGGTCGCTGTGTTTGATACTTTATTTCCTGGTTGCGTTTGCCCGCGGTTCTCTTGGGGTAGTGGAACAAGGGTACATCAGCCATAGGTGAGAGGTTTCTCTTGAGGGGTAGAATCCAGTGCTTCAGTTCGCGCTTCAGTATTATGGTGAGTTTCGTCCCCGCTAAGCTGTTGATCTAGTGCAGGAGGCTAGACAGTGCAAATGCCTTTCTTGTAAGGTGGTTGCAATTTATGGCGAAGAATTTTGCCCTTTTGGTGTTGGGTACTTCGTGTTCGTCCTTGTTTCTTCACCTGGGAGCTCAGTTCCTTCTGTTTCTTTGCTCGATTCGGTCCATGGCTCTGGCTTCCTAGAAATTTTACAGCTCTTTCTTGGGAAACACTGAATGATTTTTATGGAACTTCCCTTCGTTTTGTGTATCTGGTTTTCAAAGAACTTTTCGTCGATTTTTACTCCTGTGGATGTATAATTTTGGGGAATGACTAGGACACAAATTATACCTGTTGAATATTGCCCGTCTTTTGGTGTAGCTTTGGTTTCTGTGGCCAGTTCAGATTTTGTTCATTGTTGATTGTTGCCTTTTTTTTGCGAGGATTATTGCCTTGTTTTACATAGGCTTGTTCTTGTACTGAATACTGAACCTTTGATCTGTTCTTTTACTTGCAGTCGAGGGACTGAAGACAAGGTAAGTAAAAGCCAAGCATAATGGGTAAGAAAGGAAAGTGGTTTAATGCTGTGAGGAAAGTCTTCAGCTCCTCCGATCCAGATGGGAAGGAAGCAAAGGTATGCTAAACTTCCTTCACAATAAAAAGAAAATATCAATTGTCATCAAACTTTATCATTTCATTCAGTATGATTTTGGCTATTTTGAAGGCTGAGAAGGCGGACAAGTCAAAATCCAGGAGGAAATGGCCATTCGGCAAGTCGAAGTCCTCTGATCCTTCGACTTCAGAGACTGCTCCAGTAGCTCCTTTGCCACCAGCACCATCAACACAACCTACTCGGCCACACTCTCAGGAGATCAAAGATGTCAAGCCAGTTGAAACAGACAGTGAGCAGAACAAGCATGCCTACTCGGTTGCGCTTGCATCTGCAGTCGCTGCAGAAGCTGCCGCAGTCGCTGCCCAGGCCGCGGCTGAGGTTGTCCGCCTCACAGCAGTCACCACGATGACCACCTCGAAAATGCCTGTTAGTTCAAGGGACGAACTTGCAGCCATCAAGATTCAGACGGCCTTCAGGGGTTATCTGGTAATGCATCCACACTTCTAAGATATTTGGTGCTTACTTTTCTTTTATATATTGATGTCATTGCACTAGCCATATGAAAGAAGAAGTTATGATCTTCTGATTGCACTATGCATGCAGTCACCATCTTGAAAATTCACCTGCACCTGAGAGCTTGGACATAAGCTAAGCCATGATTAAAATTTTGAATACATCTGATTTGGTTGGTAAAGAGTTGCTATCTGATTCATCATTGTATATTTGTATGCTTTGTTCGTTTGGGAACACTGCCAAGATTTTGCTTTGGGGGTCATTTTCAAATTTATATTTTTATGATGTTTCAATGTTGTCACACGAATGGAATGTGATGCCGTCATGGCAGCTGCAAAAAGAAAAGAGTCAAAGTGGCACTTTCTACAAGAAATGGAGAACAATTGCATTTAGCCTCACTGGATTTGTTGAGCTATATTATCTTTTCATTTGATTAAATGGTTACTAAATTTGCAAACTTACTCTTTTTTAGGCAAGGAGAGCACTGCGGGCACTAAGAGGTCTAGTTAGGTTGAAGTCTCTAGTTGATGGAAATGCCGTCAAACGCCAAACTGCCCACACCTGGCATTGCACTCAAACGATGACAAGAGTTCAAACTCAAATCTACTCTAGACGAGTGAAGATGGATGAGGAAAAACAGGCTCTGCAAAGGCAGCTACAATTGAAACAGCAGAGGGAACTTGAGAAAATGAAGGTGAGCTCACAATTTTGATGCCATAATTCTGAGGTTATATGTGATAACTAGGAATTGCTTTTTCGATTATACAAGAACACATATCATACATTTTCAGATGAGAGAGTCAATTACAACAACTGTAACAGTGGCTTCAAATGCTTTTTTTATTTGGATGTTTGGTTACTGTAATAACAATTTGGCAATTTCAAACAGAGTTCTGAAATAACAGAGTCCGACATTTAACTTTCTTATCAGATTGATGAAGACTGGGATCACAGCCATCAGTCCAAAGAGCAGATTGAGGCTAGCCTGCTGATGAAACAGGAAGCCGCACTAAGACGTGAAAGAGCACTGGCGTATGCGTTTTCCCATCAGGCAAGTGCACTCTTTAGTTTCCTAGACATCTTTGATGGGTTTTTTTTTTTGCTTGATATTATTTACTTCTGTACATATCAATTCAATATATGTTGTTGTTTTATCATTCGCTCACCAATTCTGTATCTCTTTTGTTCTATTAATCTCGTGCAGTGGCGAAATTCTGGTCGAACTGTAACCCCAACATTCACGGACCCTGGGAATCCTAACTGGGGCTGGAGCTGGATGGAACGTTGGATGACGGCAAGGCCTTGGGAGAGCAAAGTGACACCAGATAAGGATACTAAAGACCGTGCTTTGGCAAAGAATCCGAGCACTAGTGCAGTTCGAACGGCAGTACCCCGTGCCATCTCAATCCAGAGACCGGCAACACCAAACAAGTCGAGCCGTCCACCTAGCAGGCAATCACCATCAACTCCTCCATCGAAGGGCCCATCTACCTCAGGAAAAAACAGGCCAGCAAGTCCAAGGGGTAGTTGGCTCTACAAGGAGGATGACTTGAGGAGCATCACAAGCATACGCTCCGAACGGCCAAGGAGGCTGAGCATAGGTGGAGCATCAGTCCGGGATGATGCAAGCCTAACAAGCACGCCACCTCTCCCCAGCTACATGCAGTCAACAGAGTCTGCAAGGGCAAAGTCTCGATACCGCAGTCTATTGGCTGACAAGCTTGAGGTTTCTGATAGAGCGCCTCTGGTCCATTCGGTAGTTAAGAAGCGCCTGTCCTTCCCGGTTGTCGACAAGCCAAGCATTGTGCCGACAGATAAGCCGAAGGAAAGAGCGAGACGACATTCAGACCCTCCAAAGGTTGATCCTGCCACGCTGAAGGATGTCCCTGTTGCCTGAATCCTTATTATTGTTAGGTTGTTTCTTTTTATTAACTCATCGTGTATTCTGTAATTTAGATTGTGTTCTCTAGGGGGGGAAACCCTTTTGTGAAATGTATGATCTGTCAGGGTTTGATTTGTGGTAATTCTAACTGTACGTACAGACTGGGGTTTCCCCTGTGGTTTGATGTGTGTGATGCTGACTGTGTGTGCTCTTGGCTTTCGATGTACAATGTGAGCAATTTTCTCCATTTCATGAAGTGTTGTTACCCTTTGCATTTCCGATTTCAGTGCTACATGTGATTTCAGTGTGCTTGTGTACATGTCTAATTTCTTCTGAACTAGAAAGGTAACAAAATGAGAAAATAGTTTACAGAAGTAGCAGAGTTCCGCGACTGCATTCTATGATCACTGATTGTTACAAACTGGGATCACAATTACCTTTTACGAATGGAATGACTATAGAATCCTAGTCTTATTAAAAAATACTTTACTTTTGATGTAATGGCACGCAAACAAGCGTATTTTGGGAGGCAGTGCTTCTGTAGCTGCATTAGTTGGGGTTTTTTTTTTTTCTAATCGAGGGATTTGGAACTGAGGAGAAACCATTTCTGTTTCAGAATGGTGTCTGGAAGGATTTGCCTACGATCTGGCAACGTGTGAATTGTGATCCCCATTCTGAAGAATCGGGGTCTGATGTGCCATACGAGAGACATGCAAGCCTTCAACCAATGGCTGTCGAAATTGAAGAGGTGGCAAGAAAACCAATTAAACTGCGCGGGGCATGGGAACTAAAGCAGTGCTGCGCCTGCGTGCTCATGCGGAGCTGAAGGTGTGGCGATCTGAGGCTGAGCTGAGCTTGTAATTTCGCTGTTCTGCCCCTTCATTCCATAGTCATAATTCTAGTCGGTACTGTAAACAAACTATGTCCCTGCAACTGAAAAGAGAGACGGTGTGAGAGAGAGAGGGGCGTTCGGCGCATGGAGGTCTAAATTTTAGAGGAATCTAAATTCTAAATAAGTTATATTAAATAAAGTTTAATTACAAAACTAACTACAGAACTCTGGTCTAATTCGCGAGACGAATCTAATGAGGGTAATTAAACAATGATTAGATGATGGTTACTGCAGTATTACTGTAGCATGACTGTAACAAAACATAGATTAATTAGGCTTATTAGATTCGTCTCGTAAAGATGTACCCATCTGTAAAAAGATTTCATCATTAAACTTTATTTAATACTAGATTTTTTTGTTTAGAGGCCTCTAAAATTTAGCGCTAAAAGAAACGAACAGGCCAGAGAGAGAGACGATGCCAAAATCCTGGGCCAAGATTTATATGTAAAGCCCAATTATTCGGCCGATATTAAACACACAGAAGAAAGGTAGAAGCAATTCTGTTTCCTTCTGCACGAGAAAATCGAGACGAGCCCCGCACCAACGGAGCAGCACACAGCGGCAGCCAGGTCCGGCCGTCCGGGTCGATCAGCCACCCGCCGATTAAAACCCCCACCCGCGAAGGCGCCAACTTCGCAGGTTCTCCCCGCCCCCCGCCGCGAAGAAGAGGCTTCGATCCAGATCCAGGTACCCTTGGCCAGCGACCGCTTCTCTCCCCCGCCTCCTCCTCCAATTCCCGTAAGCGTCCGCATCGCGATGGAGTGGTGGTCAATACTTGTGTCGAGTTGACTCCTTCGATTGTTTGTTAGTATGCCCTAGCTTGCCTTGATGGATCGCTCGCTTTTGTCCGTAGTTTTTTTTTTTTTTTTGGGTTTGATATTCGTGTCCATCAGACTGTTACGGATTTGGTTGCTGCGCGGTGTAGTATAGTGGAGTCATGTCGGTTTATTTTTCCTCAATCCTTTCGAGGTTCAGTGCAATGCCATCGCGTTAAAGTCCATCGCTGATCGTGAAGCGTCAATACTTTTGGAGCACTGAGAAGCTGTTTATTGTGATATCAGTAGGTTTAAATTTTGAACTGGATACCGCTATACGTTTAATTTGTGCGCATTGTTTAGGTCGAGTACTGTTGGGAGCTGTTTCTATCTCAGGATTTTAGCAAAGCCAGGTTTAGTTGAACCAAAATTAAAGCCTAACAAACTGCAACCTTGTTTGTTCAGACTATTCAAACACTAAGATAATAAAAGGAAAAAAAATCAGTTTTACTAAGACTCATATTATGGGTTTTATGAGAGACTGCTCTCACCGGTCAGCATTTGAGTGACATCCATCACTTATCTGCTTTGTTTAATTTCTCACATGGTTCTCTGTTTGTGGAACTGGTTAACCTCTTTCTTGCAGTCAAATACGTAGTTGGCTTGGCTTCTGTAATTCTGTGGTGACAACGCCATTGAAAATGGTATGCTTTATTGATCCAAAATTTTCTTGCGTTTTCTTTGTTCTGGAGGCTAGATATTCAGCGAGGAATTTGTTTTATTCTTGGAATCTTTGTTGCATTTCATGCTTTTCCATCCAAAAGAACTAATTATTTTTTCTTTGTTTATTCTTTTAGGTGGTTCTTGCAGCCTCTATGATGTCAAAGTCCGGAAAGGGTGAGCTGGTTTGGCATTTTCTGAGTCATAGAAGTCGAATGCTGTTATTGAACTCTAAATGATATATCTGCTTAGTTGGACCAAATTTACTTATAATTTGGCAGCTATATACTGTATATATCAATATCTGGGATTGTTATTTAAGATGACTCTTGAACACTAAATGTTTCTTCAGAATTTTGGGAGCGGTGCTATATATTCTACTATTTCTCTTTCCATGCTATTTAGCTATCAATTGTGTTGGAACAGGAACACTTTAACGGCATCTTTGCAATAAGCTCTGCTCAGTACATTATTAGTTTCTTTTGTCAAGTTACTATCACCTCTTTTCTTTTCTCCTGTACTGTTTGCTTGCTGCATGAAGTGATTATGTGTTATTCCTCTGTTTCTTCAATTACAGTACTTGTATCAAGACAATTTGTTGACATGACTCGGGGAAGGATTGAGGGACTGCTTGCAGCATTTCCAAAGTTGGTGGGAACGGGAAAGCAGCACACTTATGTTGAAACTCAAGATGTCCGTTATGTTTATCAGCCAATTGAAGCTCTATATCTTCTAATCATAACTAATAAGCAGAGTAACATTCTTGAGGACTTAGATACGCTGCGACTGCTCTCCAAACTTGTATCCTGCTCTTAGTTTATGCCACATCCTTATCATCAAAGGCTACTTTACTGCTAAACTGTTGCATAATCAACATCAGAAAGGAAGCCAATTTTATCATTTTCTTTAATTACAAGGATAAAGTTAAATACATATATCTTTACTTTTGGAAAATATTAAATGATACTGTGTATATATGGGCTATTGGGACTGGTGCTTAGCATTTGCATATTTTAAATGACAATTCAATGGAGTGATTTCCTTAAACATGTACAAAGGTACCTGAATACTCGCCCTCGCTGGACGAGGAAGGTGTCTGTACAGCAGTATTTGACCTTGTCACAGCTTTTGACGAAGCCATTTCCCTTGGAAACAAAGAAAATGTAACTGTTGCACAAGTTAAACAATATTGCGAAATGGAGAGCAATGAAGAGAAACTCCACAAACTGGTCATGCAAAGCAAAGTAAATGAAACTAAGGATCACATGAGACAGAGAGTTACCGAGATTGAGAAAAGCAAGGTTCGTTCTAACTTTTTCTCAAGCACAACGCGTGCTTCTCTTAAATCTCGCACATCATGGGATTATGTTACCTGCTTGTAGGTCCTCATATTGTTAAGTTGAGATTTCTGGAATGATAGCTATTAGAACCCTTTAAAATATTTTAGTCCGCCGAATATTGACTTATCTGTGTTCTTTCTTGTTTACCACTTCACTTCGTCTGTGACATGGGATCTTAATCACTGATTACATCCTGTTTGATATATTCCAGTGCTGCCGTTGATTATGAATTGAAATATGCAGAGGGTGTCTCATAGTTGTCACTTTTTTATCTATATGTTGTCTGTTCTGTTTGTTCATGTTTTCTATACTGTAAGCATGGTAGTAACCATTTTAAATTTAGGGACAATTATGTTTTTACCCTCACTCTGAACTCTAATTGTGATTTTACCCTCATTTTTTTGACTTTGTGATTTTACCCCTGTTTTTTCAACTTGAAGCCAGAGTTGACCCTACTAGGGGTAAAATCGAAATAGAATTATTCTGATTTTACCCCTACTAGGGGTAAGATCTGGCTTCATGTTGAAAAACCAGGGGTAAAATCACAAAGTAAAAAAAGTGAGGGTAAAATCAGAATTAGAGTTCAAAATGAGGGTAAAAACACAAATGCCCCTTAAATTTAACCACTTCTTGTATGTGATCCAGGTCTCTAATTGTCGTTATTAATCTGTTGTGATCTTCCGTGATAACATTTTTTTTGGGTTCTATTTCAAGTCAAATTATATTGCTAATTTGTGAATGGAAGCATGTGTTGATGTATGTTGAGTGAAAGATGCAGTACCAGCTTATCATATTTAAAGTTCTAGCCTGAAAATATAATCTTCTGTGTAGTTATGGACTCGAAATTTAGTTTCAAAGTTATGACACTAGTTCATGTCGGTCGTGCTTTATTTATGCCTCCATTTGGTTGCTGGCTAAAATTTGGCATGCCCCATGGGTGATAAGAGTTGGCTAGTTTCTTTCCTTTGTGAACTGGAAGTAAAAGGACCAACTAGTTGGCATCCAAATTCTTCCACCTCCTTGTATGAGCACTCTTGGCTTTGGGTAGACTCAATATTGTTTGCTATTTGGATTGTGGACTTTTTTTTTTGCAGCGCATAGTTCATGCTTATCCTCTTTAAGTAGTAAGCTTAAAGCACCCTTGCAAAAGCACATGTGATCATGTGTTATTACAAGTGCTCTTTGAGTAATTTGCAATGGTAGTAAATAGTATCCCACAGCATTATGGCTAAAATTGTGCAGATTGATAGAGGCAAGTCTGAGAAAGCGTTTGGTCCCATGAGGAGTCCTAACAATATTGACATGAACACTAGAGGCAGTGGTCCAGGGGCTGGGCCTATATTTGGTGACATTCATAAGACCAAAGGTTAGTACCCAGACGCTTGTCTGATCTGGATATTTGACACTGTTAATCTTAGTGACACACTATCTTGTTTTCTTGCTGATGTTAATAGATATGATTAAAATTGTTTAGATTTGAAACGATGGATAGTGAATTTACCTTTCAAAATGTTAATGTAGAATTTCAAGTCTGGCATGAACTTCCATTGAAGGCTTATGGCTTTGAAATGGATTTTGGAAAGGAACCATCATGGATTTTAAACATTAATGAATTCCTCCGATAAGAACGTCTATTTTATATCTGACCACTCTTGGCTTTCCTACAGAGCAACCACTGGCTTCTTCTCCTGCGCACAGTAAATTAGCTGGTGGTATGAAATTGGGGAAGGGACAAAAAACTAATCAGTTCCTGGAATCTTTGAAAGCTGAAGGAGAAGTCATTTTGGAGGACACTCAACCAAGTGCAGTTCAGTCAAGACTGTCATCTGTCCCACAAAGTGATCCTATCACAGTGAAAATTGAAGAGAAGCTCAATGTCACCATTAAAAGGGATGGCGGAGTTAATAATTTTGATATTCAAGGAACACTTGCCCTCCAAGTTCTGAATGACACCAATGGTTTTATTCAGTTGCAGGTCATTTTCTATATTTGATCTCTGGACTTCACATTCTTTATTAGACGATGTTCAGACTCACATCAAAAGGGTCATTTGGCTTTCGTGCCACGTAACCTTTTCTGGCATTTTTATTGAAGTTGCTAATTTTGACCAAATATCTTTTTTGCTCTATTGAAGGCAAGGCAATAGAAACCTCTGCTGCGAAATCGTTGCTCTGCATCTACACTGCTTATGATAATGAGCTTCTAATCTGAAAAACCATTGAATTTGTGATAATCCTGCCCTTAGCTCTCACACTGTTCAAATCATATGCCACGAGATTCTCTGTGATAGGAACTAACTCTGCCCTATTGTGTACTCCCTCCATTCTGATTTTGTTGACGTTGTTTAGCTTAAATTTGAGCTAACCAATCTCTACAAAAAAAAAAAAGAACCGAGGGAGTATCCGCTAATGGAGCAACATGTATACGTATCACAATTACCTTATTTTTATGCAAGGTTGCTTGTTGGCTAATAATACTTTCCTAGTTACTGTAGTTTTAATTAGAGGTTAATGTCCAATATATGGTACTGTTTGCAGATTGAGAACCAAGATGTAACTGGACTTAGCTTCAAGACACACCCTAACATTAACAAAGAGCTTTTCAATAGTCAGCAGATTGTGGGGGCAAAAGATCCAAACAGGCCTTTTCCCACTGGTCAAAATGAAACCCCTCTTGTGAAATGGAGGATCCAAGAGTTGAATGAGGCATCTCTGCCGTTGGCAGGTATACCACAACGGTCTTTCATTAAATAGCCTTAAAATTGATCTTTTCTAACCTGTTTTTGCCTCTCGCAGTCAATTGCTGGCCTTCAGTATCTGGAAATGAAACATATGTAAACATTGAATATGAAGCTTCAGATATGTTTGATTTGCACAATGTTGTCATCTCTATACCTCTACCTGCACTCAGGGCGGCTCCAAGTGTTAGACAGATAGATGGTGAATGGAAGTATGTTTTGCAAACTTGTCCTAGTCCTACCTGTTTTCTTCCTTAATGAAATGATGGACAATTCTCCTGCATGCACCTAAAAAATCCTTGCTACCTACCTTAAATACTCCAACAATGCGAATGTCTTAAAACTGCCCTGTACTGCCTGAATAGTGCTAAATTCTACTATTTTAACTGTGATCTGAAAGGAAATAACAAATCCTGCAACTGTCCTGGTGAGCTCTAAAAGGGTAGGTTATATAAGAAACGTGGACATGGTTCGAAAAAAAAACATGATTCATGTATAAGAAAGATTGGAGCTGTGAAGCACAGGGAAATTCTGTTTGCAGCTGAGCAGTACCATTTAATATGAACAGAGTGTTGGTGTTGTTAACTACTAGGTTAACTACTAGTAGTCTAGTACTCTGCTCATTTTGACAACTAATAAACAGAAAAAAAATTATAGCTGTCATGATATTTTAGTTCTTCTCTGAAAAAATATTATATAGTGAAGATGTTTATTGGGAACTGTCAGTGTCCTAAATGTCAAGAATGGTGATAATAGTAATTTTGGAAATTGATGTTTCACCTAGTTTTTCTTCAAAACCAGAACTGACCCCAATACCTGAAAGCAGCCATTTTTTTGTCTCACCTAAAAACTCGCCAGATTCTAACGTTTAGATTTGTTTACTCAAGATTTGAAGTCTGCGATCTATATATCTAGAAGCAATTCTAGGCCTAATTTTAAGTTGTATTTATTTTTGGATAAGAATGATCAGCTTTCCACGAAATAAATTCAAAATTTTGCCTCTTTGATTTTTCCCCCCTTGTATTAAAATCTCTCCCAGTAACCCATCTGGTTGATCCCTAGGAGAGCAGGTCACCCATCCATCTGGTCTCTACCTGCATAAATTGATTGATCTCCTGTTTTCTTGTGTGCAGGTACGACTCGAGAAACTCAGTGTTGGAATGGTCAGTCATTCTAATTGATGAATCCAACCGCAGGTACATGAAATATGTGTTATCTCATTATTGTGCATTTTCTTCTCATGCTATCTCTGACAACTTGTCTTTCTTCCAGTGGTTCTATGGAATTTGCTGTTCCTGCAGCTGATCCATCATCATTTTTCCCGATCTCTGTTGGATTTTCTGCGCCAAGCACTTTCAGTGATTTGAAGGTTGGTTCCATCACATCCAGGGTTCTTTTGTTGTGCAACCATTTTATTATAGCTGTGTCGCCTTATATATCTGCATAGCACAATCATGAGCTATTTGGGAATTATACCCCTTACCCATTGTACCACGAAACTTGTACGCTTTTTGTTGATAAATCTCACCCTGGGACATGTATCATGTCTCTTTCGTTTTTCTATTTTGTGAGCCATCAGTCCAGGGAGTTGCATCTATCTTTAAGCGCCAAACAATGGGTTCTGAATCCTTATTGGTTTTTAGGACAATGATGATATACTCATTTCAATGCTCATCTCCACCATTGTACATAGCAGCACTGTCGCTTTAAAGAAAGATCAAGCTAACCAACAAAAATGTGTAGCAGTACTGGTCATGATTTTGTTATACGTGGTCATATGATTTTTTTAAAAGGAAAACCCTTTATGCTTCGACCGCAATTTTTTTGTACTTCAATATGATAATGTGCTATGCTAATGTGAAGCTATGAACGTAGCATGCCATCCATCTTTGGCTGAGGGAACTCTGCTTTCTGAATTTGATGTTTTTTTTCTTATGTAATAATTCTTGTGGTCTTGTTTCAGGTTACCGCTGTTCATCCGTTGAGGGAAGGTAGTCCCCCAAAATTTTCGCAGAGGATTCGATTGGTCACTGATAATTACCAAGTCATCTGACATCCCACTCGAAGTTAGTTTATTTTGGTCAGGTTATCGATTGTTCATATAGCAGCACTGTCGCTTTAAAGAAAGATCAAGCTAACCAACAAAAATGTGTAGCAGTACTGGTCATGATTTTGTTATACGTGGTCATATGATTTTTTTAAAAGGAAAACCCTTTATGCTTCGACCGCAATTTTTTTGTACTTCAATATGATAATGTGCTATGCTAATGTGAAGCTATGAACGTAGCATGCCATCCATCTTTGGCTGAGGGAACTCTGCTTTCTGAATTTGATGTTTTTTTTCTTATGTAATAATTCTTGTGGTCTTGTTTCAGGTTACCGCTGTTCATCCGTTGAGGGAAGGTAGTCCCCCAAAATTTTCGCAGAGGATTCGATTGGTCACTGATAATTACCAAGTCATCTGACATCCCACTCGAAGTTAGTTTATTTTGGTCAGGTTATCGATTGTTCATATTTACAGTATACATAGAAGCTAAGATTTTCACTCGTGACAACAGGCTGTTAGAGCGTCCATACAAAATGTTACACAATACCTTTTTTTTTTTTTGCTGCAAAATGTTACACCAACATGATGCGTTCATGGTAATATGAATCTATATCCAGTTTATTGGGAAAAAAAGAATGAATTTTCTTGGGTTCCATGCTGGTCTACTACTGTTATATTTCACATGTTCCCTATGAATCCAGTAATTTCATTCCTCCGGTTGTGCTGCATGTGTACGAGCGACACGTTTTGAATAAACAGGCGTACCTATTTCTCCAACCAATTTGTCAATGATCTCTAGAGAAATTGCAACGTAATTTTCTGGTTTCGAGTGCATACCTCTCCCTTTGCTTGGTTCCGGACGCCTGGCACATGTTGTTTCTGGAACATTCCGTGTCCTAATTCAGCAAAACTCGTTCGTTCTTGGCCAGATGTTTATGTCAGGTCGTAGCGACCAATGCGGTGCGAGGAAAATGGTAGTCGTGGCAAACGGCTGACCGTCCAAGCATCAGCCTGTTGCCATGTTCTACGGAGATACTCCTTACTTGTACACTTGTAATAAGTTCTTTACACGACCTGTACACTAATAATGCGAGTACGTACACTTGTAAGTAGTCAGAGTGAAAGTGGAACGGGAAGACCAAAGCGTGGCGAACTGTAATTCCAGTTTCGCCGCCTCTGTTACGCTGGCCACACAGATCTACAGTTTTCTCAAATGCTCGACATTGTCGTCATTTGGCGCTATCTCCATCTGAACCCTGAATAAATCCTGCCATGGCTCGCTCATGCTCTCCTCCTCCCGTGACCAAGAAGAGCTGTGCTTTGCCTGCTTCTCACCACATCCATTGCCAACACACACGAACCTCAACCTCAACTCAATCATCGCTGCTGAACGCCGGAGCCCGCGCCAGAATCGACGTTTCGCAATGGCTATCAGCGGACGAGCCGCGGCGTGCACCGCGCTCATCGTGCCGACCACGGCGGCGGCCACCCCGCTCCCCTCCACCGTCTCCGTGAACCCGAGAGCGCGGCAGCGGAGTAAGGCGTCGACGACGACGATGGCAACAGTCGCGGCGCCGCACGCGAGCACCGGCGGCGCGGTGCTGGACGCGCCGGCGTTCGACCAGTCCCAGCTCGACACGCCCCTGCCCGCACAAGAAGGTATGTTAATGCTCCCAATTTTTGTGTTGCCGCCTGTGCGCGCGTTGTTAGCCGCGGCGAAGCACTCACGGCGGTGTGTTCTTGATCTGGACGTGCACACAGGAGGTGACCCGGGAAGGCTCAAGGATAGGAAGGGCTCCGGAAGCGGCGACGGCTACAAGGTTTTGCTCGTGGACCACGCGCGCCACACCGAGCAGCACGGTACGTGTGTTGTGTTCTGCTTCTAGGATTCACTCATCTGAATTGGGTCGCTCTGGCTCACTTCTCACGCTCTGCCGTTCCGTGTGCCCGTGCAGTGGAGAAGACCCTGCCGCAGGTGGTGCCGTCCATAACAGCCGAAGCGGCGCGGCAGCTCTTCCACGAGTCTCGCCTGAAAGGCGTCGCGGTCGTCATCGTCGCGGTCAAGGTATCAAAGCATTCTCCTACTCGCAATCATATGCTCACTCTTTTTACTTGAGTAGTTCTAGTAATAGCCCGGCCCCCTTCCAAGCATTTTTCTCCTTAGGCTTAGCACGCGTGCAGCTTCTTATTTTTGTGCTGCTTTGATGCATGAGCAGGAGCACGCCGAGTTCTACGCGCACATGATGGTTCGCCAAGGGCTGCGCTCTGCTATCGAGCCGGACTCCGACCTGGCAAGCTGATTCCGGCTCCGCTTGCGTCGTTTTTTTTTTGCCGGATTCGTAGGTAGTAGGGGCGTAGAATCCAAGTCCGAGGATAACAAACAAGTTCTGCAAGTTTTGTCACAGATGCTGTCGCATTGAGCATGTGTACTAAGCGCAGTCCTAGGGTGTGTTCGTTGCACCTGTTTAGACCCCTCTAAAATTTAGCTCTAAAGAGAATTTTATTATTTAGGAGTATTAAATAAAGTCTAATGACAAAACCTTTTTACAGATGGGTACATCTTTACGAGACGAATCTAATGAGCCTAATTAATCTATGTTTTGCTACAGTGATGCTACAGTAAATATCGTCTAATCACGGCTTAACTACCCTCGTTAAATTCGTCTCGCGATTTAGAGGGGTGTTCTGCAGTTAGTTTCGTAATTAAACTTTATTTAAGACAAGATTCTTTTTGTTTAAACCCCTCTAAATTTTAGACTCTAAAACGCCGAACACGCCCCTAAATTCGTGCTCTTTTCTGAGTTGCACTGCAAATGTCAGATAACAATTTTCAGATCTACCCCGTGTTGGAATGGCTGCCTCTGATCCTGAATCTGGCTGGATGTTCGTGTTTGTACTACAACGTGCTACTATCATCCACACGCATGCTCCTGCAGCAGTGGCGTATACTGCACGAGCCCACATGACGCTACATCGAGTTCGTCGGGCGCTGTAGCCTGCAGTCCTAATGTAAGACAAAAACCGAGTTTAAAAGCAGAGCGAGATAGAGTTTAAAATCGGAGGCGCTCGCGTGGGTCTGCCTCAAAAAATCTCTGCTTTCTTGCTGATGCAATGATGCGGCGGTCAGTGTATGTATTCTTTTGGGGAAGGCGACCCCTGCACCTCGTCATCATCGCAGTCTCCAACGCAAAACCTTGTTTAATTTGTTGCTTGCTTACATGACACTGCTGCTCGCGCTATCAAACGAAATCAAACAGCTCACGTTCACGTCTGCACCCCGCGTGTTTGGCGGTTCGCTTTGCTTGCTTGCCCTTTTCCGTGTTCACGCGCACGCCGCGGGGAGAGCAGATGAGATGAGAATGATATGCGCTCGCTCGCGAATCAATATTTCAGATTTGCCCCCGGCTCCCGCCACCCCAATTCAGTCGCCCATGTGAGCCGCTTCCGCCGTCCTACCTCCCTCCCCCACGCGCGGCGCCGGCGCTCACACACCGCACCATTCCACCACCAGCGCAGCGCGCCACTGTCTTCACGCTCCGACACCCCACTTGCTGTTCCGCGCTGTAGCAGCTGGAAGCCGCGCCTAATCCTGCCTGTACTATTCTTGTGT
The DNA here is from genome assembly GCA_007726485.1 of Eragrostis curvula. Taxonomy (NCBI): domain Eukaryota; kingdom Viridiplantae; phylum Streptophyta; class Magnoliopsida; order Poales; family Poaceae; genus Eragrostis; species Eragrostis curvula. Next base: position 26,437,529 of record RWGY01000009.1, on the reverse strand, counting down.
TCAACTTGAACGTGCTGGTACGCGCGATCTGATCCATCCCTTTTCCCCGCGCCTGAGCTGTACCCGCCGCGCCAAATCAATCATGGAAGACGAAATCTCGGCACATTCTGCTTGTACTTTCCTTCCTGCACCCCACCACCTTCTTTGCCGGGCGCGCGGTAGTCGGAGGAGCTACTACTAGCCGCGAGCTGATGAGGTCAGCTGCCTCCTCGGCGCCGGTTTCCTTTGACGCTTTCAAGGAGACCACTACGAGTTGAGTTCTGGAGCTGTCCTTGGTCAATGAGGCTGGCGTGAGGACCGAAAATCCCCGCTGAAATCAAGGCAGCCTCGCAAGCAATCTCGCTGTTCAGCAGCAGCAACAGTAGTGCTGAGCAAGTGCGAGGTCTGCTGCGCTTGGCAAGCTCAGCTCCACTAGGAACTTCCACTACTGACCTTCACTCGCCTTCACTTCAAATATCTATCTTGGAGGGGAGAGGAGCTGCATTGGCAGCGCGGGGTCGCTCAGCCGTTGGAGCTTTGTCCCCAATGGCAATGGCTCACGGGGTGGCGTCTCTGCTGGTGCTGCTGCTGCTAGCGTCAGTAGCCGTGGCCGTGGTGGAGCAGGAGAGCGACCGGATCCGGGAGCTCCCGGGGCAGCCGCCCAACGTGGGGTTCTCGCAGTACGCCGGCTACGTCACCGTCAACGCCGCGCGGGGCCGCGCACTCTTCTACTGGCTCGTCGAGGCGGAGCCGGCGGCCGGGCCCATCGCGCCGCTCGTCCTCTGGCTCAACGGCGGGCCCGGCTGCTCGTCGGTCGGCTACGGCGCGTCCGAGGAGGTCGGCCCGTTCCGCATCAGGCCCGACGGCCAGACGCTCTACCTCAACCCCAATTCTTGGAACAAGGGTGCGTGTTCTCCACCTCTCCATTAGACAAGAGGCTGCAATGCTGGTGTTGGAAGTGGCTAATTTGTTCAGCTGGTGATTGCAGCGGCCAATTTGCTGTTCCTGGAGTCGCCGGCCGGCGTTGGGTTCTCCTACTCGAACTCATCGATGGATCTCTACACAGCAGGAGATGCAAAGACAGGTAATTGATCCAATTGCCATTCCTGTAAGAGCTGTGTCAAGGTTTAACTGTTGTTGATCGTGATTCACTGACTCAGGTGCCACCTTCTTGTGACTTTCCTTTCTTGTAGCATTGGATGCTTATACCTTTTTGGTCAACTGGCTGGAGAGATTCCCACAGTACAAGTACAGGGAGTTCTACATTGCTGGAGAAAGTTATGCAGGTAAATTTTGTGTGTGTGGCAAGTTTTGAACTCTGTTCTGGGTGGCTATCCTAAGGCTGAAGGAGTTAAAAACTTATTTGCAGGTCATTATGTTCCCCAGTTAGCTCAGGTCATATATGAAAAGAACAAAGGCATTCAAAATCCTGTAATTAATTTCAAAGGATTCATGGTAAATACTTCTCCGTGCTTTGTTTGTACTACTAGTTTCAATGTGTATGCTGTTGTCTGAACTTTTGGTGATTCTTAAGGTGGGCAATGCGGTGACTGATGACTACCATGATTATCTTGGTACATTCGAGTACTGGTGGACTCATGGTCTGATCTCTGACAAAACCTATCACAACTTGAAGACAACATGTTTGCTTGAATCTTCAACGCACCCTTCTTCTGACTGCATCAAGAACCTGAATCTAGCAAGTGCTGAAGAAGGCAACATTGATCCTTATAGTCTGTATACAAAGCCATGCAATGTCACAGCCTCTCTCAAACGTGGATTGGAAGGCCGCTATGTAAGTGTTCTTTCCCTTTTTTAACTTTCCCTATGTGATCTTGTTCCAATACTGTTCCATTGATCTAGCTCACACTCAGCAGTCAGCAGAGCAGAGAGCAGTGCAATATCAAGGATAGATACACCTGGGTTTCTGATTTAACTAGGTGGTAGTTTTCATTTCTGCACACAGTTATTAAACCGTGGCATTGAACATTTGTTGCCTTGAATAGACATCTTTTCTACATGAATTTATTTGTTCTGTTTCCTAATTCTCATTCATATAATAATATTTACTAGACTTGATTCACTGCATGTTTGTATGAAAAAAGATATTTTTTTGGGCCATTTATTTTCTCTATCTAATAACATTTTGCCATTCACAGCCTTGGTTGTCAAAAGCCTATGATCCTTGCACTGAGAGATATGCAAATATTTACTACAATCGACCAGATGTGCAGATGGCATTGCATGCCAACACTACTGGAATTCACTACCCTTGGGCAACATGCAGGTTTGAATGATTTTAGCTGGCAAAATATACCTTAACATTTGTGTTCACCTTTTAGACATATGAACCCATTGCTTGTAAGAAAAAGACATATGAACCCGTATGTCCTGTTTGTTACAGCGATATTGTCGGATCCTATTGGGCAGATTCCCCAAAATCTATGCTTCCAATCTACCAAGAACTGATAGCAGCCGGTATCAGGATATGGGTTTTCAGGTGAATATCAGCAGTTTCAGCTTCTCCTATATTATTTTGCATAGCACAGCAATTTAGCGAGATTACTCATACACACCTAGTCCACGTTTTGGTCATTCATCATGAAACATGTCTTTATTCCCTGATTTTTTTTTCTTGTAATAGTCGAGGATCGCAAAGGTGGCTTTTAATTGTCAACACCTTAAAATGGACATTTTCTCTGGAATTTTGACTGCTGCCTTCTGAAAGAAATCCAAATATTGAATTCCTTACCATCCAAGTTTCTAATGCTCTCTGAAAATAAGCTTTCTTTGCTGCAAAAACAATCCACTACATGAGATAACATTAATTTGGTTGACTTACATTTCTTTCTTTCTCCACCTTTTCACAGTGGGGATACAGATGCTGTTGTTCCTGTAACAGCAACAAGATACTCGATAGATGCCCTCAAGCTTCCAACACTGGTCAATTGGTACCCTTGGTATGAGCACGGAAAGGTTGGTTTCGAGAACAATCATTGTATACCGAGTAATTCTGGAGCCGAGAGCCATTTAACTTATATATGTCATTCCTCTTATCTGATGTTGCAGGTTGGAGGTTGGAGCCAAGTTTACAAAGGACTAACTCTCGTGACCGTAGCAGGTGCAGGACATGAAGTACCCCTGCACCGGCCTCGACAAGCTTTGATAATGTTCAGACACTTCTTGAAGGATACACCAATGCCAACACAATAGCAGTTGAAGCAGAATTATAGCGTAATCATATTTTCAGTTTTTCACATTCCTTTTTATTTGACTTGATTGTTACAAAAAATATTCAATTATCTCAATTGAATGTATTTATGTCTTCTAGCAAATAGGTATACCTTGTACTGCTAAGCTAAAGAGCTTACTGTATATGATAATTATTTTTAGCAGTATCATCCTTCAATCATAGGATAATCTTAAGAACGAAACGACCTTTTGGCAGTTTGCATATTATATTTTGGAGCAAATACCTTATTTGCCCCTGTTTTAAATGTGTATCCCTTATTTGTCTCTGTTCAATCTCTCTTCCCTTGTATGTCCACAAATTAAACTTCAATCCCTTATTTGCCCTTTTCCGTCTAGTTCAGTTATCTTTTGCTATATGGACAAGGATACCCCTCAATTAGCTATCCCTAATTTGTCCTCAACAGATTATATAACATAACTACACTTATTTGCCCCAAATTTGAACATTAAATGAAGTGTACCAATTTGTCTCATAATTGTGCAGATGAACAAGTCACACATAATTTTGAGAATCGGTAATTTCACACATCCATGATATGTCAATAAGAGCACACGTCTCATACTAAGCAATTAATTTCTTTGCTGACCATCATGATTGAAGCAACTTTGTTCATACTTCAATCTGGGGTGTGTTAAATTTCTAGTACTTCACTTCAATTTGACGCACAGCTGTATTGTATTGGCGTCCTCTCTCCGCAGCTTGGGCAAGCTGTGTGCTTGTTGGTGTCAAAAAGAAAAAGAAAAAGAAAAAGAAGGTGCGTGTTTGTTTGTCACGCTCACTACCGCGCAATCACAGGCGGAGCTGCTCTGCTCTCCATCGATCTGCTGCTGCCTTCGCGTCATTAGTCGAGAACGAAATGACCTCGCTGCTGCCAAACAAGAACGTCTGGCAACCACATCGGGGAAGGAGCAGATTGCTGTGGAGGGCGCGGAGTCAATTGGGCATGCAGGCAGTCAGGAGAGGTGCCAGGCAGGCCGCCACCCAACGAAGCTGCGTCAGCCGGACCTGCGCCATCGCCTTGCGGGGCTGCATCTGGCGGGTCAATGCGTTGCAGGGCCGCGCCAGGAGCGCATCCTCCTGGGCCTGGGATAGGCAGCCGCATCGATCTTGGAGGCGGCGACCCCATCGGGTGCTAGCAGGCGCGCGGCGTGCTCCTTTATTTGCTTCGATACGATGCAGTCCGAGAGAGAAACAGGCGTGGAGGGGTAGTCTGGTCAATTAGGAAATTCTAACGTGTGCCAGTAGAAAATGCAACGGTCAACGGTTGACTTCACCCAGATTTGACGGAAAAAGGCAAATATGGGGTCAATAGCCAAAATAGCACTGGTAAAAACAGCCATCTCCAAAATAGCATCACTAAGAGCTGAAGCTCCAAAAAGCCACTACTGACTGCAATCTTCCTTCCAATATGCCAAAACACCTTCAACACCCAACTTTCTTGACCATTTTGCCCTTTATCCACCGCCGCCCTCTACCTCCGCTGCAGCTTCAGCCATGGCGGGTGGAAGGCGGCGCCGACGCTGATCCTCCCCAGGCAGGCGGCTTGGCGCGCTGCTCCTCTCCGCCATGCCGCGTGGCCCTGCTCCCCCGCGCCCCACCCCTCTCCGCGGGGTCGCTCGCGACCCCGCCCCACTCCGTCGGCCAGCGACGAGGAGCTGTGGCGCTCGTCTCGGCGGGCTGCCTGGGCGCGGCCACGGCGGAGGCGCGCGGCGCGGCGGGCTGCCTGGGCTCTGCCACGGCGGAGACGCGCGGCGCGGCGGACTGGCTGGGCGCGGCCATGGCGAAGGCGGGCGGCGCGGCAGGCTAGCGGGCGCGGGGCCGCCGGAGAGGCGCGCGGCGCGGCGCGGCAGGCAAGCGGGTGCGAGGCCGCCGGAGAGGCACGAGGTTAGGCCATGGCGGCGAGCTCGATGGTGCTCACGGGCCTGTGAAGAAGAAGGGCAAAACGGGAAGGAAAATCGGATTGTGCTATTCTGGAATGAGGGGCAGCATAATTCGTGGCCTTTTGGAGCTTCCAGTTTTACTAAGGGCGTTTTGGAGTTGGCTCTCTTTAGACTGACTCCAACAGATGACCTTTAGGGTCATTTATACCAAAATAAGGTCTTAAAGCATGCAAAAACTGCTTCCAACAGATGACCCAGAGGCCTACCTATTTTCGGCGACCGCTGGCCGCGTGACCGAGCAATGCAGTACGAGACGTCGTGACCGAGCTCTTCAGCCACCGCACTCGTCGTCCTCCTCGCGCGGGCCAGCCACGAGTCGCTGAGGAGCTCCTCCGCCGCCGCCGCCGCGCCGGCTCCTTCTCCTCCTCCGCCGCGCCGGCGCGGAGCTTCTCTGCCGCCGCCGCGCCCGCTCCTCCTCTTCCGCCGCTCTAACAGCAGGGAGGCGAGGCTGGAGGAGGCCGAGAAGGCTGCCCCTGCAGACTCTTGCCGCGGGCATCAGCTCCTCCGCGCTGCCCCGAGCTCCTCCCTCTCCGCCGCGACGGGTCGCGGGGCGGGGCGGCGGAGCCTGCGCACGGCACGGCGGCGGAGCGGGCGCGCGGCACGGTGGCGGAGTGGCGCGACGGCGGAGCCTGGGCGGGGCGCAGATCTGGAGCGGGAGCGCGACGCGACGGCGGAGCGGGAGCCTGGGCGGCGCGACGGCTGGCCGGCGGCGTCGGCGCGGGTGGTGGGTGCGGCGGCGCGAGATGGATAAAAGGGAACCTGTTGGAGATGGAAGCTTTTAAGGTTCAGACCTTTCAGTATTCTGGAAACCTATTCAGGTTTAGGTTGCTTTCTTCTGTTGGAGTCAGTCTTAGGAGTGCTATGGTAGCAATTATCCCCAAATATGGGATCCACTTCTTAAATCTGGGTATTGAGAGGAAACATGATTGGGCAGGGGTAGATAAGGGATGAAAGTTTTAAACAGGGGGAAATAAGGTATTTACTCATTTCTTTGTGGATTAGATTAGAAGATGGTGTTTTATGTTCTTTATGCTGATCATCACCATGCTATACGACTGAATATACTTATATGAACTCACCTGTCCCTGATCCCCTGAATCACCAAATGCTTCCAAGCACCAACCCCCACTAAACTGCTGTCTCAATAAATAAATGTAAATGTCTGTGTATGGGAAACAAATCTGATTCTATAATTTGGATGTCAATGGAAATTCAAATTCTCTGTAACTTATATCACTGCACCAAGAAACAAAAAGCCAAGTATTTTGCAGTTGATATATAGTAATGAAGCAAGATTACTCAAAACTGCAACCTGACGCAAGACAGACACTCTGGGATCAATGGAAATATAGCAAGGACAGTCATTCTAAAATATGAACAGAAAACAAAATCAAGTCGCTGTATACACTTTCACCAATGTACAGAGGAAAATTGAAGAGCAGTACAAACAGCAAGATGTTTCAGTGCAGCATGCCGATGGCCAAATCCTCTGAAAAATTCCCAAACATGCCGCCCTCAGTCCGTCCTTGCCGTGCCGTATTTTTCTTTTGAATTTTCTCCTTCTGCACTAAAAAATCCTCATCATCATCATAGTGCAAATGAAACAGCAGCAGAATCATCTGACGACGGCTGAAGCGCGCTGATCTTGATCAGATAGTTCATCTGGCTCGACACGCTGCTGCCACTGCCACCGGACCCCGAGCTGCTCGCCCGCATGTCATCGGAGAATCCGTCGCCGTCGCTGAGGCCGGCGTCCCTGCTCTCGTCCTCTTCGTAGGCGCAGCCGATGCGGCCGCCGCACTTGCGGCAGAGCAGCCGCGCCCGCTTCCTGGAGAGGCCCCAGGAGCGGCGGGAGCGGAAGTAGGGCGTGCAGGTGACCTCGTCGGTCTGCGTGAACCGGCTCTCGTCGACGGCGACGAAGGGCACGACGCCCTTCTTGATCTGCTTGCCGTACTTGGACCCGATGCCCGCCGTGTTCCGCGCCGAGGAGCTCAGGTTCAGCGCGTAGCCGCAGTATCCGCAGCTGCCAGTGACAGTACGAGTGAGTGAGCGACATGTTAAGGCTGCAGGAAAAATCACACGGCGGATGCTGATATGCGGTGCGGAGAACGGGGCTGCAACCTGCAATACTTGTACTCGAAAAAGTTGAATAGGCGCCGGTTTTGCAAATGATTTGGGAGAAATTCGCCATCAAGAGGGCATAAGAATCGAATTCCACCAAATTAATCGCAAGAAGGTATAAACCACGGGCGACGGTTCCATGATGGAGAACCGCACCGCGTATCAAAAGAGTGGGGAGAACAGGAAACCGCAGAGAGACACCCGTTCCAGGCATCACAGGTTTCTGAGCCGGCGGGCGAAATCGAAGTATCGAACCTGTAAGTGACGTCCTTGATGGAGGAGTAGCTGTCGAGAGACCTGTCCATGGCGACGACGATGGTGCTGAGCATCCACCTTGCAGTCTGGTCGAAGAGAGAGGAAGAACAGGGGAGAGAAGACGTGGGGAGAGTGGGGAGCGTGGGGGAGAAAAACGACGACTAGAAAAAGGCGGTCGTTTGGTCGAGTTGAGCCAACGGACACGGAGGATCGGCGTCCGGCGGGCGGGCCGTCTCCTGCCGCGCGCTTTTCCTCCTCGTCGCACTAGTTCATCAGTTAATTTAATCCGTTTATTAGTGGTTTTTTAAGCACGAAGTGGCCAATCAGAGGCGTGCAGCGCATAAGTTTAGCATGGGCGCTGGATTCTGCTCTGACCAAAGCGCGATCGATAGACAAGCACCGTGACGGCTGATCGTTCATGTCAAAGTTGGCCGCGATTACGCTGCGACGCCAAGCAAAGAGGGACGACACGATCGGCCCGTAACGCAAGGGCACGGCGGCACGGCACGGCCGCACCCCGGCCAAGATCACTGAGGCCAAACGTCGAAACCCAACCGAGACGGCCAAAGAACTGGCCGGCGCAGCCAATTATTGACACAAGGCGAGCTTATCACTTGATAGCAGATACTAGCGTCGTGTTGTGTTTGTGTTGGAGGTAGTGATGCTGTTGTGACTTGCTTGGATTGGTGGAGGATCATACACGGGCAGGTTAGGTGTCCGGTGATGTTTGGTCAGCGTCTTCGTTTTATCCGTCCATGCTCCGAGAAGCATCTTACGCGTCCATTTGTCATGTTTTTCCTCCTCAAGTCAAAACCTTTTGCTGAAGATTGAACACAGTGTGGATATTATAATGTTTCTTCTTTGAAAGCCAATGGTATGGGAACTACGACATCAACAACATCTCGCATATCATGGCCAAGGTACTGCAATCCTTCTTTTTGTTGGGGGGAACATCATGGGCAGACAACCATTTCCAAGATTTCTCAGTCCATGCTACGGATAAGTTGAGATGCAGTTTGCCTTCATTATCTTTTTATTAACATGAACAGAGCGTACAAATTCGAACAAGCAGTTGAGACATGACAAATTTGTACATAACATTTACATATTGGTTGTCTGGGAAACTCGTTTCTGGTAGACAACAATACACAATACAATTCATACTGTGTCTCAATCCTCGATCACAAAAGTTATCCCATCTTGCTTCTTGAAATAGTGTGTAGTGTGATCAACAACCTGCAGAAGGTGCAATAATATACGTCATAGTCATCAAATTGCAACTTATGTCAAATTGCAATTGCAGAAGTACAGATATAAGAGAAACAATAGAACAATTGCAATTTACGTCATAGTCGTCAAATTGACTAAAGGTAGCAATGGTCCAATGGATAAGCAATGAAACTTCACATCCTAAATAGATGAAAATAAATGACAAGTTATTTCAGTCCAAAAGAATCCGCACATTATCAACAATATGGATATGGGAACTACTTGCAACTTCAGGAGACAATAATTCATTTTGATGACAATCATTCAGGATCGACGTCGACTTATTTGGAAAAAAAATGATTCCTTTTATATTGTGTGTACACATTTTTTACCACCGGCACAATTAGTCCATCAGGTTTCCAACTCCACAAAAGTCTAGGACTTGCAAGTTGGTTTTTAACTCCAGATGACAATATTTCGCTTAGTACAACCATCCTAGCCAAGGTTATCAAAATCGACGATTATCGAGCGATAATCGCGATTATCGAGGTTATCGGTCCGAGCCGATAAGTCCGGTTCACCGGTTTTCGAATTTCGAATTTGACATTTTTTGAAAATTTGAAAAAAAAAAATGGAACAAAAAATATGTAAATAAACTAGACGTCATTTGCTGCGCATTGGTGGAAACCATACATGAAAATGAGTTCGTTTGATGGGTGAAATAATTGCCGAAAGATTTCTGGGCAAAAAGAAATAAAAAAAAAGGAGAAAACTAACCTTATCCCTTCCCGACGGACGACTCCACCCTCAATCATCGGCCCCCCTCCACAAACGACGCCGCCCCTCGGTCTCCCACACACTCGCACGCCCCTCGGTCCCCCAATCCGCCGCGCGCATGAGAAATCGACTCACCGGAGCCGCCGTCCCCTGACAATCGATCCGAATCGAGTCGCTACCGCCGCGGTTTGGTCGGTAACCGCTCGATACGAGCCGGTAATCGACCCGAGCGTCGATTTGAGGTGTCGCGGGTCAATTCGATCTTTTTGCAATTTTTTGTTCCACGGTCGATAACCGGTCGAATCGACCGGTTACCGAGCGAAATCGGTCGATTACCGGTAAAAATCGGTCGGTTTCAAGGTTTTCAAATTCGAAATTTGGTTTTTGAATTTTTATTCGATAACCGGTAAAATCGGTGGAATCGGTGACGGCCGGTTTCCTCGATCTGAACGATATGGTAAACCTTGATCCTAGCCATTGTAATGACGAATTGATGATACAATCTTATATGCAGAGAAGTTGTCCCAATATAAAAAAAGAACCAAGTTCTTTCACCGGCAAGAGAACAGAGCAAATTTTGGCTAAGTGCTTCCACAATAAGCCTGTCATTAAATATGTACATGATATATGCACGCTGAATTTCAAGAAGATAAGTGAAGTCTGACAACAAGTCATTTAGTGGATCTCTGTACAGAAATGCAAGCTAATTAGAATCTGTTTGATGAAAACAAAATCTAAAGTGGCTGGATGACAGGGCAAGAATCCTGTAACAATGTACAAAAACTGCAAATGCAAGGAAATATCTCAGACAGAAACATCAACCTCAATACTTTCTTTAGTGCCATAAGACCCAGCTGAAGTTAACCTTTGTGATTTTCACGCACTGAGTGCCGAACTACTTTTTTTTTTGGATAATGGGAAAAAGCGATCCCGGCCTTGGCCTCACAAGGAGGTTACGGCCGTGAGTGCCGAACTATTGAATGAGCCCAGTGCTGATACTGCTATCGGATATTAAACTTCATACGATTTTTATGTGCTATTCAACAATTTTGGTTGCTCTAGGAAAGCATATGACCTCCAATTTTATGACTCGTCGAGAACCGAAGCTAGATATAAACTTGCTTTTTCATGTCACAAAGGCAATAATAGTAGTAATGAACTGCAAATTCAGTAACCTGTCACTCACATTGGTGTCACTCAGCTCCAGGTTGTAGAAATCCACCGCATCCGCCTTGAACAGCGGCCCAGCGTGCCAGGTCCCCCTGTGCAGCTTGAGAAACTTGGGCCCTGAAACCCGGAAGACGCAGACCTCAGCCGGATCGGGCGGCAGGTAGTAGTGTCCTGCGCGAGACTGCACGGGCTTCCTCCCCTCCTCACCACCACTCTGCTCGGGCGCTTCCACGATGGACGGCTTGGCCACACCAAGGTACCAGTCTTGGCCGCCGATGGATCCGAGGCACTGGGTCACGCTGGCGTGGTGGGTGATGCTCGAGAACTGCAGCGGCCGGTTCTCCAGCCTCATGATGTAGAACCTGAGGAGAGGAAAAGCTCGCATCTAATTTCGTACAGGAAATTGAAGAAGGGTTGTGATGGTGGAGTTTGTGCGGAGATACCGTGGGATGCCGCGGCTGAGGTCGAGCTGGGCGTCGTGGGGGCCGAACTGGTCGCCGTCGGGGGAGGCGGCGATGACCTGGCCGAACGGCGCGAAGGACTCGGGCGTGGCCTCCACCGCCCGCAGCCTCACCATCCTCACCTGCTCCTCGGAGTGCTGCTGCGTGCCTGCCATCTGCGCGGACCGGGTGGCGCCGGCGTTGGTGCGCACGGCCCTGCCGCTTGCTAGGCTTCTACCGCTGCGGCTGCTGCACGAACGGTGGGGATGAGGAGATGGGAGAGCGGTGCGGCGGCAGAAATTGCTGGGGTTGCACGCGCGGCCCAGGCCCAGCGCCTGCATGATCCCCGCGACGCTCGCGTCCGTCGCGTGCACAACCAACCGCTCCGGCAGTCCGGCGGCATCGCTCTCGTCTACAGGATGGGTTTTCTGTTGTCGAAACAGTGAAGCCTTGGACACGTCAGGTTCTGTGGCATCGGTGCGCGGCGTACGTGCGTTGGACTCCGAACGCCGCTTCCTGTCCACGCGTCACTCGTGCGCGTCCGCGCGTGTAAACAGCTCGTGCTCGGCAAGATTCGGAAACAGGTATTCCTCTGTCAACCGAAATTGACAGTTCGGTTGAAACTCGGCAGTTTCAGAAATCACTAGGTGAGGGCCCCACGCGTTGCTGCGGGCACCATTGATGTTATGTAGGCATACAAACATCAATTTAACTCATGTAAAAAAGTAGTATCTATATTCATAAAAGCACCACACATCATAAACCTATTAGTATAAGAATCATCATTAATTAAGGTAATAACTTTTAGAACTGTTTTTGTTTTTGCGAATAAAACTTTGATGATTCTTATTAGTATTACCTTACGGTAACAGAAACATCCAAGTTCACGATAAGTTGAGGTATGACTTCTAGTTGAGAAAAAAAAAAAGAACTAACATCAGGAATTATGTTAGGCTACCACCTGAACCAAGAAACTAATCCATCCCTTGAAAAGCTGGTTATAAGATTTACATATTCAGTTGACACAGATACATAATCCATAATCATACAGAGGCAATTTTTCCATCGCATCTGTGTACATGAATATAAGACTGTTACTACTTGCTGGGATAAATTGTTTTTCCAGTCCGCAAAGAAGTTATGCGTTCTCCATGGGAATATGTATGCCGGCAAAACAAAGAAGACCACACGTCAACAGCTGGTTCAAAAAGTTCTGAAATCATTATCCATAAAATAAAACATTATCAGTTCAAAACTGCAGAAAAACACTGAACCAAGCTATCTTGCTGTATGTATCATGCAAAAAAAGAAAAGAAAAAGGAGACCATTGTAAACACCACAGAATATATATGCAAGTGCAGCAAAGGCAGTATCAAAGCTGCTTTTGTTTATTTTTTGGAAAAAGATCAAGTATTGTGATGGAGGTATGTACCATTGGAGTGAGCAGACAATCGCCGACGCACAGAATGAGCGAACCGATTTGAAATCCATGAGGAAATCATCGACACAGCCAGCCAATACTCTGTCTAGCATATCATCTGCAGAAGTACAGTCTGCAAGATATGAAAAATAGAAAACTTAATGTTTAAGGTACCAAGCTCTATCAAACCAAAAAAAAATTTAAGGCAATAACAGCATTAGCCCGTCAAGTGACAGTACTTAAATCCCTCTATTATTTGTGCAAGATTGGAAAGGTTACATAAATGAAGTGAACTTGTAGTTCCTTGCTTCATAGAAATGAAGGAAAAAAATTATTAAAACATTGTATACTGCAGCGTGTAGCATGGCACTACTTAACTTACCTAGTTTCATGCGACTTGTCTCCAGAGCAAAGCTCACGCATCCTTGCAAATATCCTACAAAATAAAAAACATTTGACCCGTCAAACTGGAATCAATTGTGGTCATCCAGGATGCTCACCTATTATCATTTCACCAGATTAATGTTGTGAAGTTGCAAGTGAACGATAGAATATCAAACTGGACAGTAGCAGCAGGAGCATCAAACAGCTGCCTGCTACTTGTGCATGATAAAGAGAAAGAGGAGATGGCAGACCTTATTTGTGGGCATTGCATTTGCTGGCCAGGCAGTACATCTTGTCTCCGGCTTCTGGTAACTCCGTCCTCCACTGTCGTGCATCTAGACTTCCTAAATGGCTCGCCACTCCATACACCAGAGAGGGACTGCTTTTTAGGCAGCAAAGCCACACTTGGCCTCCTTTAAGATTCAAACCTTCGCAAGATAATGAGAAGGACCTCCATCTTGTGGACAGCTGATTCAAACAGTGCTGAAATCATTACATATAAAATAATAATATTTTTGAGACCCAAAAGGGCAATGGAACTTAAATCACAAGTAATCATCAACAATTTATATAAGCTCACATCGTTCATCTGTCCTTTTCCAACAAAAAATAAATAAATAGCTAAAAGGCACCAGCATTAGTTGTACATACCTTTAAAAAACATAAAACAATGAGCCAAGAAGCAGGACGATAGCATCAGCAACCAAACTATGCGACAGGGGTGAGTGAGAGAAGCAAAATAAGCAAACAGTACAATGGAAGAGGGGGGAAAAAGCAAGCATCCTGGATATGGTACGTACCATCAGAGCGAATAGACAGGCGTCGACGCACAGATCGAGTAGAACTGGAACTAAAATCCGTGGGAAAGTCTCCATCATAGCTGGACAACACCCCATCCTGCATACTGCTGTCAGGTGGAGTAGCGTCTGCAAATAACATAAAAACAGGGAAAATTGACACCCAAGGCACAGGGGTATGCTGTATCGAATAATCAACTGCAGGAGGCATTTCATTGTACTTGACAATACCGAAACAGGCTGGCTACGTTTACGACGCCCATTAGGCGATGTTGTCCTGGAAGATGCACGCATGATCTCAATTGAGTGTGAAGCTACTGCGGCTGTCAAGAATATCGTCTGAGCAGGATGTATATATATAAAAAAAAAACAGGGAAGCAGAACTTGGTGACAATAAAAAACTTAGGGAATGGTCAAAACAGTTATTACCAAGACCAGGATTTTTGTGTTCCTCAAAGGAGACATTTTCTAGTTACAGAGACGTGGCAGCTGGTGCTTATATAAGTATATTTTTAAAGTGCTGGCACATTTTCAAAAGCAATAGACCACAGCAGCCTGCAAAAAAGGATGGATAGTTGTTATAAATAGGTGCAAACATATAACAGTCTGCGTGATAAGAAAAGAAGACAGGATTGTTAGAAGTTTTTAGTGAGTAACAGGATCAAATATTTGAAGCGCTATGCTTTTGTAGGCACCAATTTTTTCTTGGGATAAACCACAATCATGAAGCATTTGGTGACTGAATCAATAATACAGGACCTATCTCCTTCAATTTCAAAGTGTGTATTGCATCTCAGGTAGGACGTAAAAAAAATTCAGGAGAATTCAGGTAATAAAATCAGGCTTTAGTTATAACATGTTTATCAGCGGAGACAATATGTAAGATCCGCTTTCATGTAAGGACATCAAAATTATCAAACTCAAATCAGTGGTATTGGTACATAGAACGTAAAATCACTTCAGCACCATGTTTATATACACATTGATTACTACATGGAAGGTGGGGAATGAATAGTAAATAGGATATCGAACTATATACCATGATTAGCAGAAAAGCCACAAAGAACAAAAATATATATATAAAAACCATCTCACGAGCCATTATCTGACTACGAATGTATTTGGAACCATATACTATGATTTATAGCAGTGATGATCATTTTAACAATCACGAGATGAAGATGCAAAATGGATAGATTATTTTAGCCTGCATTTGTCCACTGCATTTTAGCCTACATTTGTTTCACCATTTTCCTATTCCAGGTGATCACACCCTTTTTTTTTCAAACAATGATCACACCCTTTTCCACTAAACTTTGTATGAGGCTACAGCCGTGAGGGTGCAAAAAAACATAAGCAGACGGTAGCAAAGGAATACGTGTAACGAAGTGATATTCAAAGAAATATATATATGTATGTAGCAGTCAAACAAATTGAAGAAAAGGCAAACAACACTGTAGGAATACTAACTTGAAAGGACTGTACTGAATGGGGAATGGCTGCAAACTCATTGACGAACAAAGAACATAACACAAACTTTAAACGACTGTACTGAATGGAGAACGGGGAAATACGAATGGAGAACATACCGGCGAATCCACCTACGGCTCAAAATTAGAGAACACAGCTCCTTCAGGTGCTTCCCCGCAGTTGATTTAGAGCCTGTAAAAACAACAAAGCAGATCACAATCTCTAATTTCCTCGATTAAATGTGTAGCTCGTTACTGCTACACCAAATTACTGGAACGAATTGCCCGGAAAAAAACTGCATAGATTGCAAGTTTAGGCTGGACCTGAAAAGCACGTACACAGGATGGGGCTGAGGTAAAATCGATCTAGGAATCACAGGGAGAACTCACCTCTCGAATCGCTGCCCTCGTGCCGGCCGTCAGCAGGGCTGAGAGGGAGGAAGGAGCGGCAGGGCGGCAAAGCTGCGACGGGGACGGAGGCCGGTTCCGATGGCACTCAGGGCGCGATGCACAGGCTCGTGATTGGACGACAGGAAGCAGAGCAAGTGGCAGATCGACCCGTTCCGGAGGCCGGCGGCGCTGACCACTCCGTGGCTGAGAGGAGCAGGGCGGCGAGACGCCGGGCAGGGAGCTTGCGGCGGCCGGCGGGTGCGGTGGTAGGGCGAGGAGATCAGGGCGGCTCGTCCGGGGAGGATGCGGGTGCGGCGCGTGGGGGCAGAGCCGCAGAGGAATCTCCGCACGGATGACAGCTGAGGCTGCGCGCGAGGAGGGAAGATACGGAGGAGGTGGACGATGTCGCTGGTTGCTTTGAGAAGGCTGGCATATGGGAGAGGATGGGGCTTGGGAGAATTTTTTTTATTATTTAAACTTTTTTTAACTAATATTTTAATAAGAGACTGTCTGAAATTAGATTTGCAAATCTAGACGTTTTGGTCGCGCCGAATCGATTGGCGTGACTGAGACTACAGTCGCTCCAAACTGACTGACGCGATTAACTTCCACGTCAGCGGGAACCGCCACGTCAAGTTTAAGTCGCGCCAACCCAATTAGCGTGACTGAAGTATGAGTCACGCCATTCTGGTCGGCGCGATCGGACTTGGGCCAAAGCTTTACGTTTCTGTCAGCACTTGGATTGTTGAAATGAGGGCGTATTCGGCGTTTTAGAGTCTAAAATTTAGAGGGGTTTAAACAAAAAGAATCTTGTCTTAAATAAAGTTTAATTACAAAACTAACTGCAGAACCCCCCCTCTAAATCGCGAGACGAATTTAACGAGGGTAGTTAAGCCGTGATTAGACGATATTTACTGTAGCATCACTGTAGCAAAACATAGATTAATTAGGCTCATTAGATTCGTCTCGTAAAGATGTACCCATCTGTAAAAAGGTTTTGTCATTAGACTTTATTTAATACTCCTAAATAATAAGATTCTCTTTAGAGCTAAATTTTAGAATGGTCTAAACAGGTGCAACGAACACACCCTGAGTTGACCAGCCAGTCACGGCAAGCAGAGAGAACAGCGCCGCGCATGCGCGTGGGTGGGAGAACCGCGCGAGTGATGACCGAAGAGCTATGGGCGCAAGTGCGCAACAGTGACACGGAGCCGGCAGCCTAGTTGCGATGGACCGATGGACCAGGCAGTAATTTCCCACCTACTCCTACATCTACTTGTTCTAGCGTCTCCTGTAGCCAAAAGTTCACTGCTTTCCCACTAGCACAACGCGCACAAAAGTCAGCACCAAGCTTTTTTTTTTAGAGTAAGTCAGCACCAAGCTTTGAGTCAGCAACAAGCTTTGAGCATCAAGTGTATGTACCATTTTTAACAACGACAAACCGGAAAAATTGAATCGTGCAAAACCTGGAATTATACCACAATCACATGAATACACAAGTTTGAGCACCAAGCTTGGAGTGCCTCTCCTATCAGGCTTCAATCTTTCAGCCTTAACAGCACACAGCATGAGCTCAAAGTCGAGCTGGTTGTTCTGCAGCTCGTACATGTCGACAATCGTATAACCAAATATGACTAGTTTGCTGTTCTCTGAAACCTGAAACCTTCTCCAGCTACCTGCCACCATACCTTGACCACAAGCACAAATAAATTTAGTATGGCATGTACCCTACCCGAGGAACCGAGGATTTAAATCACAGTAAGAAATTCATGAGTTTATGTAAATAATATCTTAATGAAAAATAAACAACTGATGGAGCCTCTATAATTAACTCACGTCATATTATCCGTTTACTAGTTTACTTATTGTTATTTATCCGATCCACTGCAACCATCCAATCTATATAAATACTTCAAGCCATGGAAAATGATACTCGGTTCCAACATATAGGAAATTCAATGGCAGCTGTTCTCTTCAAGACAGAGCACTCGGTTATTAGCTAAACAGAAAATGGCATCCTCTATTCTAACAAAAGCTGCTTTGTAAATATTAGTACTTGCTCGGTTAAATATGAAGGAGCAGAGCATGTGCACTCTGCAAGCTCTTTATCAATTCAAGGAGAGAGACATGGAGTAAAATAGTATAGGAGTACTGCTACTAGTTGTCCCCTCAATACAGTAGAAAGAAATAGGTGCAGTGCTAGACGGGGACGAGAAAGGACGAAATTGGAGAACCGCTGGATCCTCGCGGGTGACAGGAACGTGAAGCTTTGGCCCAAGTCCGGTCGCGCCGACCAGAATGGCGTGACTCATACTTCAGTCACGCCAATTGGTTTGGCGCGACTGAAACTTGACGTGGCGGTTCCCGCTGACGTGGAAGTTAATCGCGTCAGTCAGTTTGGAGCGACTGTAGTCTCAATCACGCCAATCGATTCGGCGCGACCAAAACGTTTAGATTTGCAAATCTAGTTTCAGACAGTCTTTTATTAAAATATTAGTTAAAAAAATTTAAATAATAAAAAAAATTCGGCTTGGGAGCGAGGGAGCCAAACCAAAAAATGAATGACGGAATAGTAAAACAGTAATAGTGAACAGTGTATTGACGGGCAAAACTAAGGATTTTATATGATTCCGTGTATAATCTCTGGGTTTCAGTGTACAAAGCTGATTGCTGCATTCACCCTGTTCGGTAGGCTACAGCTGCAGAAAAATAACTGTGAACACTGTAGCTGCTGCTGCGAACACTGTAGTTGCTGCTGAAAAAATAATTACGAATACTGTAACTGCTACAAAAATAGCTGCTGCAAAACAGCAAGACCAACAAAATGAATATTGTTTCCTGTCCCACGATCACCAGTGCTCCATGCCTGCGCTGGCTGTCGTTTGCACGAAAAGGTCACATAAATTTGCAGTTGTCATGCAAGGAACTACAAATGGCCGTGTAATCCTTTTTGCGTGTGTGCACGTGCGTGCGTGTGTGTAAAGTGTCGGGTAATCTGCAGTTGCGTTGGATAGCGTGCAAAGCCGTCGCCACTCTCCACCCTCCGTATTGTCCTTTTCAATATGCAATGCAACGGGGATAAAGCCATTCTCAATGGCTTTTTTATTTGGTATTAATTACATGTTATATCAACAAAAATAATGACATGGTAAGAAATTTACTATGAAAGAGTGGGGATTCGTTCATCCTCATGAAAGGATGTGGGCACTATTTCCAAAATTATAAAAGCCAAAAGAAAATGGATTGAGGGTCTTTCCTTTCATTTTAAAGGACCCTAACCAATAAATGAGTGCCGCCTAGCAATAATTTAATGTTTTGTCAAGCCTATAAAACTGCGAAATAAAACTATGCACTGAGAGATGCAGTTTCATTTCATCGAATAAGACCACAAATCTGATGTGACACTCTTGGAAACTATGAGATGAAAGATTCCATTGAGACTGGGCTAAGAGCAACTCCGGCAGAAGCCTCTAAATCCAAGCCCCTACATGTCATCACGGGGTTGACCCCTACATTCAAACCCCTAGAAAATGTATCCAACTCGAGCAGCACCTCCTACCCCTACAATTTTTAAATTTTTAGGTCCCACACGTCAGTCTCCTGTTCTTCCTCTCTTCTTCCTCTTTACCCCAAGCAGCACACGAACGCGGGAGGGTGTGGCATCCACGGCGCCACCTCGGCGAGGAGACGCGACGCGCACATGAGCGGCTCGACGTCAAGCGCGGCGCAGGTCAGGTAAGCATGGCGCTGGGAGCAAGGGGGCGCGGCTGCCTGCTGAGGCGCGGGACGAGGGCGGCTCGACGCGGCACGGCCCCGGGTGGCGCGGCTCGCCATCACGGCGTCGGCGTGCAAGAGCCATGGATGACGCGCACTTGCGCGGCGCGCGTGGCCTCGCGCAACCGCGAGAAGGCCAGGGGGCGAGGCCCGTGCGACGACGACCGGGGCAAATTGAGGCCGGCTGGTTGTGAATCCAGGGACGAATTGAGGTCTGGCGGCGAGGGAGAGGAGGCGTGGGACGAATCATCAACGATTGGCGGCACGGTGGGCAGGATTCGGCACTGAGGAGGGCGGGGGAAGGAGCAATGGAGGCGCCTAGGATTTGGTGGCGCGGCGTCGGGAAGGCCCTGGCAGGGGTCGTCCCCAAGCTCGTGGAGGGAGGCGGGGGACGGAGGAGCTGGGGCAGCGTCCGATGGCCTAGGGCGGGGACGGCGACGCCAATCGCCGGATCTGGGGCGGGGACGGCGATGGCGGCACGACGCGGGGAGGAATCGGCGGGGCGGGAGAGGAAGAGGCCGCGCGCGCAGTGTAGCGACCCAATAGTGGGTCGCCAGATCTGGCAACTCGGGGAGGAAATCTGGGGACCAAATAACTATAGGGACTCATCTAGAGGCTCTGCTGGAATTGCTCTAAGCAAAGCAAAACTAATTTGATCACAGTCCACGCTTTCAGCGTGGCCAGGATTCGAAACACAAAACCTCGAGCTAACGGCGTGGCAGAAGGTTCTACCCAGCCGATCTCTCCAGTACACCTCGCTTTCAGTAGTTTATCTGCGTAAAAAGCTGATGAGTAATAAGCGGACCCCTGGTGGTTACTCGTGCAAAATCCAAGTGAACATTTCTTCTGCGAAATCCAAGGCCACGGTTCGCCGTTTATTCGTGTCCCATTGCGAGGATGACGGAACCTGAAGAATCCTGCCCAAACTTTTGGACTGATGCCTTCTACCTTCAGGAGCAGCCGGAGCCAGCCCGAGCCGCCAGCGACGTGGTCGGAGAGCGTATGCAAGCAGGACACGTCTAGTGTGGGTATGTTTTTTAAAAGGCCAATATCAATTGAAAAGAAGCCTTGTGCAGCAGCAGCGCCACAAAATTTTAAGCAATTCAATGCTTTCCATTTCCTAGCTTATCCGGCAGCGTATGGTGTGTTGATGCTGGACGGTGGACGGTTAGGGGCTTTGTTGGGCATTGTCAATTGCCATTCCTGTACCGGCAAAGGCAACACACGTTACAGACCTGATTCTAATCTTTTGGTTCAGTGTACCATGGTACTTGTAGCTTAGACAATCAGCACTTAAACAAAGAAAACAACAAAATATGCATAGACGACGAGTTTGCCAAGACAAAGACATTTTTTTTTTTGGCGGTGGAGCCAAGACAAAGACTTTGCCCAGATAGACTCGCGAAATTCATAATTCAAATGCAAAATGAAACTGCCATTATGTTTCTGAAAAAGGAACAAATTGCCATAGTTAGAAATACCTTTTTAAATTGAAAACGAAACAAAGAATCTCGCACGGATACAATCCTAGAGAACACGTCGATGGACTAGCCTGATTGAAAAATAACTGTTTTCAACTATGTTTTCACGAATATGTCTAGAAACTAGACTGATTAATAATCTGAAGCAATGAACAATTAATGATTCATGCATGAAATCATCTGAAAAGGACAAATAGCGATCTGATTTCGACTCATAGCAATTTTAAGTCCTTGACAAGGGCCATCTCAGCATTTTTCTCTTTTTCAATAACACGTGGTTGTTGTCACTTGATCCCAGCTAGATAAGGTCCTATCTCAGTCTAGCACTGGGCAGCTTTGGTTAGGTAGCTTTTACCAAACATGTATTTAAGTACATACTATTATGTAGAATGGCCCACGCTTGTTTTCATTGTTCATAGAATACAATGGGGAACAAAAGGTACTTAGGTATAATCACCAAGAAAGAATGTTGAGAAAGCAGTGCCTTTGGTGCAGAGCATGGCATGTTCGATGGAGGGAGAAAGGAATATTTGTGTCATTATATATAATTTTATGCTTGATTGGAATAATCATTTCTTCAACTTTTTTTGTTGTTGTAGTAACTAAATCAATATTCTTTAGCCGTACGTAAGCTGTTATGAATATAATATTCAGTTAAATACTCATCATCATCATCATCGTTAAACACTCCGACTAAGAATTGACTAATTTGTTTGTTTTGCATGCTGGTAATAGTCTAAGAAAGACAATGTCAATCTCGATGGTTGAAGTCTATAGCAAATGACAAAAGATGCAACTGAATTCAAACAAATAAGATTGGTACTAATCGGTCAACATCACTGTACATCCATAGATATTTCCATCGACGGTAAGCATCAAACCATAACAAGAAGCAGCGAAACTGAAAACTCCGTGTGCACGTACGATAATTACCACTCACGGCAGCTCACAAGTCCAGCTGTACCATCCCTGACAGTGGGTCCATTGAATCTACCACCAATCACGAACCCCCTCTTCCGCTAAGCTCACCCGCACAACAAAACACCAGAACACCCGCGTACACGGACGCGGGCGCAGACCCACCACCTCCTCCACCTCCGGTTGCCGCCGGCCTCGCCTTTCCCTCCCTCATCCTCCGCCGTGCGACGACCGCCCCCACGTGGCGCGACAACCCGTCGCCTGAAGACATGGCAGCGGCGGAGGTGTACTCGCCGACTGCGGCTGCGGCGGCGCAGCATCAGCAGCGGGGGAAGGCGGCGTCGCAGGCGTGGCAGGCGGTGGTGGGGTGGATCGGCTTCCTCCTCCAGGTCCTGCTCCAGATCCTCCGGGGCACGCCCTCCTGCGCCCAGCTCCTGTCCTTCGTCGGCTTCCGCTACCCCCTCCTCTCCGCGCCGGCGGCCACCGAGGCGTCGCCGGAGGTGGCCTTCATGCCTCTCCGCTCGGAGATCCCAGCTGATACGGCCCCGGCCCCTGCGTCTCCGCCTGAGCCCCTGGACCGCCTCACGGTACGGAAGACTCGGTTCTGAATGGATTCCTCTGAGCTATTGATGTCCTGTGTTGGGGAAAAAATGGAGCCTTTGACAAGTCTGTATATGGGTTTCATTTGGGTTGGACAGTGGACATGGGAAGCGGCTCTTCATCTAATTGTAGGTTGTTTCAGTCTTTGTGGATGGTTTGCGATATCGTGGGCGTGGGATGGGTGATTTGAGGTTAGTTGGGCCTTTTTGCTGCCTAATTTGGGTCGGTTGACATATGTGCTGTTATAGCTGATTTAGTATGTGGTCTGTGAATCGATGGTAGAAGGTTTTGTGTTGAGTTGCAAGCATGAACAATGCGTCGCCCCACAGTACCAAGACAACAAGTTCTATTAGTAGTATGCTTTGCATTATCTGCTCTCTGAACCAGAGGAGATATGTTTTCATGATCTTTTACCAGTGAAAATACCTATGGAAGAAGGGTCCACCGTCCACCTTTCGTTATGTGCTTAACTGTTTAAGAGTAGATAGTCAAGACTGCCGTTGGTGTTAGGAACATTCAGTGAAACTGAATAAACTGAAGACCTTCAGTATCTTAGTGATGAGTTCATGGTTTCATATTAATGGAGCCAAAACTGAAACAGTAGGTTTCAAAAATCACTGCTAATAACCTTTGAAGTTAATTTAGCCTTGAACACTGTCTTGTAATTATGTATGCAATTCTGATCTGAGTACATTTGGGCTGTCTATACAGGTTGTGCTTGACTTGGATGAGACATTAGTTTCTGCGTATGAGTCATCTAGTCTTCCTGCTATTGTACGCACCCAAGCTGTTGAAGCAGGATTACATTGCTTTGACATGGAGTGCATTTCGTCTGATAAGGTGCCAAACTTTCTGCTTTTGCCACATCATTTATCTAATCAGTTGAACCACAACTGATAAAGGAACTTTTGCTTGTGTAAAATTTGAAGGATATTGAAGGAAAACACAAGGTGAATCACGTGACTGTTTTCGAACGTCCTGGTTTGCATGAGTTCTTGCAGAAAACTAGTGAATTTGCAGATCTTATCCTCTTTACGGCAGGTTTAGAAGGTATGTTGGCTGCTGTCATTTTTCTTCGCTATATGAGCTCAATCATTTGGCCCAAGCCCACACCTAACCTTTTGTGTGTTGTCTCAGGTTATGCTAGACCTTTAGTTGACAGAATAGATGTTCACAACAGATTCAGGCTCCGTTTATATCGCCCATCGACTGTTACCACGTAAGCTATTCTGACTATCGTATGGTACAAGTACAAATGATGTTACCATTTATCATTGCCACGTCTCAGTTTGTTCTGATTTTTTTTTTTACCTTGCTTATTGGGTTAAAGCGGAATTAGTTAATAATCCAGCACCTTTCCAATAGGAAACAGGCAGATCATTGCAATGTTTGCACAAAATTATCGATTAAGGTACTCAGTTTATAGACGTGGAACGCAAGTAATATTTAGGTTCTAGGCCATCATTCATAGTAAAGTTTCCGTGATTCGTACCATTTGTTTTGTCTAATTGTTTTAAGGCGACACCGGCGCTCCAAATTTATGATAAATGTATACACTGGGTTGTATTGATCCATTGTTCATTGCCTGTGTTTTTTCTGTTTCTGGCATGATTCGTGATACTTGCTTTAGCATTCATTTTGTGTTGGTTCATTGAGCTGCCAATATTTTTTCTTGATGTTTTTCCTGTGCCTGCCTGCCTGGTTGATGGTATAATACTTGTTTGCCGATAACCTGAACCATCATGCCTGACATCTATGTTTTGCATGATTACAGGGAATACAGAGAACATGTGAAAGATCTTACCGGATTGTCAAAAGATTTCTGCAGAATCGTCATTGTTGACAACAACCCATTCAGTTTCATCCTGCAGCCATTGAATGGAATACCTTGTGTTCCATTTTCAGCTGGACAACATTCAGATGATCAGGTAACAGTAAGCACCAGTAGTTCATTGTATCTGGAGTTCTAGTCGACTGCTACTGATTTTGTGTTGTTTGCACGTTTCAGCTGATGACAGTTATATTTCCACTTCTGAAGCATCTTTCCCTCCAGAAAGATGTCAGGCCTGTATTGCACGAAAGGTTTCATATGCCAGAATGGTTCCAGAAGCATGGGATCCCCCGAACTGATCAGGCAGTGTAAGTTCTGCAGCCATGCTATGACATTGTTTTGATGAAGGCTCAAGTGCCTACCACACCATAAGTCCCTTAGGGGAGAGCACTTGTAAATTATTATCAATATTCATTTAGGTCTCGAGGTAAGGTCATGTTTATATGGAGTTGCAAAACCAAATATAAGGAAATTGTAATCTAGCATAACGTCAGATTTGTATTTGTGTAGTATTTTTATATCTGTTAATTGTTGTATATCAGCTTTTGTTGTAAATTCGATTGCTGACGACTCAGATAGTCTAATGAACTGCCAAGGTTTTACACCATCAGAAGAATTCTCCAGGGACACTTTGAAAAGCTATGCACACCAATCCCACTCATTTTTTGTCAGTGATCATTCTATTACTCTGACGTATTGTCAAATTCTCTGAACATCAGACGCATGGAAGCATCGAAACAAACTGTTCTAGACATCAAAAGGGGACTAGGACATGTGGAGCTTCTCATCTGTTGCTCTGAACGTCAAGACCGTTGGAGCTTCTTATATGGCTAATAATTTGGGATGCCTTGTCAATCTTGTGTGCTCTCTCATAGACACCGGCAGCCACGAGATAAAGCTCCCTCTTGTCGATGCTTGGGTCATGGCTTAACTCGTCAACCAGCTCCTCCAACGCCTTGAAATCCTTCTGAGCACCAAGCAGGCTGATCATCTGGAAATGCACCCGATCTGAGAAGACACAACCTTCCTCCCTCATTGCCTTGTACAGTGCGGCGGCCTTGTCAAATTCCTTCAGCTTGCCAAAAGCATTCATCGTGGTGGCAATTGTCTCCGAGCCCGGCAACTGGCCCAACTTCCTCATTTCATCAAAGACCTCCACCACATTACGGTGCCTCCGGTTCTTCGCGAACAAGTTCATCATTGCTTTATGCACCGAGGAGTCCCTGATCTCGCCGTTGCTAGCTGCGCGACGGAACAGCCAGGCGGCCTCTTCCAGGCGACCGGCACTTGACAAGATTTTGATGGCCGTTTCCTTTGGTACGCCCTCCGGGTCTTTGAGATCATGCAACAAACGCTTCGCCTGAGAAACAAGCCCTGAACGCTCATACGCGACAACCATGGTCTGGTACAGTACTGGGTCCATCTCCGTGCCGGCTTCCCGCAGCTTCTCGAACAGCTTCGCGGCACGATCGAGCTTACCAGCCTTCACCCATATGGACAGGATGGTGGAGTAAGTGATGGCATTGGGCTGGACCCCGTTGGCCTGCATGTCATGCACCAAGCTCCCGGCCTTCTCGTCCTCCAGCGACTTGCCATAGATGGCAATCATGGTGTTGTAGGTGACAACGTTCGGCTTGACGTTGCCACCATTGCCATCGGTAGCGCTGCGCATGAGGCTGAAGAGGTGAACCGCCTCCCCGAACAGCCCGGCGTCGCCGTAGACGCGGAGCATGGTGTTGTAGGTGACCACGCTGGGCGGCACGCCGGCGCGGCGCATGGACCAGAACAGCCGGTCGGCCTCGCGAGCGAGGTCGAGCTGGCCGTACGCGTTGAGCACGATGTTGAACACGGAGAGGTCCGGCTTGACGCGCGCCACGGCGCGCATGTGCGAGAAGAGCGAGACGGCGGCGAGGTGCCGCCCGCGCCGCGCCAGCGCGGCGAGGACCGGGGCGTAGGACTCGGCGTCGGGCGCGACGCCGTCGGCGGGCATGTCGTGGAGCAGCAGCCGCTTGGCGTCCCGCAGCAGGTCGGACTTGCAGTACGCGGCGACGGCGGCGTTGTAGGCCTTGAGGTCGGGCCTGATCCCCGCGGCGCGCAGCCTGGAGAAGAGCGCGAGCGCCTTGGGCGCGTCGCCGGCGCGGAGCGCGAGGTGGATGAGGTTGGAGAAGAGGATGAGGTCCGGGGCCACGGCGTCGTCCTCCATGAGCGGCAGGAAGGTGAGCGCGTGGTCGAGGTGGCCCGCGCGCGTGAGCGCCGCGAGGAGGGTGGAGTAGGAGAAGGCGTCGGGGGCGACGCCCCGGTCGCGCATCTCGAGGAGGAGGCCCGAGGCGAGGCGGAGCTCCCCCGCGCGGCACGCGGAGCGGAGGAGGAGGTTGTAGGGGATGAGGAGCGCGGGGGCCGGGACGTCGGGCGCGAGGAGGTCCAGCAGCGCGACGCCGCGGCGAGGGTCGGGGAGGCGGGAGAGGAGCGCGCCGAGGAGGCGCCCTGAGACTGGGCGGTACGGGGCGACTGCCGGGGCCAGGTCGGCCGCGGTGCGCGCGGCGGAGAGCTCGGCTATGAGGGCCGCGACGTTGAGGGTGCGGTCCTCGTGCTGGCGTTGCTGGAGCTCGGCGGACTTGTGGCGGTTGTGGAGCGGATGGGAGCTGGGGAGGTTGGGGTTCAACCAGACGGATTTCGCGGTGGCCGAGGTGCGGCGGTGAGAAGAGGATGGGAGAGCGGTGGCCGTGGCCACGGCCGCAGCGGCCGGCATAGCTCGTGGGGTGTGGCCGCGGCAAGGGAGAAATGGATAGGAGATTTTTTTGTGTGCCCCTTTGGCGGGCACATATTACTAGGCTTGGGTCGGATGATAGCAATTCAGTTACTACTGTGAGACGTGATAAGTATATGTAGAGCCCGAAACTCCATCCTTTTCGAGCAGACACAGGTTCAGTCACGGTGTATGCTTATCAGTTGTGTGTTTTGGTTTCCTCAGGCTTTTAACAAACCGATGGTATACTACCAGTGAAATCTGAATCATGAAACATGAAGATGTTGAACTTGAACAAGAAAGCGACACTACCAGTGAACCTGTTCTCTTTTCATTCAGTACCGACTATGGGCCTGTTTGTTGTATATGTGAATTATATAAGCTGTGGCTTATTGCCAATGGGTAGTATCAGTATGGTAAAGTCCCACCAAAGATTCCAAAATAAGATGGAATAAGCGCTTATATAATTTGGAGATACAAGAAACAATATCGACTGGGATCTATACAGACTTGTTCAAGCAGGAAAAAAGCACTAGCACTGCAAAAGATAGAGCCTCAGCCAACACTGGTGAAAAACTCGGACAATTATTTTTTATGTTAATGTTGTCATTAATGAATCAGATGGAGTACAAGTGTGGGTTTCAACTGTACAGATACACATGGGGAAAATTTCAGATATTTACAGAGACTCATGCAGCTTAACTAACACATCAGGGTTTCCACACCAAGAATTGCCCTTGATACCCAAAAAGGGAAAACAAACTCAACCCGTACTGTTGGTTTTGTTTGGCAAGCCTGCCAGCCACGAAGGGACCCTTTTCTACAACTCTAAGGAAAATGTAACAACCTTTTTGTGTTAAGAGAAACTCCCAGAAAACCAATCTTCTTTACAGAACCTTGAAAGGCTTCAAGTTAGGATAAGACAAACCATCTTATATGAGAAGAAAGCTGTCGCAAAATAGAAGAAACACCGTTTGGCTTCTCATCAGTATGCGTATGCAGAGGAAAGCCATGGATGCTGTAGTGCTTCATCAGCTGATGGCCTTTTCCTGGGATTTATTTGCAGCAGGTAAGATAGAAAATCAACAAATTTGGAATCAGGACATTGCAAGTGCCGCCGCAAGGAGGATTTCTCGGGGATCAAATACTCCAACTGATCTGTCTCCTGGGTACAAACATGGCAATGAAGAGACATGTTAGTGTTTACTGAGCAACAACCAGCAATGGTAGATACACGTAGTGAAATCCAAATCAAAAGGCAAAGCCTAGTTCTTTCAGGCCAAAATGAAGATCGTATAACTGTGTTGTCAGTACATCAAGGAAGAAATATGTCACAAGATACATTTAATACTTAGTTATGCAGTTAAAGGTGCAACGTGAAAGCTACGAAGGCAGCAGGAGAATATCAGAATTCATAATCAAGATGGCTTGGTAATGGATTACTCATGTAGTCTCGGATTCTTCAGGGAGGTGAGAGAAAAGGAGTGTTACCTCATTCTTGGTAAAAAGGTCATAATCATCTGTGAAATACTTGTGCGTATCCTGGCCAAGTTCTAGCATTTCCATGTCAATTGGGCCGATTATCCCAATCATTTGAGCAAGCATCATGGACACTGGTTCATTAGGAAATAATACCTGTTATATGTAAAACACAACAGTCAGTAGTTATTCATGGAAAAGAGCACTATGAGCAATCATTCAGAAAGGTTTGAACATGCTGCTATGAGGTTAATGATAAAACTTATCACGTAATCAAGATCTACTTACTTCACCAGTGTATAGTTCGGCTAGAATACAACCAAGAGACCAAATATCAATCCTCTGATCATATGGCAGGCCCAAGATGACCTCAGGAGCTCGATAAGAGCGAGATTGGACATAGAGGCATAAGTTGTCTGTCAAGAAGCAACTACTTCCCAGATCGATGACTTTGATCTCACATCTGCTGTAACTCTTGATAAGAATATTCTCGGGCTTCAGATCGCAATGAATGATCCTCAAATGATGCAAGTAAACCAAAGCCTCTAAACATTGCCGAGCTATTGCCTACAAGAAAGGGAAACATTCAAATCACCAGGACTAACTTTCAGAATGACAACCACACTCGAACAAATGGCTCTGATCAAAGCTACTGCTAAGTGAAATGCAAATGCTTAATATGTATTGCCATAATTCTCCAGACAAGTACACAGTCATGGAAAATATCTAAGCGAAGGACATAGAACATACCTGTATCCTAGGCAGCGTAAAATAGACCTCACCACCGGACTCCTCGTTATACTTCTGAAACTCGTACAGATTTGCTCGCAATAGTTCAGTGACAATAAAAAGGTGTTCCTGTCAACATTTGTCTACTGTCAGTATTACAAACTACGAGAATCAACAAATTTCGCCAAAATCACCAAACATGCATGCAAGCAACTCAATCATATACTAGTAAAATAAAATGGTCTATGGCTACAGCAGATCCTTTCGAGATATTACAATCCAATAGCTCTTGGCCTGGCCAATTGCAGTATATCCCTTGAGATGCTTTCTTAGGTTGTGAACATATGGTATTAATTCAAAGGGGGTATCTAAGGAGTGTATCTCTTAAGTTATATGTACCTGATGATAAAAGTAATCGTAGAGGCGCAACACATGGTGCTCATCTAGTGGGTCATATTTGTTCACGAACTTCAAGAGTTTTATCTCATCCAAGCTCTGATCAAAGAAATCCTTATCGTTTTTAATTATTTTAAGACAAACATCCATCCCTGTCCGAAGATCATGTGCTTGTACGACCTTGCTGAATGCAGCCGAGCCTAGATATTCAGTGACATAATATCTTCCAGCAATAACTGAATTCAAGACAATGGGGAAATCCTTGTTTTCTTCAAAACCAGTCCTGCAGTGGATGCCTACTATGTTAATATACATATTAATTAACCAATATTATCATATAGCAATGAAAATCAAAGAAAAAAGATGTGATTCTGAACCTGTTCTTTCGGTGGATAATTCTCAATTCAAATACCTCATATTCTCGGTGAAAATTAGAGATAGCAAGATCAATATTTGTCTCTAAATCTTCGTCAACCTTAGGAGCAGTAGAATGTTGCACATCTGCATTCAATGACCCAACATCTCCAAAGTCATAGGAATCATCAGGGTAACCACTTTCAGGGAACGGCTGGATCCTATGACCTGCTTTCACATATTCTTTATCACTGCTGCTTTTCATATCTTTGTCCGTGCCGCTATCGAGCACACCATTGTCCACGACATCATGCACACCATGATCTATGAAATACATTGATAATTTAACAACCAGCAAACAAGCAACAGGGAAGCTTTATCCAAGATGAATGGATATTTTCACTAAATTAAACACACACATATTGCTAATGAACAAAGTGTAATTTAGCATGACCAATATCAAAAATATATTAGACCTAGCTACTTTAAAGACAGATTTCAGAAAATAATTCTGGCCTGTTTTGAAATATGTATTTTTAGGCCATGCTTCTATAAACCTATTGTTTCAGGGTTAGGTCCCAATGAACATCAGTAACCAGATATCGCTAACTCTGCCTATTCTTCATATAAACCACAATCCTTAGAAATTTCATGCGAAGCACAGCTGTATAACTGTATTTAGATCTGTAAATTATCATATAAAAAGTTATGCTCCTGTCTAGTTGAACACATTTTCCTCCATGTATTAAGCAGCATATTATATCTACAAAATTGTGACAGATGTTTGGCTTCCAGAAGACATTCTGAAACGAACTAGGCAGAATCTAATGCCATCAATGTTGCTACTGTATCCCCTTTGCACCTACACTCAATTCAACAAATAAATTGACCTTACATTTAGCCCCAAAGTAGGGCACCAAACTTCAGTTGGAACCACCTATAAGGCACTATTACGAAAATATGAACTCTACTGGTGGGAGGCTTCAGAAGTACTTACAGGAAACAGGATCTGCATCAGCATCAGTGTCAAATGAGCTGAGCATTTGAAGTTCCTTCTCCACAACACTCGGCTCCAAACAGTCATCTCCTCGTGCAGGATCCCTTGGCAAATCGCATTCAAGTAAAACATCCCCACTCTGCTTCAACTCAAACCCATCATGGGCACAATCATCCAGTATCTCCGTCTGGTCATCCATGATCTGGTATCTCCCATACACAGTGGAGCTTGAGCTCCTGACCATCTCCAGGTCGTCCTCATTCTTCAGTGCCCCACCACAGCATCCACAGAGAGGTGAGGAGCATGTATAAACCTCAGCGCACCCTTCACAATTGTCACTGCCGACATGGTCATGACGGTGGTAGTGACCGGCGCCGAGCTTGCCCATCTCTACCTGCTCTGACCCGCCATGAGCACCGAGCACGAACTTATCCTCCTCCTTGTATTCGTCATCCTCATCGTCCAGCTTGCTAGGGAAGAGGTGGTCGTCGTAGAGCCAGCCCTCTTGGAAGAAGAGGTCGGTGTTGTCGTACTGGCGCGCGGTACCGAACTCCATCTCCGATGACGACGCGTCCGACTGCGAGTGCCGCGGGGACCATAGCCCGTATGGATTCATCATGCCTAACCTCCAAAGCAAAGATGAGTAAAATTTGGGATTAATACTGACAAAATGTAACTGAATTTGGAAGATTGAAACACTGAATAAATGCAGAGACGGGAGTTGTTGCCGGCGGCGTTGCAAGGAGCCAAGGAGAACCGAACAGGGGTGGAGGGGTTTAGCCTCTTCCTGGCTCACGGGGAATATCAATTCGCTTTTAAAAAAGACATATCGAGAAAATTAACTCGTTCCGATCCATCCAGGTGCCCTGAATTGGGCAGGACGCCAACCACCGCCGCGGAATTATCGGCGCACAGATCGAGAGTATGCGAAGATAAGACTCGCCACCCGCGGAAACCGAGGAGAAGAGGAGGGTTTAACACTGCGAGAACAATGCCTTTTGCCGCGGGTACCTGACGGGGAGGAGCGCATGCTGACGAAGGCGGACGAGGACGCCGAGCCGGAGCCGGAGCTGGAGCGGGGGCTCGCGGGCGCCAGCGTGCCGCCGGAGGCGGAGCCGCGCATCCGGATTGGCGGGAGCAGGGGATCTAACGCGGCGTCGCGGGCGTCGTCCCCGGCGGTGGTGCGGGCGAGGACGTCGTCGCGGAGCGCGGAGGCGGCGCCCGCGAAGCCGTGGTCGGTGAGGAACGCCATCACCTCGTCCAATCCCGGCGCCGCCATGCGCCGCGCGGCGACGGGGTCGCGGTCGCTTAAGCGCGTGGCGCGCGGCGTGAGGTAAGCGGTTGCGTCGCCATTGGGCGGGACTTGGAAGCGACGCGAAGCGAGGCGAGGGAGGGAGCCTTCGAGTGAGAGGACCGGGCGAGACGGACGAGGGAGAGAAGTCAGAGGAAAGAGAGAGAGAGAGAGAGGAGTTTGGTGGAGCGCGCACGGGATCGCAGGCAGGTGTTGCGCTCCCGCATAAAAAGATTTGGCGCAAATTGCGTTTCGGCCCCTCCGGTCCGGCGCCGGCTGCGGTTGGCGATGCGTAGACAGACAGTACAGTATAGTTAAGCCCATCAGATTCTGCTCTGCACCCCAGGGAAAACACCTGTTTGCTTTGTTAAGCTCAGGTATGACGACATTCTGGAATTTTTATGAGGGAACGAGAAATGTGGAACAGCTGGCAGAGAAAATTAAGGATTTCTCTTCTGAATTCGCCTATGTGAATTTAAACACTCACCGCACCATTCGGAAAAAAAAACACTCACCGCAACAACAAAAAAGTGAATTTAAACAAGTCTCGTGGTCATTTCTGTTTGAGGATTGCTCACGAGAAGTGAATCAGAGCCTACTACCGAATGAGGCAATGCGCGAGATCCACCGTAGTACTACCACTGCCTGCGGACTTGCGGTGGGGGTGGCTGATCTTTTTCGCTTTTCAGCTTTTCAACGCGGGAAAAGTGATAGCCGTCCGCGTGGAGCCCCTGCCTCCCTCCCATCGGCCTGTTCCAGTGGGCTCGCAGGAAAAAAAAGCCAACTGACGTGGCGGGGCCGGCCGTTTTCCCTGCCGCTCCGGTGGGCAAATCGCGCGGTGGTTGGTCGGGGCCGAATGCGATGTGCAGCGGCAGTCCCCCGCTCCCCGCGCCCAAACCGGGTCGGGGTCCTCTGAATTGCTTCGGTCAATTCAGAGAACTCCCTTTGGTGCATTAGCTCTCATCTTGACCGTCAATAAACAAACCAAAGGGTAGGATTACTTGGACTTTTGCTGGGACCCGCAGCAGGGAACTTTTCTTCCCCACCCATCTCTGATGCGGCGCTCGCGGCTCGTCGCATCAACGCCGGTTTACCATTGTTCGATGGGCGCTGCTCGCCACTCAAGCACGTCGGACTGTATGGAGTCGCTCGCCGACGGTGAACCGCACAAGCACTAAAGCACGCCGGACTGCCGCGCCCTGTTCGGGGGAGTAGCCTAGGAACGACGGATTCATCAACTCGCAGACTAAAGCGATTGCTCGGACTGTCGGACAGGCATGGTCGCGGAACTCAACAGGGCGAGTTCGTGTGAGGGCGTTGCAGTGTCCTCCGGCGAGCGAGCGCGCTCAGGGACATGGCCTCGGCATTCAGCGACCTCTCTCGGACGGGCATGGCCGCAAACTCTGACGGAGATCCAATCGAGCTTCTCTGCAATTTCGCATCCCAATCGAGCGAACAGCAAATCCAAAGTTGTGGCCATCAAAATCGAGCATCGGTGGAAGACTAGCAGACTCCAAAATGGAGGGATTGGGACCGTTTACTAATGGTAAATCATATGACATGCTTCAAAGAAAGCACGATGGCGCTAATACTAGTTATTTTGGTGAAAATCATAAGAAATTCAATTAGATTAATCGGTGCGGGGCGATTGTGCGAACTATGCAGCGGCGAGGTCGATGCGCGGTTGCCACCAGAACACGAGGCGTAGGAGCTTGTTGCAATGTCTTATCCGGCCGGGCGCAGTCGAGCTCGCCGAACACGGCGTGGGGGCGTTAGCGCCTCGGTCCTGCCAGGTTGTGCGAGCTCGCCGAACACAACGACAGGGCCTCGGTCCAGTCGGGCGCGTGCGAGGTTGCTGGACACTACGCCGGGATTCAGGCAGCTTCTCGGTATCGCCCGGCGCAGGCGAGCTCGCGGAGCAGTAAAATGTCGAACCCTCCGCTCGGAGAAGAAAAGGATTATGATGTGGCCCGTACGATTTTCTAGTCTAAAAGTTGCAAGGCACCATGGCTGTCGATCTGAATAGCGACGGTCCAGATACGGACTAATTCAGAGAGGGATCTCTCTAAATTAACTGAAGCAATTCAGAGGATCCCAACCCGCCCAAACCCACCGCTCAAGCTCCTTCGCTCTCGGGTCGCCGCTACCCCACCGCAACTTTTTCACGGTGCGAAATTATCACGGCCTCACCGGCTCACCGCACCTCAACGCACTGGCCTCACCGGCACCGCTCCCCCAGCCTGGATGGGGCGCGGCGGGCTCGGCACCCTGGTCTTGGGTTGGGTCACGCCACTTTTCCGTGATCGGCCGGGCGCGCTGGCGCTTGGCGAGTAGGGGACCAGGCCACGCAAAACCCTCCGCGGCCGGGGCCGGGGCCGGGACGACGCCGATCGCGCCGGATCCAGATTCCAGACGCGCCGAGGTGTGTCCCCCGGATGGTGCCCGTGGGGATGTTGCGTCTTTTGCGCGCTTGTCTCTTTCCCCCGTTTTGTTCAGTAGCAATGATGATCGTACGCGGAAGCTGCTTTAAAATGATTATACACGGAGAGCAGACGCCTGCTACTCGTCGAACCAAACCCTTTGGCACTTGGCACTGACAGTATTTGGTTTAACATGAGTTCTGCTTCAGTAACATTGTGGTCAGCCTTCCGCAAAAGGATTGGAGACAGTCTTTGATTACGGAAGCGCCGTAGGCCCGTAGCCACTTCGCTTTGCCGTGCCTGGATTGGAGAGTGATGATCGATGCTTTTATGAAGCTGCAGTCATTCTGACG
Organism: Eragrostis curvula; assembly: GCA_007726485.1. NCBI lineage: Eukaryota > Viridiplantae > Streptophyta > Magnoliopsida > Poales > Poaceae > Eragrostis > Eragrostis curvula. The sequence continues at coordinate 26,402,556 of RWGY01000009.1, read as the reverse complement.
GCACTACCTCCCTGTAAACTTACTTCTGAAACGTAAAGCAAACTTTTGGTGCGTTTATCAACATATACCACGTACTTTTAGCACGTGATAGACGCGTGTTATCGTCTTCGCTGCGTTTTAAGTGTATGCTGGAGTACCACCGCCCTGCTTTTCCTTCGTATTCACTGCATATATGGAAACTTGGTGTTGTCCTGAAGCTGCAACTACACACAGTACATACACCATCGATGGACTGTAGTTGTGCATGGTATGTACGCAATTGCAACTATTGACGAGCAAGTACATATCAGTGCAATGTGAAAATGAGGTCGTTGCCAGGAACTGTCGTGATGAAATTTGCAAGAAACTGATTCCGTTCAATTGATGCTGACACGTCCACGTAGTGACGGCCGTACGTACCATGCTTTTCCCGTGGCTGGATAGCGAAGCGAGGGGCGTCTGTGCAAGTGGACTGAATCGTGAGTTCTAGAAATTCATCTTGCTAATCCACAAAACTTGCAAGTCAAAATCAGATATCCACATAATCAAGACTACTCCACTCAGCTTTCACCCTTTTTCGCTATAGGAAAAGTTTGTGAGTGCGTATTTAGAAATAAGAAAGAGCAGTAGACAAGGCCTGTCAACAATATAAAAAACACCGAGAAGGCTACAAAACTTGCCGTTCAGCGAAGATCCGCGGATGATCATCAGTTAACCATTTGGAGGGTGTTAGGCGCACCTTCCTCAGACAGGACATCAGAAAGCGAGGAGCCGTGGTCACGGTAGTTGTGGAAAGAGGTTATTAGAGGTCCTCTTTTTTAATCAGAAATAAATAATTGGAGAGTAGGTAGCTCATATTTGCTTGCAGGCTTATGAGACTAATATATACTCTAATAATAGCCTCTCAGCCAGGGCGAAAATGATGCATGCACCAGAAGAAGAATTATCCTATTCGCCTGGCTGCTTTGCAGCCGCTGTTTTGCAGCAGTTACAGTGTTTCAGTTATTTCTTCAGCAGCCGCTACAATGTTTGTAGTTATTTTTCTACAGCCGTAGCTGCAGCTGCAGCCTGCCGAACAGCTTGCATGATGATTGCACTAGCACTGCACTGAACGAGTGAAAAAGACCTTAAGGAAAGGGAAGCCACTCAAATTTGCCCTGGTAGTAGGTGACGATGTTTTTCTTTTCTTTTCTTTTTTCTGAACATTAATGAGTGCTGAACTGCTGATGAGTGATGTCTCATAACTAAATTCGCATTTTAGGTAAGTACTTCTGGTAGTAAATGGGAAAAGCGAGAAGGAAAAGGATGTAATTCTAATGACTTGCTCTTGAAAGTTCTCTGCCAATACTCAATGCAGTAATGTGGTCAGGTACTTCGCTTAATCAGTTCTTGGATCCGCTTTTTTGTGATCCAAGCACCTTTTGGCGCCAAAGAGAATCTGACCTCGAGTGCATAAAAATGTGAACCAATCCAAGCCTGCATCCTTCCATCCCTTAATTTGGCTTTGGACCACGCAGTGTAGTCGTCGACTCGTCGTCACACCAGCATTCGATCTGTTGGAGAAAGGTAGAATTCAAACCGTAGCGTGCGTTCGGTTTCAGAGAACGACGTACTAGTAGAAATCTGTGAGGTGTGACGCGAAATTGACAGTGTCTCCGGCATCACGCGGTAGCGGTAAGAAGAACCAGGCATCAATTGATTTGGTGAGGTTTGGAGGGAAATCACGGACGCCTTGAATGAAGTCCACCTTTGCTTGCACGGCTCGGTCGCTTTAGCCCTGGTTTACTCCTGCTTTTACAACTTACAAGGACGAAAGGAGGAGCGGCGAGCAAAGAAAAGACTGGACGGAGGAGTAGAACGAAGCCGGTGCTTTTTCACTTCCGATGTCGATGTTTTGCAGTACTACTTTTACTTTATTTTAGTTGTTTACAATGCTTTTAACTCGTTTGTTGGTTTGTCTCTCCTTGGATGTTGATACGTCAAATTTACAAAATACAGGTCCTTTTCCCCTGATATATTACTTTGGGCTTGGCGACAGATATGAGGCGATTTGCGAAGGTTACCCAACTGGTCCATCCCCCAAACAGGGTAACAGGGTCCAAACATGGTGGGCGCCATTTTCTTTCTTCAGGTAAAGCTTCAGTCAGTTGCACCGCCATCACAAGTTCAAATTTCCACAAACAGCTAGTTCAAATTTTGAAGGTAGATATAGTTCTATCCCCCTCTAAAAAACATTATAGTTTGTGAATAATACTTTTCAGTGGTATAGTCACATTTCGGGAGATAGGTCGCTGGCAGACAAGTTCATTGTTATGATTAGGTTTCTGGGCTCACTATTTTTCCACGCGCACTCCCGCTTTTTGTGAAATCGTAAATGACTTTATTGGGCCTACTGTATCTGTGCTTACCTTGCCTAATTGACTTATTGGGCCTATTCTGCTAAATAATGGACACCGAGAAAGAAGAAGCCCAATACATTTTTGCCTGTTCATCTAAAAGAGTAGTGGTTTCTCAAAAAAAAAAAATCTAAAAGAGTAGTGTCTCTCAAAAAAAATAATATCTAAAAGAGCACTAGGTTTGTGAGGCTAGAGTGCTTCTCAAAACTGGCGCCCAATGGGTTTTGAGTACTTCTCAAAAAAATTGCTCAAAAAAAGTTGGATGATGATTTATTATTGGAAAAAAGGTTGGATGATCAGTTTTTGCTCAAGAAAAAAAAGTAAAATGATAGTTTATATTAAAGAAAATATCGACGGTTGATTTCATCTGGAAATAAAATACTCGTTATGATTACTGCATGACAAATAAGTCATACCAAATAATTGTTGGAACTAATCAACAGCTCAAAGGAAGAGAATTGCCAGTTTTCATTCGGTTGTTTTAACCATTTGATTATGTTCGCAAGTATCCAAGTAGCAACACAATTCGTGGATTCAAATCAAAAGATATAGCTGGTCATCAAAATAAAAAGACCGATACAAATTTTTTCACCTTATCGGCTTATCACCATTTGTTGATGTTGGGTTTTCTTTAAGGGCCTACAGCTGAAGAACTTCTAGAAGGCGTGTAGTTTCGATTTATCATGTACAACGACAATACATTTCAATAAAGGCATTTCTCTCATACTAGATGTAGAAAATTTAAATGCCAATTGGAGTTAAAGAACAATTTAAGACTAGATGTAGAAATTTTAAATGGCAATTGTAGGTAAAGAACAATTTAAACCCCAATGTCAACGCATACACTTCTCAGCTCGAGGCATCGCTGTTATATGAATAATGACACGTATGCTGGAACCAAAAGGAAGTTGTCTACACGAATTCTCGATCCGTGTATAAATTAGCTCAAGTGACGAACCAAAAGGAAGTTGTCTACACGAATTCGATCTGTGGATAAATTAGCTCCAGTGACGATTCGGAAAATGTCATATCGACAGCATTCACTTGGTATGTTAGAACAGAAAGATATATACTAGTAGTTTTTCCGTTGACAATGAAGGGATCGACATCATTAACAAACTTTCAAGTAAACAACAATATTCACGGATATTCCCGAATTGATTTCCCTTGAGATTGCCAGACGGAAACAAAGTTTTTTCAGGAGCTGACCATCGAAAACTAATCAACGACACGAACATGGAGATAAGAAAGCAGCATCTCCCCTCTATCATGGTGCCGTGCACTTGCGCGCGTCTGTATGCGTCTGCACTGACGCACAGGGTTTGGTTAAACGCTTTGCTCGCAAGAGTGTTTCTGCTGTTGCGCCCACGTGCAGGAAGCGTAGTTCTTCCCGCGAAAAATGATGTACGCAGAGTGCATGCTTACTGCTTAGTTTACTCGTCTTCGCAGCACGTAAATCCAACTCTGCGGCGGCCGGGCGGCCGCCGACGATGATCGAGCATGTGGCAGTAGCCGCTAGTGCATGCGCTGACCCCGCTGCCCAATGGTGCAGCGGACTGTGGTAAGACATGAAGTGTATTCTTCCCCATCGTTGCTCGTGCATCTTCTTTTTCCAATTTAACGAATGCGGCGTCTCAACCTCTCTCAGGCCTGCAAAGCCAGTCGCGCTCTCCTTTCCGGTTTACTGCATAAGCCGTAACCTCAGTGGCCTAACCAGAATTCAAGATGAATCGTTCATGTTCGTCATGCATGGATCTGCACGTTCAGTTTAGCCGCATATGTACTTCACAACTTGTGCATGCACCTGCTGGTTTGGATATGCATGGAGACATGAGTGGCAGGCAGCATATATATTGAGATCGAGTAGCTAGCTAGCTAGTGGAAGTGGCCATGGTGATCGAGTCAAAAATACACTTGTTGATTGTTGACTGCTCGAGCGAGCTAGTAGCAGTATAGGGGAGAATAACAAGCAGAAACGAGAAAGAACAAATTACTACCAAGCATGCAGTAAAGCGGATGCTCTTTTGGCCGATGTTTTTGAGAGGTACTCCTGCTCCGCGCTATTGATCGGCCTGCCTAATTCTAGCAACTTTCCACGGACGTCTACGAACCTACTACTCCTAAGTGTGTGTTCCATATACAAAGTAGTAGTGGCGTCACTTCCAATGTGTCGCCAACTTTAAGCGTAATATCTGGAGCCCGCAGGCGTCCGATCAATTTCGCAACGTGCTGCAAATCCTACGTAGGAGTAGTATATGTGTACTGCTTCTCCTAGCTTTACTCCCTGCATCTTTTGCTGTTGGAAGTCTAGTGCGCGGTTGAAATGACTGCTCCTAGCCTAGCTTTACTCTCAGCATTTCGCTGTCGGAAGTCTAGCGGTTGAAATATAACGAGTGCAAGTTCATCCGTTTATAGACATGACTGGTGTTCCAAATCAGTGCGTCAGGTACATATTCGGAGACATCTCGAAGTTAAAGATCCGGATAATTGAGTTCAGCATATATTGAGCCATGCATGCATATGTGCTTTTTATAGAGTTGTCATTTGTCAACGTTGATTTTTTCGGCCCTCCAGATCCAAATTCACGCCAGATAGCCTACTAGTAATTATTAATGCATGATCCAGCAAGATGCCTTGCCGATCAACATTAATTACTTATTCATATACTATTGTAGTAGTACACAACACACAGCATTACGTGTATTCCTTAAATAAAATTTGGCGAACTTATTATACATACAAGATTGAGCCTGCACCAATCGATCACACACAGCTACATGCATTTAATTAGACAGCTACATGCCTTCCATTGGATTAATTATGTGGTAGCAAAGGTAGTAAAAGTCTCACACATGTGTTATTACAACCAGAATATACTACACATGGGAAGCAACCAACAGCTACTACTAGCTTGCTGGTGATGCCTGGCCCTTGAGAGCCTCGATCTGTGCCTTGCCGTTGGTGCCCTTGGTCCTCACGAATAGCCTGTACTCGTCGTAGGTCATCGGAGGGTACAGCGCCGGACGGTTAGCCGCCGTGACCAGCTCCGGCGCCGGCGCGATCGGGATGTCGGCTCTGGGGTTGTAGAAGAGCGCGAGGGAGATGCGCTCCTCCTTGGCGTTCACGATCACCCGGTGCTCCACACTCTTGTAGATAGAGTTGCTCAGTATCTGTTGTTCATTATATCAGATTCACAAGATTGTCAACTTAAGCTCAAGATAGATGAATTAGTTCTAGTTAGCTAGTAGAAATATGCATATACACGTATTTTAAATGAAAGTTGAAGACTTAAGTCTTCTTAATTCACACAGCTATTTCAAAAGGAGAGTTGCGATTCTTCTAGCTAGGGACTACGATGCATGCACTGATGCATGCACTCAAAAGGAGAGTTACAAATTAGTTAAGTTATACAAGTGGAAGTTTTACTAGCTAGGGACTACGATGCATGCACTGATGCAGCTTAGGGCCGGGGGTGATCTATGATGAACTGGCCATGCACCGGTGCATGGCCTTTCTGTTGGCTCGTGGCGTGATGATTAATCTCGGTCGCCGGCTCGCGCGCCGTAACATGCACCTGTCGATGCATGACTCCATGGAGCCGCTTCCAAACGACGACACATACGATTGCGCTCACCGCCCATGCACGTGTTGTCGATCTTGTGGTGGCGTTACTCCGGGTCGCGCGAAAGATCGCCGCGAGAAATGCAGGCAAACCTAATGTCGGTTCGAAGTCAACTCGTGGAATAAATACACTGTTGATGACATATGGTGGTGTACTGTGCATAGATAAGATCTGACCGTTTTACAAATAATTTCCTCGCGATTAAATAAACGCTCAGTTAGTTATCCAGATAGGCAGCTGCCCCCGGTTCTTCTTCTTAAAATTCAACCAATTAAGGGGATCGAAGGCGACCGGCGCCGGACCAGCAGGGGCTGTATGCGCGTCACGACAAGACCAAGTACTTCACGTTTGTACAGGTAGGTATACGTGTCAGTCACGACCATGATGCATGTATCGAATTGGTTAAACAAATAAGTTACCTGGATCTGGTCACCGACGTTGACGATGAACGCGTCGCGGACGGGCTGCACGGTGACCCACTCGCCGGCGGGGCTGCGGACCTGCAGGCCGCGGACGTGCTCGTCGGCGAGGAGCACGGTAAGGACGCCCGGGTCGGAGTGCGGGGAGAGGCCCAGCGTGAGGTCCGGCTGCGGGCAGCGCGGGTAGTAGTTGGCGCGCAGGGTGGCGCCGCACTCCGCGCCGCCGAACGCACGCTGGAAGTGCGACTCGTCCAGCCCCAGGCTCGCGGACAGCACCCGCATCAGCACCTCGCACAGCCGCACCACCTCCCGCCCGTACTCCTCAGACACCTCCCTGTGTAGACATACATACAGATGCCCTTGAGTTAATTACTGTATGTGTGTTCTGTAAAAAGAAAATACTTCCCGCGCGTTACATGTCACATCACATGCACTGTTTTTTGCTGTTTTTACCGGTGTTCGTTTCTTTGGCTAAAATTTTAGTCATTTTGAATCTTGTCATTTAAGGGTACTAAATAAAGTTTAATTATAAAACTAATTGCAGAATATTGTATTACTTCGCAAGACGAATCTAATAAAGGTAATTAAACCGTGATTAGAAAATGGTTACTGTAGCATCACTCTAGCAAAACATAGATTAATTAGACTTGTTAGATTCGTCTCGTAAATTAGCCTCCATCTGTAAAAAAAGTTTTGTAATTAGACTTTATTTAATATTCCTAAATGATAAAAAAAAAATTATGTAACAGGCTAAAATTTTAACCAAATAAAACGAATAGGGCCAAAGTTATCGAGCAGTGACTAGCTAGGAGCATGTGCATGCTGTCTTACGAGAGACAGGGACATGCTACATGTAGCCTGGATCAGAAGAGCGGCGACTACTAGCCCTAAGCATGCTGCATGAAAGCGCCTTGGACCTGCCTTTTGATAGACGCACGTGTTGAATTTGAGGAGGTGTAACTTCTTTTATGGATATTAGGCCGGCCAGTCTCGGCACCCACACATCAATCGCCATGACTAGGGAACTGCCACGGTTGAGGGGGTGTTCGTTTCCACCCTTCTAAATTTTAAACCTTTAAAATAAAAGAGAATCTTGTTATTTAGAAACATTAAATAAAATTTAATGACAAATTTTTTTTGGCAGATTAATGCTCATTTCGAGACGAATCTAATGAGCCTAATTAATCTATGTTTTGTTACAGTGATGCTACAGTAACCATCATCTAATTACGGTTTAATTACCCTTATTAGATTTGTCGAATTAGACCCGGGGTTCTGTAGTTAGTTTTATAATTAAACTTTATTTAATACTTTTAAATAATAAGATTCTCTTTGATGTGATCCCTCTAAAATTTAAGAGCCCCGGAAACGAACACCCCTGAGTGGTACGGTATGGGCAGGGACAGTTACGTTAAATTATTTTCCAAACAATCAGTGCACTGTTCTCAGGTAATAGCTGACTGAAACCTAGCTAATTCAACAGACACGTGTTCTTATGTACATGAGGGTAGCAAAATAGTTATAGTTCGGTACTAATTTTCGCACCATGTCATGCTTCGATTTTACGGTACAGGATGTTGATAGACAAAAGCAAGGTCAACTGATCCAATAATGAAGTTACATTTTACGGTACATAGAATTTTTTTTTAAGATGATGAAGGGAAGTTAAGTCATGATAGATGAAACAATTGATTATGCTGCTTGCAAATTGGCCAAAACGTCCACGATTGTTGGGTTTTAATTCGATAAAAAAAACACAACCAAATAGACGAAAATCTTACGTACGTGTGCACCACGATATCTCAGGTAACTAAATAACTGCCTAAAGCAGCCAAGCAAGAATCTGAAAATGTATGGAGAAGCAGAATCAGAATGCCATCGGAGGAAGGAAGGGATACACACGTACTTGCAGTTGCCGGGGTTGGCCGGCCAGTACTTGTCGGAGCTCTTGGCGGCCTCCGGCGCGAGGTGGAGGAAGTAGTAGTCGCCCCAGTCGAGGATGGCACCCTTCTGCACGCCGAGCCGGCTGCCGTACCCCTCGTACGTCCGCGGCGAGTTGGCGTAGCGCTGCTTCTCCGGGAGCGGGCGGCGGAAGAAGCCGCGCCACGCCTCCCGCGCCGCGCGCATCAGCTCCGGACGCACCCCGTGGTTCACCACCTGGAAGAACCCCCACTCCCGGCACGCCGCCGCCACGGCCTCGGTGGCCGCGCCGCCGTCGTCCGCGAGAAGCAGGTCGCCGAGGTCGATCACCGGAATGCTCATCTCCGACTCCGAGAGCTCCTTCTCCTGCCCCAGGAGCGGCGCGGCGGGGCGCTGGCACGGCGGCTTGATGTAGCGGCTGGGGATCGCGGCCAGGCCGCTCTCGGCGAGCGCCTGCACGCGGACCACGGGCTCCGGCCACTCCTGCAAGCAGTTCGCCATCGCTGCACCTGCACGTTCCCGGCCTATGCAACAGTGAACCAACGAACACGCAAGTAAAGATCGGGCCTTGAAACTTGGTGGAAGCAAGCAAGACGTACAGTGGCAGCTGGATATATAAAGCTACAGTTAGAAACGAGCCGCTGCTGGCTGCATGTGTCGGGAAAGAGAAACAAGTAGGAAAACACTATATAGGGGGACCGGTCGTCCGCGATTTACACACGAGGAGAAAGGAACTGGGGGACAGAGCACGAGACGGGATCATGGGAATGCCGGTGACGACGACGACGACTCGATCTCGTCGCGCTGCATGCTCATGGTCATGGATTGTGTGGGCAAGGTATGGACGACGCTTGCTAGAGGGTGCTACCAATAAGAACACGACCGAGCTAGCATAATTAACACAAGATTAACGATCAGGGAATGTATATACGTACTGCTGGGAAAATTGGACCGTGGGTGAGCTAGCTGAGCCAGTGTCCTGCTCGCTCCTTCACTGAACGAAGGCTTTGAGTCCTCAGAGGGGGTATATATAGCCAGAGAGTGAGAGTGGGAGACGTGCTGATTGAAAGGAGAGAGAGAATATTCGTGGAAGAGAGACAGCGAGGCAAAAAAGAAAAAGAAAAAAAAAAGAGAACTTTTTCTTGCTCGTTTTGTTCTGGTTGGCCGCGGTCCGCGAGGCGAGGGAGTACACAGCAGCTGGTTCACCGCAGTGAGGGACCGAAAAGACAGAAGAAACGTGTTTTCAATGCGGAAATGGGATCTGGTGTGGCTGAAGATGGATGCTGACTAACGGGGCAGCTGGACTCTGGCTGTAAAACGCATCGCCGCGGCCGCGGATACAAACGTCTCTTGACTGGCCCGAGAATTCCACGGATCATATGTGCCGACCGTATATTACACGAATTTTCTTATTTGCCTCAATAAGGAAAAACGTGCCTCCATTGTAACCATTGAAAATTGGTTCCATCATCTCCATGGATCATTTTTTTTTTGAACAAAACATATGCTTGGAACACCCCCCCCCCCCCCCCCCCCCCGCGCCCCAAGCAAAAAAAGATAGTAATAATCCAACATTCTTTATTTTGTCCCAACAAAAAGCCCCTAAACTAACCGACAACCAACACACCCGCTCATTCTTTAATGAGCGACATCGCTGATTAAGCAACCGATCCAGTTGATGAGGTAAAGTCGATGGTACCACAACTAGTCTTTTCTGTTCGAGACCGCATCTTAGCAGTGGAGTTCCGGGACACAACACATATTCAAATTCAATTGTAGCTCATTCAGCATAGGTAGAGCTTCTCTAGGGCCAGGGGTGCCTATGTCCGCCTCCCTGACCTCCCTAACTTCAAGGTTTTATGGTATGTAATATTTTTCTATATTGGCCCTTTCTGGATTCTTTATCAAGCTCCGCAACTTTATGTGATAGTAAAACATCTATATTCTTATCTTTGCAAAAAAAAAAAAAAATGTTTTTCCTTTGAACTCATTTACTTGTATTTTCCCAAAAGCGTGTCAAGGTAAATACTCTTCTTTCAATTTTTATACTTATGAAAAGGAACTTCAATAAGTTTTTGTAGCTGAGAGAAAATGAAAGAGACAAACAACTAAAGCATTGAGAATAGTTTAAACTTATACTACAATTGTAAAGCTGTATTTTGAAATTACTGTAGCCCCATGCTACCCCAGTTGAATCCACCGCTTTTATAAACCCGTGGGGAGGTAAGTTAATACATTTGTATGTGCAACATGGGATTAAATTTAAATTATTTAAATTTTATTGTAAACACATAATGAGATAAACACTTTTAATCTGAATGTGCAATGTAGGATTCAACTCTCCTATCTCAATATGGTTAAAGACCTAGTTAAAACACTTACAGTAGAGGTAATTTTGGGTTTGCTTACAATAGACGTTACGGGTATAAGTGGGGCCTGAACTAAAAAGAACCCTAAAAAAGTTTACCTTTCCCCTGAATATTTTGAATAAGATGAAAGGTTAAGTGTAACTCAAAAAGTCAAGGACAACATCAATTTGAGATGGTTTATTTCTTTTTTTTTATACGTGTAGTTAACCAGTTCTTGCCTGGTTTGGCACGTCCAGAGTTATTGATTTCCAAAATTATATAAACACACTGCCCAGCTCTTGTCGTGTTGCTACCTTGTCGGTCGTCGTGATCTCCCTGCCGGCTCGCCGCATGGGACGAGCGACGGTTACAATAACTGATGTTATGGACCGGCTTAATGATCGCCTTTGGCCCTCCTAACCGACGGCGACACCGTTTGTGTGGCTCTGCATGGTCTTGCGAGCGCCAAGTGCCGACTTGATGGCTGATCGGGGGCCGCAATTTGCTATGGGCTTTATGTGAGAAGGACAAAAGATTTGGGATAAAGCATGAAGCCAAAGCTCGCGGCTGGCAGCGATCGAGATCGATAGGAGCAGAGCAAGCGCCGTGGCGACGTGTGGATGTGACTTCTCTGCTTGTCGTGGTTTGCAGCAGGATCGGTTTAGTTCATAGAGCCTGATTCTTCTTTCTGTACGTGTCGCTGGTCCGCCGCAATTGTAAAGATCCGGGAGGAGAAGCTGCCAAAATGAACCGTCGGCAACTTTGGTTGACATGAAGTCGAACGCTAGTGGATGAAACAGACAGGACTACAAGCTGATCTGATGAAGAGGAATCCCGACCCTGATATCCAACAAGATCCGGGAAGATGGCCTGCCATATTCCAAAAGGGACGCCATGGGCCTGAGATTGATGAGTACCGATCTTAACTGTAACAACAGCGTGGGATGGGCATTCAGCGTTCTGTTTTGGCATTCCAATTTCCAAGAACCAGGGATTGTGACCCCATTAGAGCAAGTATTATGGGAGCTGTTCAGCCGGCGTCAACCAATGAGAAGGAGAGAGAAAATAAGAGAGAGAGAGGAGCCGGCGTTTCACCAGTCGCCAGCAACAAGCGGGCGTCAACGTTTTTCTGGTAGCTGGCACCTCGTTCCTCCTTTCAGATTCCTCCACGTCTTGCACAGGACATTAATTTACCGCGGGACCCACCATCAAGGATCTGCAGCTCGGTTGCACGGCGCCCGCTCGCCGGCTAAACCATAATACTTGCTCTTAGGGCCGGTCTCCGCCGTTATTGCTCGAGGCCCTGCTTCCTCCATTAAGAACGTTCAAAGCGGCTGGGGCAGGCCATGCTCTGTCCGCCCCGACCCGTCACGTTTGGACTAGAACCATAACTGCCGGACCCGGACAGGATAAACACCAGCGGCCGCAGCAGGGGCGAAGAAAGATGAAGGACCGGGGCTCAGGAGATGAGGCCAATCCGACAGAAGCTATCCAAAATCCGGCGCGTTGTTTGTCGGCAAAGTTGACAGCAGCCGCACTGATTTAACATATAGTAGCATCCTTTCGGTCCCTACCTCATTCATATATTGCAAATGTGCTATAGGAACTGTGGTATCATATCATATTCGTCGCGCCGAGCCGCAATGTGTAAAATAGACGAGAGAGAGATCCGGGCAACATATCTCGTGACGTGACTGGCGTCGGAAGCAAAGCGAAACTCATCGGCCGGTACCGCGCCGCGTGCCTCCTCGCGACAAATATAAAGCGTGGCGGCGGCAGTGGCAGCTAGAGTACTGGCCAATAGGCGACGCGCCGCAACGCGCGCCGCAACGTGGGAACGGAATGCCCACGGGGCGTGCTGCCGACACCGCGCGCGCTCGCGCACGTACGCTCGCGCGGCCACTGACTCCGCTGTCTGTAGAGCACTGACAACTCCGCGCGCGCTCTCGCGTTTTGGCCTTTTCGGGGTGGTTTGGCGGCGCGCGCGCACAACAGCGGCGGGGCAGCAGGTGGCCAGCGGGCCACGTCGCTGCTGGTGAAAGCAGCCAGCCCCGAGCGAGCGAACGGCGCAGGTCGCGCTGCGCGAACCTGCCCGCTTTTCGCTTTGGTTTCGACGGCGCCGCGCGTTGCGCTTCGGTTCGGGGCGGCCTGCTGCTAACGGGCGGAGTAGTCAGACAGATGACCTCTGGGAATGCCGGAATGGTGGCATATTCATAATGCCATTCTCAATGCAAGTTTCATTTACATTAAATAGCATGCCACATAAGAAAAAAGATGACATGGCACCAAATTTATGAGGAGAGAGAAGAATTGGGTTTCACGGGGATGAAATCTAACGTACACGGTTACCCAAATTTTGAAACCGGAATGAAACTCCATTGAAAGGGTTTGGGTTTCATCTTAACACATTCATTCACTCTCATTAGCCACATAGATGAAGTGTTTAAGTGCTATGGTAACACATGAAACCGTGAAAATGAAACTTTGCACTTTGCATTGAGAGTGTTAGTTTCATTCATCAACTCAAAACTCTTTAGATGACATGTCACTCTTGGAAATAACGCAATGAAACCTTGCATTGAGACTGGCCTAACTAGTGGTGTCATGGACTTAACGTGATTGAACTTTAACATGGCTAGTTGACCGTGCCACTCAGCTGTGACGTGCGCGCTGGCCTGCCTTGCCTGCCCGTAGGTAGAACCGGCCACTTCGCGAACCACTTTGTTGACGACGGGAGGTAGTAGGAGTAGTAGATACTCATGTCTCGCGAAATGTTCCACGATAATTGGTACTACGGCGCAGTGCGAGTAGGAATTATAAACAAGCACATGTTTATTTGAATATAGAGCCGTGGCGGAAAGCAGCGAGCGCGCACACGGATTTATTCCGGCGGATCGGCGAGAGCGAACTGGGACTGATGCGTCGACGTTAGTTAGCATTTTTCAGTCCACCTCCAGCCTCCAGATGCTTATTGAATAGAGCCGTGTGCTTCCCGGCTTAATCCTGCTCCCGGAATTCGGCCACATTAGCCTTATCTTAATTATGCTCTGCGGCTGATGCGACTAATGTGGTTCGGCGCAGTCCAGCATCACTGATGAAGAATTACTCTGCGATTTGTTGCACGTGGCTCAATTCTTAATTCTCGCAGCATCGATCTCAGGCTTCTCGATTACGGAAGCATCGGGTCAGAGCAATTTTTTCGAAATGGTGGGTCAGAGCAATTTGGTAGTACTAGCAGATAGAACAACATCCGATATTGTTTCCTACCAAGTGTACTGGGTGAGAATAGTTTCGTACCTTTTATTCTGGCATCGCATTGTAGGGTTGGAAACCACTACTAATTAGCACACTCAAACATTGGCCAATACAAGTGCATAATTAACTTTGCGACAGGCACGGTAGGTCAACAAATGCATTCCAAGACGGCAAAACATTGTGTTGTACAACACTAGGCATCAGGTACCACAAGATCAAAGGAGCTAGCAGGTGCACAACATTTGGTATATCATTCGGCACATGCTTGTCAGCAAAAAAGGGGAACTAATTACACAGGTAAGCCAATCAGAGGGTTCAACTATCTAAATTTTAACTCAAAATCATGAGAAAGAAACAGAGTTTCTGCTTGGTGGGGCCAATGGCCTAACTACATGCACACATATGGACGCTGGGTGCTGTTCACTCAACACCCAGTTTTACGGACCCATCCTTTATAAGCTTCATGCTAAGGCTGTTGAACCTTCCTCTTGAATAGTGTCGCGACGCCTTTCTCCAATCTGTACCAGTCTTCATCATTGCTACGAATTCATCATAACTAATCTTGCCATCCTGCAGGTGCAAGCAGAGAAGGAGAATATTTTGTTAGATATGAGTGTCCCAAATAACAATGATAGTACATATAAGAGTATCATGACCTTATCAGTGTCGACTTCTTGCAATATGTCATTCACCACTTCCATGCTATCAGCGCCTCCATCATCCACAAGAGCCTCTCGAAGCTCCTCAGGCTCAATAAAACCATTGCCATCCTTGTCAAAAAATAGGAAGGCCCGCCGAAGGTGCTCGTCATTTGCCATCCTTTGCAAATGAAGAGAGACAGCCAAAAATTCACCATAATCTAGTGCTCCTCTGCCATTTGTATCCACCTGTATGCCAGCAGCTGATCAAAGATGTGCAGAGAATACAATTCAAACAAGTCACAAATTCTATATTCTACCCATGCTTTCATTAACTCTCCTGTCACATCATTAAGTTATATTAATACAACCATCAAATTGATGAAAGTCATAGTTCCTTACATTACACCACATGTCATCTGGATTCCATGAAAAATTGAAGGATGGCATTGCTCAAGGCGATTTCAAACATCAAATAGAGTTGCATAACTTCTTTTAAACAAGACAAGAATGAGAGACCACAATGATTCTGGAGGAAATGTGATATGGCTAGTTTATTGGATGAACTGAGGCTCTGAGCTTTAGGTTAATCTTTGCTTACCCTCCTAACAAAGCGAGGGTCATCTATATAGAGCTCTCGGACATCTCTAACAAACTGCACCTAACAAATGGTGCTACTATTCTGCCGGCAAACAAAGCCTATCCGGCCAACTAACAAAACAACTTGTTTGATTAACTAGCCACTAACTGAACTCTAGGATTTCTTGCGGCACTGATAATACTTTCTAAAGAATGTGTCCACAAAAAATGACAGTTATTAGTTGAATTATTTTTATCCCTTGTATTAACTTTTATCATGGCTACACGGAGATTTGTTCCCATTGACGAGAGTTTGAGACGCAAGGACATTTATCTCAGCAAACAAGTGAATCACGAAATCGTCCCAACTAGGCCGCAGCTTGCCTCTCAGCTGCTAACTAGTTGAGGTTTAACTTCTATACCCAACAAACAGCACTGCTATCTTGGCACCTAATGCCCATAGCATAGCTTTTGTCAGCTAGAAGGGACAACCGAACAATTAGTGGAGAATTATTTCTCTCAAATACCAACGGAAACTGACAGAGTAATGTGCTGCGCCCTGACCTTATCATCAAACAATAAATTGCCATCTAAGCAAATTGGAGGAATTTAATTGAATTAAACATGATGTAAGACCTCGCTGTTCCACCAGGTTTGTATTGACATCAAACGGTATACCAGTGGGTAGTTCCTACTCCTTCCATTTTTAATTGATGATGATGTTGCTTACCTCAAATTTTAGCTAATTTTGTCAACAATTTAAGAATGGGGGTAGTAACTTATATATGCCTAATGAAGACACCACAAGTTGGCAAGGCCCTCCTGCCCTGTTGGATGATAGGCGGGGACATATGATTTATGCTTAATCACCCCAGAAGCATTTGGCACGAGTCACACGATGAGAAAATTGCGACAGCCAATTTGATAGGGCTTTCCGTGTCGTTGCCTTCAGCTCTGTTGTTATTCAATATATTATATCATTTTTTATACGATTTCTACTGCAAGGTTGTCAAGGTCCCGTGTTAACCACCCGTTATGCTTCTATGGAAATCCTGCATTCTTATCTTGGTTATGATTGAAGGGAGGTTCTTTGAAACACTTACAGCTTCAATGAGCATTTGCACTTCTGATTCTGCAAGATGAGAACCAAATTTTGCTATTCCACTCTTCAGTTCTTCGTAAGATACAATCCCATCATTGTCAGTATCCATAGCCTTGAACATCTCCTTTATGTCTTCCACTTCCTCAGCTGACAAATGATCAGCAATGACCTAAACAAATACATCCACCGGTTCATTTCGGTCAATTGTCAACTACTGTGACAAAGATTAGTAAAAAATTGAACAGTAGACCATGGTGAAAAGAGCAAGACACGCACCCTAAGAGCCCTCCTTTTGAATCTATTCATTCTGGAAAACTGTTTGAGCCTTGACTTCACAATATCTCCAAGAGGAACATTTGGAGCCTTCTTAGCATTTTGAAGCCAAGTATGTTCTGTTATATTTTTAAAAACACATATACACACATCAAGATTCCTCAAAGAAAAAGATATGATCTAGCTTGAGAAGGTAATGAGTTCTGCCATAATAAAATGCCAAATTAATAAGTAAGAAATTCTGGTAAGGAAATGAAGATATGATTTATGCTTGAGAAGATACAATACAGGTTTCCGTGGAATATCAAGCTATGAAATGAGCCACCCTTTTCATGCAACCATTAATTTGAGAGAATTTTGGCACAGACGTTCTACAGAAAGTCCAAGAACAGGGCACAACATGACAGGATTTCATCTTCGTATACCATATTATAATGTTCAATTATGCTACAAACGGTCTGAACAGCAAAAGACCTTAGCAGGTTCTAATCACAGTTGTAATATTGAATATGAACAGCTTTAGGTTGTTCTATTTCAAATTTAAACTGAAAACAATTCAAATCGAGTGCTAACATTTGGAAGGTAGAGAAGTAAATTTAGCAGGTTCTAAGCACAGTTAGCTTCGCACCTCATTGTATTTGAATAACTCTAGGGCACAAGTTGACTAGAATCATTTTATTACAGATTTAAAACTGTCAATATTTCAAATCGAGTCCTGAATAGACAATGATTGAAAGGTAGGGGTTGTTTGGTTGAGCTTCCATGTCAATCTTACCGAAAATTACCAATCCTACAAGTTTTACATCCCCGCAAAGAATTGGCAATGCACTGCTACAGTGTTACATCAGAACAAGGGTAAGTCGTGGGCGAGCAATTCCTACGCCCACGTTTTGGTTGGACAGCCCCAGGGCATGTGCTGAGGGGGCAACATTCTATTTACTGCATGCAGTTTGAGCATGAACAAGGTTCAAGCAAGTTTTTAATTCATGTACGTTTTTTAATTTGTATCCACCTTTGTATTTCTTGTGATTAAATCTACAAGTAAGATCCCATTTGACTGCATACTATTGGATCCTGCATGATAATTCTCAAAACCACAAGAAGTTTGGCATGATTGCAATCCAAATGCTATTTCTCTCTGTATATTTTGGCATTGCACATGAATTGTCAAGGGTACAACAACGCCATTGATTTATGAATGTTTTGGAACCGATGTTTTGGCATCAACAAGTTCTGGTAATGCTTCAGCAGGATGCAAACCAAACAGCACCGTACTGATTACAGTAAATGGAAACGCACCACTAATATCAGATGAAATGAAACTGGTCACCATCACAATTTCTTAATGTTGGAAGGAATACAAAAAAACGGTAAGAAAGTTGTGAAAGTTTTGTGAAGGAGTAATTAAGAACTGCTGAACTTGAAGTTTCAGGAATCATGAGGAAAGTAGAAAGTAACATATTAGGGCCTGCCTCTTGGCACCAGACGTGACATACCAAGAACCTGCTTTGCAGTTAACCTGAGCTTTGGATCAGGTTCCAACATGCGTCTAACTAAATCTTTAGCATTTTCTGAAACATTAGGCCAGGGTTCGCGCTTAAAATCAATATTTCCTCGAAGAATAGCTTGTGCCACCCCTTGTTCAGTCTCTGCATTAATTTTCCAGTTAAGAATACCAAAGGAGTAAATATAATATCACCATGGGTTCAATAAAGAAAAAAGGTAACTTACCAGCCCAAAATGGAGGAACTCCACATAATAAAATATACAAGATAACTCCCGCGCTCCATATGTCTATTTCTGGTCCATAGTTCCTCTTCAGTACTTCGGGAGCCATGTAATAAGGGCTTCCCACAATTTCAGAAAACTTTTCACCTAAGAAATAGAACAGTATGATTAGAAAAGACAGAATAAAACTAGAGTTCGGTTGTATAGTTGGCATGCCTGTCCTGCGATTGTTGCTAACCAACAACACTTTTATTAGCAACATAAAAAAGGGGGACAATGACACTACTGATGAGTCTTAAATGCAGTCTTTTATCTCTTTAAGAAATGAGGAAAGGCTTTCTCTTGACAATTAGCAATAAGAACCTTCATTTTCATAAAGTATTTCACGATTTAATGCCGAAATACGAAAACGAAAATTTTCACAGATAGAAAAGGAATGTTTGCAGAATTTGTGGTAAGCCTCTTTTATGTGGAATTCCAGATTTCCAGTAGGTAGTTGTAATATTGACGACAGTCAAAACAAATATTCAGTAATCTATAGAGGAAACAAAGATTTGGTACCTCCTGATATCATACAGCAAGCTAAGTAACATTGCTGAATACGAGTAGTAGCAAACAAAAACAGCTAAATATTTGAAGTATAGATATATTTTTTTAGAATTTCTGTAGAATACAAGAACTAATAGTCTAAAGGTACGAGAAACGATAATAGCTGGGCCTGTTAAGAACCAAACAATAGTGAAGATATTCGATGCAGTTCTGCCATTAAATTTAGCCCCATACATTTTCTTGGTATTTTTGCAAAACAGAACTACAGAAGGCAACATTAAAAGAACTATTAAAGTAAGAACTACAGGCTACAACCTATGAACAGGTGAGGCATTCTTTGAATGTTTCCAAACTTTAGATAGCCACCACAGCCACATTTTCAGTGAATTAACTACATTTTAGTTCCTAACACATACGAAAACAAATCATGTAACAGCAATAGTCCCTCGCTCTTGCAATTGTAGCCATGTTTCTCCTTCTAAACAGGAGCCACATGTGAAATACCAAATATAGCCACATATGTTAGCCGAACCGTATAAGTAGTAGTGAAGTACTATGCGGGAGGAGGGATGGTAGAGCAATAGACAGGCCATTTGGTTTGAGGATGTATAGCATTCGTTGCTCAGTGGTCTGGCATGCAAACTGGATCGGATTGTCTGCTGCTTTTTGAGGAATGAATTGGTTCCTAGAAACTGGCATGCAAAAGTACTGGGTCTGATGACTTTGCAACAAAAGACGCTGTCTCCCACCACAAACCAAACAACAAAAGCACCAGATCAGATGATCCTGGATGGTGCCATGACTCAAGCTAAACAGGCCGAGAGATCGTCGTGGGCTGCAGGGAATTGAAGCTGCAGTTATTGTGATTCAAGCTTCAACCCTATTGGGAGAAATGAAAGTTAATATAGAAAGGAGCAACTCCCTGCAAGAGAAGGAACACAAGGGTAGGCAAAATTACAGGTTTTAAGTGTAGCTAGCTAAAAAACCGGTTTGGGTGGTATCCACGTACCGATTTCTTTGTATGGTGCCAAGTTTTAGAGCAACCGATCGTTTCTAGACGCCAAGCCACAGATCAGCCGGTTAGATCGACTATGGTGTATAACTACAGTGGTGATCTTTCGGAGGCATACAACCAACTTTTCATTCACATAATGTGTGCATTGTGAGTAATAAATAGTGTATGGGCTGATGTACTCAAGTAAGTTAAGTCGTCTAAGAAAACAAATAAATTGTCAATCTGAAAGCTTTCATGCTAGTTTGTTCAGGAAACAAACTTTTACAAATAAAAAACAAAAAAAATAGCGGACGGACCATCATTAATGAATCAAAGAATAATTAAAATCAAAGGGACTTGTTTCAGATGAAAAGCACCTAACAGGAGTTCATCGATCAGAAGTACATTAGCGGAGAAGAGTTCAACCACAACAATCATGGTGGAGAGTAATTTTATCTCATTTAACAATTTAATCAGGACTAGTAAATCCACTTGATAAGTTGACGATCAAGTCAAGTACCTAGGAATTACAGCAGTATATGGGAACTATATGGAAATTAAATACTGCTTACACACAAAGAATTATTAGTAGAAAAGGTAAGAACCCATCACAGGCTCCAACAATTTCACTTTTATATGATTATTCCCCCAATCAAACGAACTGAGCACCCACGGATCACGTATTGAAGAAATCAATGTACTGACAGCACTGCACGTGGATAACACAATTCAGCAACAACTAACGGGCTACCAAATTTTCTTCATAATTCTCAAAACAGAGGACCACACTACAAGCATACTAACGTTAGAACCTAGGCCCACAGTACCCTCCAAAAACCACTGAACCCACAGCAAAATCTTCAGACTACGCAGAGACTGATTAGATGCGCGAAAGTGTAACCCTAAACTAATATTCTGGATCAAAGATCATCAGCTCCATCGACATATCCTTCCATTTAACAAGTCCCTACTCCTGCCTTCAAACATTTAGTCAAAACTTTCCATAGCAACAGTTGCATTGATTACCCTGTCCATATTGTTGCGGTAATCCTAATTCCTAATTGAGGAACTGCCAAACTATTCAGATTATCCAGTTAGTTAACCACATTTTCCCCAAATTGCAATTTCGCAACAACTAACGGACTACCAAATGTTCTTCATAATTCTCAAAATAGAGGACCACACTACGAGCATACCAATGTTAGAACCTAGGCCCACAGTACCAACCAAAAAACACTGAACCCACAAAATCTTCAGACTACGCAGAGACTGACTAGATGGACGAAAGCGTAACACTGAACTAATATTCTGTCAAAGATCATCAGCTCCATCGACATATCCTTCCATTTAACCAGTCCCTACTCCTGCCTTCAAACATTTAGTCAAAACTTTCCATAGCAACAGTTGCATTGACTACCCTGTCCATATTGTTGCGGTGATTGTAATTCTTAATTGAGGAACTGCCAAACTATTCAGATTACCCAGCTAGTTAACCACATTTTCCCCAAATTGAAGCGAAATAACTGAATTCGGCTACACGAGAGTCCACGACCAGTCACCACAGAACAACCCCCACTAAGACCAAAATCCTGAAAGTGCACAGGAAGATTCTCCTATATCGGGAAAGGATCTCTGTTGGAGTGACTCACCAGGCTTGAAGAAGATGGAAAGGCCGAAGTCGATGGCCTTGAGCGGCGAGTTCTCCTTCTTGTTTGCGAAGAGGAAGTTCTCGGGCTTGAGGTCACGGTGGATCACGCCGTGGCGGTGGCAGAGCTGCACGACCTCGACGATGGTGCGAGTGACGTTGGCGGCGGCCCGCTCCGTGTAGTGCCCCCGCGCGACGATGCGGTCGAAGAGCTCGCCGCCCTCGCAGAGCTCCATGACGAGGTGGACGGCGCCCTCGTCCTCGCAGGCCTCGCGCAGGGACACGATGCTGGGGCTCTTGGGCAGGTGGCGCATGATGGCGACCTCCCGGCGCACGTCCTCGACGTCGACGGCCGTCCGCAGCTTGCGCTTGGAGATGGACTTGCAGGCGAGCAGCTCCTTGGTGTCCCGATCCATGCAGAGGTACGTGACCCCGAACTCCCCGCGGCCGACCTCCCTGTCAAGGGCGTACTTCTCGTCGATCCCCACCACCTCGCGGCCCTCCTCGCCCAGCACCGTGAGCCGCTTCTGCGCCCCCGCGGCGCCGCCTCCCCCGGCGGCGCCGTTCCGCGGCTGGTGCGGCTTCTTCTTCGCGTTGGATGCGGGGAAGTGCGAGGAGCTGACGTCCTCCCGCGCGACGGCCGCCGGCGAGCGGCAGCAATTGCCCATGGCCGCGAAAGATCAGGTGGCGGGAGGCTAGGGTTTGAGCGGCATTGGGAGCTGGGGGTGGTGGGGGAGAGGAGGAAGGGAGGATGCAGCCTGCGGAGAGAAGAGAGGACTGAGGAGGTAGAGGAAACTGGAGGAGAGCAGTAACTGTGCTGGGAAACGGCGTGGATGATTCAAGAGCTGGGGACCGGGCCCTGGGGCCGCGTAGCCGGCGGTGGCTTTCAGGCCGAGGAGGACGAGGCGGGGGAGGGTGGATGGGAACATTCCCACGTGGAACCGATGCGTGTCCGCGAAAGGTCACTGCTCAGTGGGTCACTGCGGCTCGGGATGGATTTCTGTGTGCGTTTCGGTGTTTTGCAGGAAGCGAGCGTTCAGTGTTGTGCGTCGTCGAGTGTGTGACTAAAAGCTCGGAGCTTACGTTGGGGGCGACAGAAAAAGAAGGAAATGGCGTCTCGTGGGCATTTGTTTTAGGTATTTCCCTACCTCTTTAAGCGACCGAAATAGGAAAAGCACGCCTAAAGTCAGTCTCAAAGTTTTCGGAATTTTTTATCATTGTTTTTTTTCTTTTTGTGTGTGTGTGTGTGTGTGGGGGGGGGGGGGGGGGGGGGGCAAATGTCCTCATTTGAGCCTAAGAAGGTTTCTTGTTTTCTCCGACGATGGCTTTGATGATGGATGGCGAAAAAAAAACAGAAACAGAGCTACAAATTGTTGACCCCAAAGTGTAAGGTTATTGACACCGGCAATTTGCGATTAGCGATAGAGTGCGGATCGCGTTTCAAGTGCGAGGTAAATAAAGTTAGCTAATCGTAGTATTGCGATATAAAGGTTGAGATAAAGTATGTTTTGTTGAATGAGAAGACTTATTTTTAAGCATGTTGAAGATTAAGTTGACTCTTCTTTTTTTTGGGACATTATTTAGATTACTTATGCACTACTCCCTCCGTTTTTAAATTGTTGTCGCCATTGACTTTTTTTGTTATCTTTGACCATTCGTCTTATTCAAAAAAGTTTTAAAAATATCATATATTTTGTGATGATTTGTTTTATCTCTAAAGTAAGTTTGAACCTAACTTATAATTTTGCATATTCAAACAACTATTTTGAATAAGACGAACGGTCAAACGTAAATAAAAAAGTCAACGGCGACAACAATTTAAAAACGGAGGGAGTAGTTAGTAAATTTAGTTATGTCTTGAATCTTTACACTCCTGCACTTATTGATGTTAGATGGGTGAAAAATGACGTGTTTAAATGCAAGGTGAACTGGATTATCATATGCCACTTTCCTTATCTTGCCCGTGCATTGTATAAAATCATATATGCGCGGCACCAAAGCACGAAAGAAGACGCCTTGTGATTCTATTTCCTCTTATCTACCTCTTGACAAATGCGCTGGACAAGAAAACTAGTTTACGCTAGCTATCCACCGCGATAGTCTCAAAAGGATTTGTTGAAACAGCGATAATCTCAACGAATCCGTCGACTTTATTTTTGGAGAAAGAGTCCATGGACCTTTTCCATCTACCATTAGAAGCTTCTTCTCCTGGTAAATTATACTACAACGGCGGCTTTGCGCCAAATTTTTAACACGCTCGGCACCCATGACATCGTCATTTCATCACGAAGAGCAAAGCCGCCTTATCAAAAGAAGAGAAAATCAATGGGGGCAAATAAAGCCGAGGTCTCTTTGTGGTTGCTTCCAAAAGTCCCAGCTGTGAAGAGACAGTTTACGTGCTTGGTCACATGTTGACACCCCAGGTAATCTCAGCTGCAGGGTACTCGGCGTACACGTAAGCTCGAAATAGCACACCGTACAGGGACAATGCCTTGCTCCCGACGCCAGGGGGCGACGATGACTAGTCGAAGAAAGCACGCCGCGCTTCGATGTCAACCGCGGAACACGACGCCTGAAACTTCCAGGGAACAAGAGCGCTGTGTCTGTGTGTGGCCATCTTTTTACCGGCGGCACAGCGATATCCTCAAAAGCAGCGACGAGACATCGCCGTCGGCTGCAGGTAAATTCAAAAGCAGGATCAGCAGCAGCAACCGTGGCCAGATTCCGCGCGCAGCATGTCACGGCCGCTGCTGTACTCCAGTATGAACACGGCCAGGAGGCAGGGCTCAGGTTCACGGCAGCAGCCGTCACATCAGCATCGACGAGAAGTCAAGACGCCAGGGTACGTACGCTGCTGTGTCTCAGCGTGTGTACAGGCGACAGAAGCATATCCCTGGAAAGGAGCGGAGCGAGGAGGTGGTGATCCGTTCTCGGCAGGTGACAGCCACCGAACCAGAAACCAACCACTCGTAGCTCTCGCTATGGAAACGGATCTCGGCGAGAGGAAAGTCTATCTGGGTGTGTACCAACCTTTGCTTAAAAGCAGCCAGCAGGCTACCGAGGGTGTGTTCGGCGTTTTAGAGTCTAAAATTTAGAGGGGTTTAAACAAAAAGAATCTTGTTTTAAATAAAGTTTAATTACAAAACTAACTGCAGAACCCCCCTCTAAATCGCGAGACGAATTTAACGAGGGTAGTTAAGCTATGATTAGACGATATTTACTGTAGCATCACTGTAGTAAAACATAGATTAATTAGGCTCATTAGATTCGTCTCGTAAAGATGTACCCATCTGTAAAAAGGTTTTGTCATTAGACTTTATTTAATACTCCTAAATAATAAAATTCTCTTTAGAGCTAAATTTTAGAGGGGTCTAAACCGGGCAACGAACACACCCCGAGTTGCTGCTGCTGCTGCTGGCTGGGGCTCCACTTTGTGCCGGCACCTTTTCCTTTCGATGCCATCATGCATGCAGATGCAATGCTGTTCAGCGATCTCCTTGTGCTGTGCTAGGATGTCCGCTTCTCTACCATGGCCACTCTTCCCAATCATTGTCCCTGCCCGGACACAGCTCTTCAGGACACGTTAAGACCCTGGCCTCGTGTCATCTGCTGTGCCATTTGAGCAGCGGAGGCCTGCAGCTTCCCGTTGCAACTGGAGATCAGGAAGGTCTGATGGAGGAGGAGCATCAAAATCTATAATAGATGTGTCTAGTTTCGCGTTGAAGCTTTGCAAGGACTTGATCACATGATCCCACCGGTGGCGCTCGCTTGTCCACGGGAACGAGCCGGCCATGTGCGTAATAAAACGCAGCACTGTTCCCGCCCGGCAGAGTGCGTCATGGAGTACAGGCTAATTCTTCGCGTGCGCGTGCGACCGCAAAACGGTGGGCCGCGCGGCCATTTAAACGGCCGAGATAATGATTGGGTTGGTGCCCGGCGCTGGCCTGCCGTCGGAACGCTGCTTTCTGTGTCACACGAGTTGCTCTGTTGCTGATCGCGTGGTGGTACGAAAATGGCCGTTGCTGCGCGAGGTGACCGCGTGGAACTGGGGAACATGCATGTGGCCCATGAGAGAGAGATGGTACGTACTCCTACGTCGCAGCAAGGTTGTCAGTCCGTGTGAACGTACGCTGGTCGCGTTGGGCCATTTGTGTCGCTTGTTGATGTGATGTACTATCAGAGCTTAGAACGAAATTCACTGTGAAGCCAGTTCAGCTCTCTACGCAGCTTGTAACTCGGCAAAGGGATCGGGAATTGAATAGTTTCCTCGTGGTGGATATGGGTTACACGCTTGCTCTGCTCACATATAATGTCCCAGTCAAAGCAGCTCACCTGTGCTCAGGTACGAGTTCATCTCAGTACAATTTGAAAGTGCATATCCCCTGCCCTCACAATCGGTCGTGTGCGCTCGAGTGCATCTGACGATGCATTCAGGAAAGGAAAATAAAATGAGGAAGTGACAAGTATATTCACTGGGCCAAGAAAGAGTTGACATGTTGGGCCTGAGCTATCGGCCATGGACCTGAGAGCGGCACAAACAACAAACTTTGCCTTCCCGTACCAGGCCGTAAAGGCCGGCCTCTGGCGAGACCGCCGTAGCCCGGCCCCGCGGGTGAAAATTCCTAGCTTCGTGTGGTCGTCGATTCGTCGTCGTCGGGTCGAGTACTCGAGTCTCCCCTTTCGCCGCTTCTCCTCACGAAGCGGAGCAGAGGAGAGCGCGGAGCAGCGCCGTCGCCATGGACCGCGTCCAGCTCGTGCTCCTGGGTCTCCCCATCCTCCTCTTCTGCTCTGACGTGGTCACCCTCTTCGCGCCGCAGCCGCCGTCGGCTCCCAAGCCCAACCACAACCAGAGCCCAGCCTCCGATGGGTTGCAGCCCGGCGATCCGTCTGCCGCCGACGCTTCCGTGCAGGTGGTTACTGTGCCTTCTCCTCATCCAGTGCCGAGTTGATGCCCGATCTAATTCAGAATGAGACGAATCATGCGCTTTGTTCCGGTTTTCTCTACTGTAGGAGGCGCATGTGGATGGACCTGGCTCCGGCACAACCGTCGACTTGAAGTTTTGCGCCTCCTGCTCTTACAGGTAACTCTCATCTGCATCTTGACCTCTGTTTAGTTTTGTGGCTTACTTTTCAATTTGAGGAATCCACGGTGCTGATACTTGGGTTTGTGTTCGTGAATGGGAGATCAAATCCAAGAGATTTTGATAGATTTAGTTTGCCAAAGGTCATAGAAATACAGATGCTTGGTTAAGACCCTTGACCATACTGAAACCTGAATTTTCAGCATTGTTGGCCGGCTTTACAATCAAACCCCTAATTTTAGTTGCTTCCGATATTTTATTTTGATACAGTAGCCACTAGCCATTAGCTAGCGCCTGCCATCTAATAACTAATCTTTGTGTTTTCTGGAATATGCTATTAGCTCGGATCTAAAATTTACTATTATGATTGTAAGATGAACTTTGGGTTGGCAACAATCATCGGGCTTAAGGGATGCATAAAATGTCTCAGAGAGGACGAAGCTGAAATATGAAATTCTACTGTTGGCTGTCTTCTTTGAAGACAATCTAACAGTGATTGATGGCGGTCTCCAAAGTTCCATAGTTGCAACACACTCTTGGATAGATCTTTCCTAGTGGATACCAGTTATCCAGCTAGTCATGCATTCAATTCAATCGTATGCCCCTTGACTACTGATCCAGAGTTCAGACTTTTAAGTTTTAACCCTTCTGTCCATGCACTTCAACCTATTGCAAGTATTGTATCATTATTAAGATGTCTCCTAGAGCCCACACGGGATGGGTTATCCTCTTGGGATTGGAATGCTTTGTTATGAATTGATCGTATAAGCTGGACTGATAATTTCAGGCCAAATTTTGCAGGGGAAATGCAATGACCATGAAGCGGATGCTTGAAACCTCATTTCCTGGGATTCATGTCAACTTGGAAAACTACCCTCCACCCTTTCCCAAGCGTGCGCTCAGCAAAGCTGTACCTATTCTTCAAGTTGGAGCCATGGCAACGTTAATGGCTGGTGATCAAATTTTCCCTAGATTTGGAATGGTTCCACCTCCATGGTATTACTCACTGCGTGCGAATAGATTTGGAACTATGGCATCAATTTGGCTGTTTGGCAATTTTGCTCAGTCATTTCTACAAAGTTCTGGCGCCTTTGAAGTTTATTGCAATGGGCAACTGGTATGTTCCTATGAATACATCATTTTTGCTGCAATGCTACTCAGTAATGCCTCCCCTTTTTGTTATGCGTAAGATGAGATTTTCTAGAAATTGTTTCTCATCGACCATTTGCTGGGCTCCAAAGCTTTCTGACTTTTATGCGTTGCTTCAACGAGCTGTTCTTATTTCCTCTTGATGAATGAATCAAGTACTATTTTGGAGCTCTCAATCTTAAAGCATGGCTTAAACTAGACTTTTTTTTGCTGGAACCCTGAATTGAAATGCGGAGGTCAGGCTACATGTTTACATAACGTCCTTGTATTAGGGCACAATATTACCAACAAAACTTTGAAACAAGTTTCAAGTAGGTCTATAAGAGACCTGAGAATCATTTTTGTTTGTTTGTTTTTTGTGCACATGTGTTTATTTAATTATTCTTGGTGGAGGCAGACAACTAATTTGTCGATAGGAACTTTACTATTTAATCACTATCACATTTTGCTTACTTTTAGCAATACACACTGACAGAAATCGCACAGTGGGATTAGATTTTGTGTTGCGTAGAAGTTCAAGAAGTTCTCTACTACTACTTCCGGATGCAAATTGTTGACGTTAGGACAAAGAAGCTTCCTAACGTCAAGAATTTAAATCTGGAGGGAGTAGTCAGTAACATCAGTCTACAGATTGCATATACAGAGTCATTTGTGTGTTACTTGTATATCATGTAAAATCGTAGCCTTCCGCGAAAAATAGGAATTGAACGGCAACCTTACTCGGGGTACATATCACGTATGCTTATCATGAATGCTGAGCAATCATTCGCTTTCCCAAATTATTGGGTCCAAAGCTGACGTTCTACTGCATTTGATATGGACCACTCATGCTAATGCTAAATATGATGTGCACCTTTCAAGGGAATTATAATCTTACTCAGATTCACTTACTGTGTTTAAGTTTTCCTAATGTTTCGTTTTTTCAAGCTCGTTTTATTGTGCAATCTATCTGGGCTAGCTGTGCTAATGCTAGCAAATTTATGTCTGCTTTTCAGGTTTTCTCAAAATTGTCGGAACAGAGATTTCCTAGTGAGGTTGAGCTACAGGAACTCATTGGCAACAAGTTACCAGACTCTCGATTTGGTGAAAATCAGGACTCGCAATTTGTTGAAAATCTGGACTCTCAATCTGTGGAAAATTTCAACTCCCAATCTGGGGAAAATCTGGACTTCCAATTTGAAGAAAATCTGGAAAAGGTGCCGTCTTAGATGATGATGGTGATATCAGCAGACCCTATTATCACTCACTTTGTTACTAAACAGATATAATTTGTTGAAAGTATGAAGACCTGTTGTCAAAACACAATGTCTTAGAGTTCTAGACATTCCTCCCTTTGTAAATAACGTTTTACCAAGGCAGTGTAATAACAAAATTGATGCTATGTCAGTTCAAAAAATATCACAGATTGCAATAGCTCGCTCAAAGAGGAAACCTTCAATGCTTCTCGACTCCTGCAGCATGTCAAGTCATATTTTGTGGAAGTGACTGTATATTTGCTCGGTCCAGTTTACCGGGTTCCTAGCAACAGTGTAAAATGGGTAACTTATTATAGAGTGAACTCTAACTGGCCCGCTGAAGTATTACACAGCTTGATAAGAATTAGGTATCTCTATACAATTATTGGATTGCCAAGTGAATTGAAGTAATGGAGTATGTAGTACAGTCATTTCTTTCAAACCCTCAGATGCATATGAAGATGGAAAGGAAGCAGACGCTCTTTGTTCTTACTCGTCTGGTCCACCATCCTGTTTTTTTGCTTTTCTTTTGCTGCTTC
Organism: Eragrostis curvula; assembly: GCA_007726485.1. NCBI lineage: Eukaryota > Viridiplantae > Streptophyta > Magnoliopsida > Poales > Poaceae > Eragrostis > Eragrostis curvula. The sequence continues at coordinate 26,373,105 of RWGY01000009.1, read as the reverse complement.
CTTCTCTTCTCCAGCTCTTTCCTTGCAGCCTTGTTGTCTTCATTGATGATTACCACTGTGATCAGTTGCCCAATGTTACAGGTGCACAAGGCGATACTGGCAGCCTTCGTCAACAAACACCGTACGGCACAGCAGAAACAGCTGTTTGCATTTTGTACGCTCGTTTTTGGCTGCTTCTTATGTCCCCTTCAGATCCCAGAAGTGCAGGTGGGAAACAAATTCACTCGAATGACAACATGTAGCCATTGTTACTTCATTGCCTAGTTGATTTCATATGCAAATGCGTATGGTAATGTGACTTGGTTTCTTGATTAGCAAGTTCATCAGCCGCGTATCGGTTGCCGGGGAACGGTACGTCCTGCCCTCTCGCGTTTCTCTGCCCGCCTCGACCGGGCTATGGCGTCCGCTGCCTCGGCTGTCACCACGAGTTTGTCATGGCCTCACTCAGCCGTCGCACTAGGACGGCAGGCGCAGCGTTGGCCAGGCGGTCACGGTATCTCACACTCCGAGGACAAATCATGTGTTACATATTGGGACCCTGATCAATTAGCCTCTCGAACACGAACGAGTTTCCAGAAGTACTGCTAGGAACGACGAATTTCTGCTATGTGCAGTAGTACTAGTACGTATCCGCCCGCCGTCAAATAAATGGCACCGGTAGGATGTCTCTTTCGGTGATTTGATCACACTGGTCAATCTCTTTCTAATAGATTTTCTTTTCATTTCTGGAGAATAAATGATTTGCTAGTACTACAAGAGTTGCTCTAGTCACAAATGCTTTTGGACATGACGATCTTCATAAGGTAATTTGAACACCATCATAATCCGTCTTCCGGTTTTAGTTGAACTAACCAAATGTTGTAGCATCAGGTATCAAAACCCGAAAGGGAGTACTATGATTTTGAAAGCTTATTTTAAGATTCACCTCTTTAGAGTTCAACTACTCAGCTGATGAGATTTCAGAACCGACAGTGATACATTTACAATGACAGGATCACATGGTTTAAACGTGACAACATTAGCATCGTCCAAGCCAAGCGAGCCGATCACGTTGGTATATTCGTATGATTGAGGGATGCCCTGCTAATTTATGACATCAACTTTTCAGACTCTTCTCGCCTCACGGTTTGGATGGCTGCATTTCTTCCTCCACGCCCTTGACTCTGCAGCGCGGCGCCGTCAGGTTCTGCCCATCAACTTCATAACTCCAAGGGCGTAGTCGTCACTCGCCAGTACGACACGCGGGCGAGATGCTCAGTCTCGGCGCCCATATCTCGCCGCTGCCCTGCTCGCGACCCCACGCTCCCCTCCTCCGCTCGCGACCCTTCGCCCCCTTCCTCGCCGTGGTCCCCTCCTCATCCGCGCCTCGCTCCCTCTGCTTCAGCCAACGCCGCCGTTTCGCGGCCGACCGGACCCGGAGGCCCACCATGGCCGCGGCGATCTCGCCGGAGGGCGGCGACGGCTTGGTACACGACCTGGGGTCCGCGGCGGTCACAGCAGGCATCGCGCTCGCCCTCCTCCGATTCTTCGAGGAGCTCGCCAAGCGCGGCGTCTGCGAGCAGGTCAGTGCCCTCCGCTCCCCCTTGCTGGGAAATCGGAATGTGTAACCACTCCCTTATGCACGACAGTGGCCGCGTGTCGTCGCTGATTTTGCATATGTATCAGCACTAGCGTCAGAAACTCGGAATCATCTGTAATTAGCATGAACAGTACGGAAAACCACCGTTGGATTGTGTTGATGAACTAAGCATGACTAGAACAGTGTCGGCATGTGCTTCCCCAGGTACAATATGGCAATTTATCGGTTCGTTGCTGCTGGGGCAGGTCAGTGGCAGTGGTGCTTGCCTTTACAGAGTTTTGAGTGCATAACTGTCTGGAACTTCATATTTGGATATTACACATGACAGAAGCTCTACAAGAATATTACATGTTGCATTATATACTGAGGAAAATGATGCTTTAGGTACAGTTGAATGATGAACTAGTGGCCAGCTCTTATGCAAATAGCCATCGGGAAAAAGAAATTGCAAAGTGCCAAGCTCTAGTTTAGGTCTTACCGTCTGGCAGTTTAGATAATGTCAGCTACTAACAAGGTTGAAAATAACGGGGCATAGTGCTAGCCATTCTCAACTAAGATAATTTCAGATGGATTACTGTCAATTACTAAGCTTCCGTATACTTTTGATATTGGTTTCATTTTGTGGCTTTGGCGTCCACTGATCATTACTTTTGTTGAATCCTGCAGTACTTAGATATGTCTGGCAGCCTAGTGTTTGAGTCGCATTCGATGCTTTGACATACTGGATTTTATTGACTGAATATGGAGCAGTGTTAAGGGATTGTATTCTCAAACTATTATTTTGATTGTACAAGGAATGTTTTGGAGTTCCCTTATTTTTAAGCTGTCGTTTCCAGTTTTGCCTGTTCCATAGAAATTACCATGTAATACAGCTATATTTTCCATCTTATGGAAGTATGTGGTCATCACGTAAATTACATATGCATTGTCCAAAGCACGGTTTCAGTATTTTAATTGAAAATTATACGACTGTATTGAAATAGCAGTCTTTTAGGTCAAGTAGAACTCTTTCTATATTTTTCTTTCAGATAATTGTTTAGTATCAGTACTATAACAATCATTCAGATTTTAGTGACTTGTACATGGTTACAGACTTACAGGCTTACCTCAGAACAAATGTCCATTTTCTGAAGTGTAGTGCATTTGGCAATGATGTATACTGAAACATGTAACAAATGATGAACAAACACCATTATCTTAGTGTTCCCCAAAAAATAAGAAACACCATTATCTTATCGAATTTTTTAACTTCAGATATATGCCTTTTATTTTTGAAGACATAACGGAGGGGCAAATCCCCTCCTAAGGTGTGCCTGGATTCGAGTCCAAGTTGACATGTGAAACTTTGTTTTGACCAATGTACTTCCTTTACTTGCAGAAACTCAACAGGAAACTTGTGCATATAACCGTTGGGATGGTGTTCCTGCTTTTCTGGCCTCTTTTCAGGTAAGATGTTAGAAAGATTCTGATTTCTGAGATACTTCTTTAATCTAGTAAAACACTAAAAAAACATCATAGTGTTCAGATACTGATACTTTATACAGCTCAGGAAAATATGCTCCTTTACTTGCTGCAGTAGCACCAGGGGTTAATATTATAAGGATGCTTCTACTGGGATTGGGAATAATGAAAAATGAAGCCATGGTCAAATCGATGAGCCGTTCAGGAGATCGCAGGTTGCACACTTACAAATTCAAACATTTTGTATTCAGAACTTCCTTTTCTTCTTTTGCCGCACTTCAGGTTGTGGTCCCTCTGTAACTGCATTTTTTTTTTAACACAGGGAACTTCTAAAGGGCCCACTGTATTATGCTACTACTATAACTTTTGCCACTTCTGTGTTATGGAGAACTTCGCCAGTCGCAATAGCACTTATCTGCAACTTATGTGCTGGGGATGGTATGTTCATATATCTGCAGCTGGCTCTACAGATCCTAGAATAATTTGTTGCATCATTTGTTAGTTCTTTTTCGAAGTGATTGTAACTTTATGATATTCTTATCCTCCCTTTTTTCTTGGCAGAAGCAAAAAATAGCTCTATGTATGCATACTCCATCTTGTTCCATGCTCTAAACTTGAGCATTCATTCATTCATTTTCCCCTGGTTTGGTAATGTTGTTTTGTGCACTCCCAGGTATAGCAGATGTAGTGGGTAGACGTCTAGGTACAGAAAAGCTTCCATACAATCCCAACAAATCATATGCCGGAAGCATAGCAATGGCACTGGCTGGTTTTCTGGCATCCATTGGGTAATTTCTGACCTGTTACAGAAAATTTCCTTGCATATGTTTTATTTGAATATTGTATATCTCTTATTAATCAGGTACATGCATTACTTCCATGCTTTTGGTTTTATTGAGGAAACCTGGCAGATGGCTTTGGGTTTCCTTGTGGTCTCCGTAGCTGCAACACTAGTTGAGTCACACCCCATCAGCACAGAACTGGATGACAATTTGACTGTCCCTTTAACATCCTTTATAGTTGGTACCCTCGTTTTCTGATGTTTTAGCCTCAAAGGACAGATGAGATGCTTTTTCATCACGTTCTGAGAATCTGTACCAAGGGTATGGCGAATATGTCTGGTGCTGTTTATCAACATTACATATATTCTACTTTCTCTGATCACAAATATTTGTCTTCTCGAGCATACATATGGCCAAACTCTTGAATCTTTGACCGTACAATGTATGACATTTCGGCATGTTAGGCATGCTATCATGTGTAAAACTTGGCAACTTGCTCTAACAGACAGAGGCTTCCCCACAAAATGTTCTATCAGGTTCCTTCTTTCATTTCTAATGCATCACGCAGTTTCAACCTATTATGGTATAAAATAAGTCAAGCGATAATTGCTTTATTCTAAACAAAATCCGGTCCTGTTACATCATTGATGTAAAGCTGTCAAACCTTAAGCGATGCACTGGATCTGTTCAACTATCACCAGTTTCTCGGATCGAGAATGCTGGGGCCTCGTTATCCTCAAGTGACAAGGCTTTCTATTGCAATATATTTGAGGATCCAATCAGTCACTTGTTCTGATAGGTGATAACTTATGTAGAAGTTTATCTCAACTGGGCAGGATGTGAATTCTGAATGCTACACCGGAGGTAGACATGCTCCCAGCATTTCAGTTACCTGGCTAGTATCGAGCGTACCTAATCATTTCTTATGAACTCCCTAATGGCTTGTTGGGATTTTACATTAGCATATTTCTGTTGGATTGAGGAGCAAATTATTACCCTATTAGGCAACACGTTCTTTGGACTTCGCCACGGCATGCATTTGTGTGCAGAACAATTCACATAATCCAAGTTGTGGTTAGAAAAAGGGAAAAGAAGGATGATATGAAAGCAAACTCTACATTGCCTGTTGAGATCCGATTTGTGGCACATGCTTACCCTTGCACTACCTCCGATGCTTTACGATAAAAATAAATGGGTCTCCATTTCGAGGTTCTTTGATCTGGGAATATACTGAACATTCCAATTGCATCTCCCATGGCAACAAATCTACAGAGCCCTGATTCTAGCTGCATCTCCCCTGCTGTTAACTGCTCAGAACTGAACATAGTAAAACTTTAGGTCACTGTATGGTGGTTGGCAAATGTATTAACAACAACCGTTCTACTAGAAACCTTATTACAGATAAGTTGACACTTCAAATGGTTCGAGTTTTCATCTGTTCATTTGTACAATAAAATTTTCTAACCTTTGTATATCACCCAAACGTATAGCCAAAAACTTTGAAACAAAACTATGGCACGCCTCAGGCGGCCTGTGAGCAGGAGCAAGAGTTGCCCGGTTTGACCCCGGAAACTGGCTACGGCTCCCAACATTTGGTCCCTACCACACGCCGTTCAAGCGCGCGTCACGACTCACGAGCTCGCCTCCAAGCTCCAGCTCACACATAGTTAAACTCAACCTGCACTGCAGTAGCCAACGAATCACACCATATCTCCCAGGGCTATTTAACGCCACATCGCGCTCCACTGCTCACGTACTCGCTCCAAGCCTTCTCAAACAACCTAGAAGCCATGCACTTCGCGTCCACCAGAATGGCGTCGCCGCCGGAGCCCGGGCCATACATGCCCGACCTCCCGGCGGTGCCGGCATGGCTGAACAAGGGCGACAACGCATGGCAGCTAGTGGCGGCCACGTTCGTGGGCCTCCAGTCCATGCCGGGGCTGGTAGTGCTGTACGGTAGCATCGTGAAGAAGAAGTGGGCCGTGAACTCCGCCTTCATGGCGATGTACGCCTACGCGTCGACGCTCATCGTGTGGGTGCTGGTCGGCTTCCGCATGGCGTTCGGCGAGCGGATGCTGCCGTTCTGGGCCAAGGCCGGGCCGTCGCTGACGCAGGACTTCCTGACGCGGCGCGCGGCGTTCCCGGCCACGGCGCACTACGGCAAGGACGGCGTGCTCGAGACGCCGAGCACCGAGCCCTTCTACGCGGAGGCGTCGCTCGTGCTGTTCGAGTTCGAGTTCGCGGCCATCACGCTGGTGCTGCTCGCCGGCTCGGTCCTCGGGCGCATGAACATCAAGGCGTGGATGGTGTTCACGCCGCTCTGGCTGCTCTTCTCCTACACCGTCGGTGCCTTCAGCCTCTGGGGCGGCGGCTTCCTCTACCAGTGGGGCGTCATTGACTACTCCGGTGGATACGTCATCCACCTCTCTTCCGGCGTTGCCGGGTTCACGGCTGCGTACTGGGTAAATACTACGTGCACTCATGTGCTTTAGTATGTAACAGTGCAACATCTTAAGGAACGTGTGTTATTGCCAGTAGAACCACGTCACACTTTTGTTTTTCTGACAGGTGGGTCCGAGACTAAAGAGTGACAGGGAGAGGTTCTCACCGAACAACATCCTGCTTATGATCGCCGGCGGTGGGCTGCTTTGGCTGGGTTGGGCAGGGTTCAACGGCGGCGCGCCGTACTCCCCCAACGTAACGGCCTCCGTCGCCGTGCTCAACACCAACGTCAGCGCCGCGACGAGCCTCCTGACCTGGACCTGCCTCGACGTCATCTTCTTTGGCAAGCCGTCGGTGATCGGCGCGGTGCAGGGTATGATGACCGGACTAGTCTGCATCACGCCTGGCGCGGGTAACAATCAATTTTCTCTCGAAACATTACCCGTGCAATAGAAATGTAGTCCGTTCACCTCGCAAAAGAAAAAATGTAGTCCGTTGATGAGTTTTGCGTTGGTTTTGCATGGTGCAGGGCTGGTGCACACGTGGTCGGCGATGCTGATGGGCGTTTGCGCGGGCAGCGTCCCGTGGTTCACGATGATGATCCTGCACAAGAAGTCCTCCCTCCTCATGAAGGTCGACGACACGCTCGCCGTGTTCCACACCCACGCCGTCGCGGGCGTGCTCGGCGGCGTCCTCACCGGCCTCCTCGCTACCCCGGAGCTCTGCGCCCTCGACTCCCCCGTCCCGGGCATGCGCGGCGTCTTCTACGGCGCCGGCATCGGACAGATCGGTAAGCAGCTGGCCGGCGCGCTCTTCGTCACGCTATGGAACCTGGTGGTCACCAGCGCCATCCTCCTCTGCATTGGCCTCTTCATCCCGCTCCGCATGCCCGACGACCAGCTCATGATCGGCGACGACGCGGCTCACGGCGAGGAGGCCTACGCGCTCTGGGGAGACGGGGAGAAGTTCGACATTATGCGCCCAGAGACGACGAGGACGGGCGCTGCTGCCGGCGCCGCGAGGGAGGACACGGTGGAGCAGCGGCTGACCAGCATGGGTGCCAGAGGTGTCACCATTCAGCTGTAGATCGATCTTTCGGTTGTTTGAATGTACTAGTCTTTCTGATCCGCGACACATTAGCTTACTGTTTATCATTTTCTGTTGCAGTTTGTGTGGTTTGTTGGTTGAAATTTGAAAATGAACTGAATTTCCGTACCATCTTCCTGACTAAAGGGGGGATATAGTAACAAACTAATCTTGAGAGGGGCAAATTTGAATGTTTCACTAATTTATGTAGTTGAAATATTGCATATGTACTATGTGGTGTGCACATAGCATACCCCTCCCTGTCGTCGCTCCTACGTTACTTTTTTGGCGTACTGTTGTTAGTTCGTATATGTTCTTTTACCAGTTAGATAACGAGTTTCTCAAAAAAAAGAAAAAAAATAGTACATCGAAGTTGTTTTCAATATAATGTGGCTTTGCATTTGACGATTATCCTATCTTGTTCTAAAACGCTAACCAATTGAGAAACAGATCAGTAAAAACTTCAGTAGAAAAATGCACTCAACAAAGCTGCTGCAAGATGTATAGGGATTACACAATTCTGTATAAACAACTCCAACTGAATCTTCTGATACCCAAGTGCTCGACAACTTCATGATTTTTTGAGGAAATCAGGAGAAGAAAACAGAGAGAGAGGAGAAAACGAACACGGAAGTTTAAAGAATAATATGGGCCACTTGGGCTGCCCGGGTTGACCCGCAGGCCGCGCTTCTCACCGGGCCCGTCCTGGTTCATGCGGCTCACGTCCATTTTCTTCGGAGAATTTCGCCAACCACCGCTCACTCACGCGCATCTACTTAAGCATCGTTGCCAAGGAGCCGCGTCCCGGTGCACCTGCGTCACGCCGCGGCCCGCGAGAGCTCGATCGCTTTTCACCGTGCGCCGCCTGGAAAAATGACCGCGCCTCCACAGCCGGGCCCCTACGCGGCGGACCTCCCGGCGGTGCCGGAGTGGCTGAACAAAGGCGACAACGCGTGGCAGCTGACGGCGGCCACGTTCGTGGGCATCCAGTCCATGCCTGGGCTTGTCGTGCTCTACGGCAGCATCGTGAAGAAGAAATGGGCCGTGAACTCCGCCTTCATGGCGCTGTACGCCTACGCGTCCACGCTCATCGTCTGGGTGCTCGTCGGCTTCCGCATGGCGTTTGGCGAGCGGCTGCTGCCGTTCTGGGGCAAGGCCGGGCCGGCGCTGCCTGAGGCGTTCCTCGTCGGCCGCGCGGCGTTCCCGGCCACGGAGCACCACGGCGACGACGGCGCGCTCGTGGCGCCGCGCCTGGAGCCGTTCTACCCGGAGGCGTCGCTGGTGCTGTTCCAGTTCCAGCTCGCGGCCATCACGCTGGTGCTGCTCGCCGGGTCGCTGCTCGGGCGCATGAACATCAAGGCGTGGATGGCGTTCACGCCGTTGTGGTTGCTCTTCTCCTACACCATCTGCGCGTTCAGCCTCTGGGGCGGCGGCTTCCTCTACCACTGGGGCGTCATCGATTACTCCGGCGGATACGTCATCCACCTCTCCTCCGGCGTCGCCGGCTTCACCGCCGCCTACTGGGTACGTGTGTTCGGTATACGACCGGTGTTCTGAAGTGGATTCTCGCCGGAATCTGGTTAGATGTTGCGATGGTTTGGTCGTTAGTCAGGACAAAGAGTTGGTACGGAACACGGGGCTTGTTGGACTTTGGTGCTGTCCGGTGGCACGCGGGACCGTGCAGTCAGCGAAAGTGTCGCCTGCCAGCTAAACGTTGATCAAGTAGTTAACCACGACATATGCTTGTGTTTTTCGTGGCAGGTGGGTCCGAGGCTGAAGAGCGACAGGGAGAGGTTCGCACCCAACAACATCCTGCTCATGATCGCCGGAGGTGGGCTGCTGTGGTTGGGTTGGGCAGGGTTCAATGGCGGCGCGCCGTACGCCCCCAACATAACCGCGTCCGTCGCCGTGCTCAACACCAATGTCAGTGCCGCGGCGAGCCTTCTGACATGGACCTGCCTCGACGTCATCTTCTTCGGCAAGCCCTCGGTGATTGGCGCGGTGCAGGGCATGATGACCGGGCTGGTCTGCATCACCGCTGGCGCAGGTAGCAAAATCTTGCTCGAATTGGGAAACAATAATATAAAATCCATGTCGTCATTAGTCCAAAATGGATTAGTGCATGACATGCAAGGTAGTGGTAGCTAAATTATATGCAAAGAAAAGCAGAATAATATGCAAAATGGCTAAATTATGTGCCAGGAGCTTATAGTTGAATTGACTACCTCAATTTGCTCGTTAACTAATTGCATTGGGTTGCACACCGCACATGCAGGACTGGTGCACACATGGTCGGCCATACTGATGGGCATATGCGCCGGCAGCGTGCCGTGGGTCACCATGATGATCCTCCACAAGAAGTCCGACCTCCTCCAGAAGGTGGACGACACCCTCGCCGTCTTCCACACGCACGCCGTCGCCGGGCTCCTCGGCGGCGTCCTCACGGGCCTCCTCGCCACCCCGGACCTCACCGCGCTCCACTCGCACGTCCCGGGAACGCGCGGCGCCCTCTACGGCGGCGGCGCCGCTCAGCTCGGCAAACAGCTCGGCGGCGCGCTCTTCGTCGTCGCATGGAACGTCGTGGTCACCACGGTCATCCTGCTCGGTGTCGGCCTCCTCATCCCGCTGCGCATGCCCGACGAACAGCTCAAGATCGGCGACGACGCGGCGCACGGGGAGGAGGCGTACGCGCTCTGGGGTGACGGCGAGAGGTTTGACGTGAAGCGCCCTGAGGCGGCAAGGCCCCGCCCGTGGAGCAACGGAGCCAGGGAGGAGACGGCCGACCACGGGCTTGCCGGCACAGGAGCTAGAGGCGTCACCATTCAATTATAGTGGAGAACTTAAAAGGTTGTGCCCCGCCCATACAGCCCATATCATATAATCAGTTACCTTCCATAAGCCAACCATCGTATGATTAAGGCTTAATTGCAACATCACATCACATCATTGAGATTGATCGAACTGAGTCCTCATAAGAGTAAATTTTATTTCCGAGATGATGATTGCAGTAATATGACATAGATTATAGATTCACCCAAAGAGGTGGTAAAACTTGCAAAGTCTATTTGAGCCGACTCTGCTGAACTTTAGGAGCTACCAAGCCAAGGTATTCAGTCGTAACTGGCGAGGACTTGCGGTTCATTAGCCTCGAGCGCCGCCGCTAGCCGCGGCTACAGTAAGGCGTTGATGATCCACGCCGGGGGCCGATCACGCTCGCCTGCGCGAGCTGGCTGACGAGTCTCGCGCACCTCCCGCGCGGCGCAGGCTGCGCAGCGCGCTTTCCCCGCCCGGCTTTGTGAGTCTTGCGATCGCGAATTTCTTCGTGGGCCAAACCGGCGGCAGCACGCAAAAAGGCTCATTCGTTTCTTTTGCTTCAAGTACAATTCACGTATCATGCTTTTGTTTGTTTTCAACTACGATGCGCAAAAAGCATGATTTTTTTCTAATATGGAACACGGGGATGAACTACGTGAAACAAATCGATATGAATATTGGAACAAATAGTTCTTATGTATGGAACAAATAGGCCAACTAGGTGGAACAAATCCATATGACTACACGAACAAATAATTTTCTCATGCAGAACATATACATGATTAACTACGTGGAACAAATCGATATGAATACTGTAACAAATAGTTCTCATCTGAAACATGGACTAAAAAGATGGAACAAATCTAGATGTCTACTGGAACAAATAATTTTCTCATGTGAAACACGGGATGAACTACGTGGAACAAATTGATATGAATATTGGAACAAATAGTTCTTATGTATGGAACAAATGAGCCAACTAGGTGGAACACAGAGAGTAATTTGTGGAACAAATTGATGTGAATACTGGTTCATAAGTTTCTCACGTGGAACATATGCACTATGTGAAACAAATCCATTTGTCTATGAAAACAAATAATTTTCTCATGTGAAACAATCATTAAATTTTGTCAAGCAAATGTATCTTTTGCCTCATCAGAAAAGAAAAAGAAAAGGAAATGCGATGAGAAAAAACGGAAGCCAAAGCAACAATGCATGCGTGATAATCGATCGCGGGGAAAAAAACCGCAACTACATGGGAACTAGACGTGACAGTATCTTGGCGCAAAAGAGAAGAGAAATTCCGTACGTCAACACAGTTACCACCGGCACCCATCTCGTCCGCCGGTTGGTGCACGCGCGCTGTGAGCGGGAATCATCTCGCTAGGGTGTGCGAGAGGCGTCGTCCACTCGTGTATGCGAGTGCGATGGTTCCCGATCCACGCTCCGTCGACGCCAGGCTGAGCGGTGATCTGCACAAACCCTGCGCTCAACCTTTGAGTATGACGTACCCATCGGTGTCGCCAAGGCAGCACGGCCGAAGCCGAAGTCCGTGTCGATCCCGAACGAGGTGAACGCTGTCACGGTAACCGTCGGGGCTCCCAGCCCGAGCGTCTCGGTCTCGGTGTACCGTTTGATCTTTTGCTCCTCCACCCAGTCTACGAGCTCCTGGAAGTGCCGGTCGTACGCCGGCGCCGTGATCGCCTGGTGCACCATGCCCGCCACGTCGTGCAGCGGCATCCTCAGGACCTCCTCCACGTTGGCCTCCCTGACAGCCAAGGTGACGACGTTGCCGACGTAGTTGCGCATCGCAGGTCGGAGCTCGGGCGTCGTGAGGCGCCGGCGCCCATTCACCCACCATCCCATGCGGCAATGCACGTCAGCCGTGCCCACGACACTCGCGAGCGTCTTCCACAGGTAGGCGGAGACTGCCTGCACGCGTGTCGCGCGATGGCCCTCCCGGCTCGCCGCCTCGCGCAGGCGCGCAACGTCGGACGCCTCGATGTAGTACATGCGCTCGACCAAGCTCTGGTCACGCGTGAGGACGTTCACCTGACGCTCGCCTTCCAGTGGGGTGAACGCCTTGTCGAGCGAGGCGTTGTAAGACGGCGGGACGCGAGGGCGGAAGACCAATCTGTCGTGGTTCGGCCAGGATCCCGCAGCAAGCGTCCCCATCCGCGCGATGTCAGCCCAGGAGCTGACGAGAAAGCACAGCGTGCTTCCATCCACGAGCACATGGTCGGTGCACCATGCCACCGTGAAGCCACCGCACGCGAACGACACGACCTGCACAGACAAGGCGACGTCCTGGCCGTACGGCTGCTGGATCCTCCACAAGGACGCGCTCGTTTTGCCGTAGTCGAGGGCCGCCAGGGCCACGCCGGCCTCTCCAACCACGAGCTCCGCGCCTTGGTTGTAGCAGTGCCGGAGCTCGGATTGATAGCGATGCGGCCGGCGAACAGGAAGAAGTGGTTCAGCAAGGTAGGGAGGCCAGCCTTGAAGGCCGCCACGACGGCGTTGAAGTCGGCGGCTGGAGGCTTGGTGTAGACGCAGAACATGGTGACCTGTATGGTTTGCCGCAGAAGGTCGAGGTTGGAGACGGCGAGGACGTGCGGCTCGATGGTCGTGTCGGAGGCCTTCACGAGGCACCGGCTCACGACCCGGGCATGCAGCTCGGAGCCGTTTAGGCTTGACGATGACATACTTCCTGTATGTGTGTCTTGACTTGTGGCGTGTGCTGTTTCCAGAAATCACTGATGGTTTCTGACGAACGAACTCGTCCGTTTATAGAGGTCTCACGGATCGACCATTTCTCACATCCGAACTCCTTGGAAAGGATGACGTACGCTTGATGATGAACTGATGAGGTAGTCCATGCCTCCGTAGATCTGGAACTAATTCTCAGTGTACCTACTTCAAGTTTCACCTTCTATTTTACCGTTTCAAATAATACAAATCGAACGACGCCACTTCTGCTAGAACACTGGACAAATTAGTGTAAGTTCATTAATTACATGATTCGAATCTCAAAGTGTTGCAGATCGCCTTATTAACTTAAACCAAAGAGTACTACAGATTCACATGGATGGATGGATTAGAGTGGCATGAGCCCAAGGTTTCCCAGTTAGAACTGAGCGCGTCCCAAAATTTGGTTATTTGACAATTGACAGAACACATAACTAGCTCAAAAGGAAAGAGACTATCTTTGACGGTTCCAACTACACACTGTTAGAGACAACAAATAAACTACATGCCTGACATTTTTATTATACAAGAGTTCAGTAATTCACCCACTGGTACGACTCAGCTGTTCTATTTTTTCGCAATTAATAATTTAACACTAAAGAAAACACATTCAGGAAATTAGTTCAAGTTCATTTACATAGTACGGCATGTGCCTCAGATACCGTCAACGAATCAACGAGGTTTTCTGATCTTTGGGTAGCATTTGGTGCAGGTATCCCGTCAACGTGATTACTAGAACCATTACAAGTCAACCTCGTCGAGTTAATACAACTTAGTACTTCTACTAATAACGAATAATATTACCTCATCTAAAAGAAGAAAAATGAATAAAAGAAGCATCCCCTCGCTACAGGTCTATACCAGTGCACTTCATGGATGCATCTAATGGTACTAATTAAATTGCTGCTTCAGATCGGCACCGAACTCGCAGTTGACCAACAAATCTTACTTTGAATGACCGCGTGATATTGATACTTGTGTGCGGTACGGATTACAAATTTAGAAACATGTTAATGTTACTTTTACATTACTTTGGGCGGTACCGCATGATACTCGGCGTCGGCCTCCTCGTCTTGCTGCGCATGCCTGACGAACAGCTCAAGATCGGCGACGACGCGGCGCAAGGGGAGGAGGCGTACGCGCTCTGGGGTGACGTCGAGAGGTTTGACGTGGCGACAAGGCCCCGCCCGACCGTGGAGCAACGGGCTTGCCGGCGCAGGAGCTAGAGGTGTCACCAGTCAGCTATAGTGGAAAACTAAAAGGTTGTGCCAAGGGCATATATTCGTTTGCAGCAGAAGAATCATTGAGGCATTGCTGCATATATCATAAACACCAATTATAATTCATCTCGTTGAGAATATACAAGTATTATTCACTGTATCTCATACTAAACGATTTGACCAGGCTCGCCTCTGCCAAACGAACATGCGATGGGCACAGTGGCACACGATGGTTACTCCCTCTGAACCCCACTTTAGAGTAAATTCAGGGGTAAAGCTCCCAGTGACTAAAGCATTTTGTACATGGTACAAAGCTGAACTAGAGCTCAAACTCCAAATGAACGGCCAGTTACGTTAACATTACTCTCTGCAGAAGCATGCAAAAATTTACCAAGGCGCATGGAAGAGCAGATTGAAAAATCGAAGCCTCGGATCAGCGATGCAATCCATCTGTATATCACTTAGCATTCACAAGGCATCACGACTGGTGCATATACACATCGTCGTCATGCATGTGAATGGAGGAATATCGATACTGATCTCACAAAGTTTCATGATACAATCAATAGCTTGATCTGAGGCTAATCGAACTGCTCCCAGTCAGTGTCCACTTGAGTTGACGATACACGTGGCGGGGGTGCGCTCAAGCTGCCCATACCATTTTCGAACGTCTCCCATTGTGTCGTCACTGAAACAGCTTTGTTGTGATCGCTGAAGGGGTTAGCATTTCTCGCTTTCAGCTTGTCCAAGGTCTCCACAAGAGACTGAATCCGACGCACCTGACAAATAGAACAAAGACAAAATTAGTCATTTTTACGCGATGAGTGTGTACACAAGGATGAGCCCCGACTTATTTCTTTGATCATATGGTTTTCCCAGGGATGAATTTCGCTACCATAAGTTTGGTTTGGATTATCATAAGTTACACTGATCAACTAATTTAACAATCAATTTCTATTATAATATAAAGGTTTTGATAAAAGAAACTCCAAACCATCCCATACTATGGTTCAAAATTCACATCTATTGATATTTTGATTCTGCTATTTTTATGGTCAAACTAAGCCATAGAAAATAAAGGTACATGAGAGATGGGCAGTTCATAATTCAAATACACAAAGATCTAACAAGCGTCATATGAAGGGTTGGTTTGCATTAAACAATAAAGTATACCTTACAACCTTAGGACAGCCATGAAAATTTAGAAACAAACGACAATTCAATTAAACAAGAAGCAAACAACAATTCAATTAAACAAAGCCCAAAAGAAAAGACAAGGGCTGAACAAACTTTAAAACAGAAATAATCCTTAAAACATACTAAATAGTATGGAAAATATTCAAATAATTAATGTGCCCCATGCAGTTTTTCAAGGTTTAATGATGATAGTGATAACCACAAGATGCATTAAATCTTGAGGCTCTCTGCAATCATTCTTATGATAGACATATATCAACCATCCATTTTGCCAAGGAACTAACTTGTGCTACTAGGCAGGGGCACGCACTTAGCACATCTTGTATGGCTACCACAATGGATATCACAGCGAATTCCACAGTAGTATCACGTCATGCCTAGTTCTCCAACAAAAAATTATACATCTTCAGAGTATTGCATCAAAGGTCCCAACCATATGCATTACCATTGAACATGTCAAACGCGTGAAAAGAAAACAGCAGTAACAAGTGTTTAGCATTGCACCTCTGCCTTCCTTTGTGCCCTTGCTTCCCCTTCTGCTTCTATGCCATCCAGTTTCAGGAGCTGCATCATCAGCAGCTCTGTCAAGATGACGAATTCTTTATCCTCAAGCTTCCTCCCAGCAAGGACATTTTTCTCCAGGTCGCATACCTAGAAATATAACAGAAAAACAAATGAACTGCATTAGTAACAGAAAGCATACAAAGCACCGTTGCCTAACAAATCAGGGAAGCAGGAGGAATATTTCCTCACCTTAGCAGCGAGCTTATCAACTTCAGCTCTGACACGACCAACAGCCTCACACGCCTTCATCATGCTCTCATCCATGAATACTGGTTCGGCCTTCTGCCCCACAATGGCAGGGGCAGGCTTCTCAAGAAGAAGCAATTTTGCTCCATCCTTGACACCTGCCGCATGCAAGAACTCGCCATCACTCTTCTCCCTCCCACGGAAGAAGAGCCTCTGCCTCTCAGGCTCGACACCAGTAGCCTGGGCAATGATCCTCTTCAACTCACCTTCATTGAGAAAAAAAAAAATAACAAAGTACCGTTTAGAATATTGTAATCCAGCCTATTAGGCAACTGAGTCAGAACAAACGATTACTTATGCAGATTTGCAGGTTATTAGAAAAATGATCTGATCAGCATCTTTCTAAAATTAAACTGATACACAGCCAAAAATTAAATTCCTCAGGCTAGCACAGTGCAGAAGTTCAGGCATTTTATATTTACACGACAGCCCCAGGTGATGTTCAGGTTTGTAGTTTTGTACTAGGTACTCTGGGCTATGAGCAATGTATAATTGGCAGCCATAGCTGAGCAGTAGTTTACTAATGAAACGGTACACTAATAACATGGAACCTAGTAGTGGTTAACAACTACAGTAGGCTAGTTTGTAAGAACGACAGAAGTAGTAGTGATTATACTGTGTCTTCAAAAGGAGTAAGGAACCAGTTATTTTGTCGGCATGCTTGCCAGTTCAGCAGGGTACAATTACCGGAGCATGGCCGTGATCGAATCATCAGTTACGCAAGCACTTTTGAAATTAATCTAGATTCACCTAGCCCTGATGTCATCCGAATCAATCGGCAGGAAAGAGTAACGCACGGTAGCGGAAATCCATCGAGCAAACTCCGGAACTAGATTGCCAGTTGACCGGTCAAGATCCGAACCCAAGCGTTCCTGTACTTCACCGATACGAATAAGCCATAGCAGGGGGGGACGATCTAAACAGTGGAAGTGCGTACCGAAGGAGGCCTGCGCCGGCACGGCGACGTCGCGGAGGGCGGCGCCGTGGGAGACCCTGACCCTGATGGCGGGGCCGGCGTCGGCGCCGTCCCTCCGCTGCACGAGCATCCCGCCCGGCCGGACCTCCCACTCGCCCTCGGCGTCCCTCCCGCCGCCCGATCTGCCGGTCATCATCCTGGCCTCACCGAGCACTTTTGAAGCCCGAGTCGCCGAATCGGTTGCGCTGGACGCGGCGAAAGCGACGGGCGGAGGGTGAGGTGGGTGGCGCGTGGCTTTTGCGGACGGTGGGGGGCCGGCTTCCCGAGTTCCTTCCCCCCCGGCGAAGCAAGGGCGGAAGAGGAGGAGGAGTGCAGCGGAGGCAGCCGAGGAGGAGGCGGAGGCGGCTGTGGTGTTGCCTTGCGAGCGGAGCAGGATTCCGCGAGCTTTGCCGCAAGTACAAGCTTTGGATTCTCGCGAGGTGCAGGACGGACGATGGCAAACCGAGGGCGCTGGGGCCGGCCGAGATGGATGTCGTATGCTGACTCGCGGACCGGATAGGCTGGTCCCCACCGGCAGTCAGGCACGGGAGATTGTGGGGCGGACCTGGCTTGGGCCGTGGGCGATTGGGACTGGCCACGTGACACGTTAAGTGAGATTGGTGCGATCTGTGTGGATCACCCGAACCATCTACGGATCTAGATGCTTTTTCCCAAGGGAACGAGAGAGGTTCATCTAATCCGCCACGACTCACGGTGCAATTTTTCTTTCCTTTTTTTTCCCTTTCATATTGGAACGGCTAGCAAGATGCCCTAGCTTATCAACTGTTCTGTTTGGATGATTGGATCGATCGGTTTGCCCTTCTCGCCAGCAACATCATCAGCTGGTGTCATCAATGAGTCAAGGCCGTCAGAGGTCTTAACGAAGTACTCGCCTCAGAAAAAGTGTTAACAAAGTACTTGTACTAATTCCATGGGTTCGCTCGCTATCCGATGGGCTGCATCCTCAGGACAACCACGTGGATGGGCCAGGTTTCAAAAGGAGTAGGAGCTTTTCAAAAAACCAAACTAATCTGCAAGCCACACAAATTGCAACTCTGCATCTGTTCACGTTGTGGATACATTTTTCTTCACGATGCATAATGATGGAAAGTAAAGTCAACAAATCTTGTGGCCCATAACAAATGTGTACAAGGAAACATGTGGAGGCTCACTAAATAATTCATGTGTCTGGTGCACCTACTCCCCTTTTGTGCTCGGTTTGCCGTGGCCCAGGAACCATGATTACATCACTCTGCCTAAACAAACCATTAATCATGTCGTACGGTATGACCGTGGTCTGGGCGCGCCGACGCGTAACCTTTGAAGCTGATTGGTGGGACCATATGAGCGCCAGGACCTGGTAGTGTAATCACACCCGTTAGCTTTGCATTTGCAGCGCCTAAACTAATTAAACTAATGGTGAGCAGCACACCTGTCTGAACGCGGTTGCCCATCGAGAATGTTGGCGACAGAAATCGTTGGGCTGCATGAACCTCGCGCGCGCGATGGTGGTCACGTGTTGAGTGGCTGGCAGGTCGGCAAGACGGCATGGCCGGTGTCAGGTCGGTGGACGAGGAAGACAAGAAAAATCTTGGGACGAGAGCGTCGCATAGATAAAAACCCTATGGCTACGAGCCTACTATGTCTAGCACTGGTTCGATTTTTCTGTTGCTGTTCGTGATCTGATCGTGTTTCGATCTTGCATGTTGCCTGTTCCAGGACTGCGCCTTGTCTCGGATCTTGAATTGATCTGTGCTGTTTGATCGATGGCCTGTTACTTGCCGCAACCTTCACTCACCAAGCCTAGTTTGTGATTTGTGAGTAGCTAGCGTGGTTTGTCTCTAGTTGCTAACATGAGTTGGTACCTTGAGCCTAAACTGATCTCCCGCAGAGAACATGCGGTGGTGTGCAGCAACGTCGACGTGCAGGCTCCCGCGGCCACTCACGTCGGGCCGGCTGCGTAGTTGCGAAGCGCCGAATTCCATTCGATCCGGTTGCTGCCGATCAATTCAGCCGCCAACCGCGAGAACTCCCTTGGCGCAACGGCACGCGATTCGTCTGATGCCGGGATTGCAAACCGTGGGCCGCAGCAGTCGCTTGTGGATGTCTTTGGGCCGAAGTTGAGCGCCGCGCCGCGCGCGCGAATGCGTGACTCTGAGCACAGATTGGGAGACCAGAGACCACTGCCCGCCGCAGACTCGGCGGGCGGGACACTCGGTAGCGCGGCGGCCAAGCCGCGAGCACAATCTTTGCCGGCGCGCGCTGCAGAGTGTACCAACCAGGCGCGCGCATGCACGCGGCACACGGCCCGGTGGGAGCAGACAGCGGAGCCGAGAGCGAAAAAGAGCACGCGCGACCGAGCGGGGAGGGCAGAGGAAGGAGGAGGAGAAAGAAAGTCGTCGGGTGGAGGAGACACGAGACGCGGAGGTGGACGGAGCACGCCGTACGGGCGGACGCGACGGGCACGTACGCGGCGGGGCTGGGCCCCGCTCGCGTCCGTCCTTCACCCCCGGCCGTCGCCCTATCATGAGCTCATGAGCGCCTGCCTGCCCCCGATCTGATGAAACGGCACCGCGCTGCAGCGGGAGCAGGTAGGGGGCGAGATCGCTCGCTGTGCTCGATCCATCTCGCACTGCTGCACCGTCACCCACTCACAGCCGGCACATCATCCGTCACCCAGGCAGCCTACTCACACGCAACCCTAGGGAGCGCGCGTGTACGTACTCCACTCACACAGGAATGTCACATGGCGATCTCTTCCTCTTCCCACGCCCTGCCCCTGACGCGACGCGCCTCCGGACGTACGGACCCCGGGTTCCCGCCGGGAGGCCGGGCTCCACTGCCACACTGTGACCGTTCACGAACTATTCAACGCCGTTGCGTCACGGCTCCCTCCCTCTCGATCGCCGGCCGGCCGGTGGAAGTTCGGTGCGTGGTAGGTGTTCTCGCGCAGGCGGTGTTCCTAATTGGGAAGTCACAGCTTTCCACAGCGGCGGATCACGCTAATCCTCAACGGACAATCCGCAAAACACAAAGCTGCATCGCGTCCTGAAAACAAACAAATCTCCACGCGAAGAATTGACAAAAGCACCAGGGCTCTTCTGTTTTCTGCGAGCTTGGTGATCGGGGATCAACAACGAACTTCACAGGCTTTATTTACAAACGAGCATTTCTCTCTTTCTTTAACCCTTCGTCGTCTTCCATCGTGAGACAAGAATTGATCGATCAATATCCGTGCAGTGCAAGAAAATCGCTGGACGAAGGGAAGAGGATCGCCTGAAGTGGGGATGCCCTGCCTTAAGTGTGACTTTAAACGACATGAGCCGTCGGATCGAAATTCAACGATCAAGACCGATAGGTACAGTGTTCAAGTACTGTTGCTACAGTTCAGGCAAACAGTAAATCAAACACTGTTGCTACAGTGTTTACTGCAAATCACTGTAGCAGCAGACTCATTCCACTGTTCAAACAGTGGAACGCTGCCGTAAACCTCTTTTAAGTCAGCCGATCCGTGCCCTGGACGAAGATCGGTCACGCCTGTGCGCGTACGGACATGGCAATTTTCTTTTCGCGTAACTGTAGCTGCTGTCTTCCTAGATTTCCTGCTTTTGTTTAATCCTTGAGGTGACACGCCTAGCTTCACTTTCTGCTCGCTAACGTACAAGACCACGGCACGAGAGCCTCTGGCTGGTAGCTGTCTCGAGAGCTCGGCCAGTAGGACACAGCCAAAGATATGCCCGGTACGGCTACTACTCAATGAGTATATCGGTGGAGCCCGCTACGCGGCTCGCCACTGTTCCTGCACTAGAATAGAACTAGAAGTACGCACGCACGTACGTACCGCATGCATCTCACACGGGCTTCGATTTCCAAGAACTGTACTCGTGCACGTACGATTGGAAGCTTGGAACATGTCCATGCATCCATCCTTTATCATCGTCTCTGGAATCAGGAACGCTGCGAAGCCGTCGTTTGGTGTGTGAACTTCAGAATAGGATGACTCACAACAGACCATGGTAATTACGTTTGCGGTTTCTTCAATTGCAGATTCAAATTTTCTAGACTGTATAATTTAAAAAGAAACAAGACAAAGTGAAACAATGACTGACAACCAAACTACAACAACAGTCTACGCGGTATCTACTCTAGATCCATTTGTGACCTTTGCTATATCTAACGTAAAAATTAAATAGACATGCAAAACACAGAGACAACCTTCCAAGCTTTTGTGCGTTAAAAAAAAAAGAAGCTAGATGAGCACTTTAGAAGTTCCAAGTTTTAGCGTGTCATGCAAACAGAGGAGTTTTCAGAAAAAAAAAAAATTGGGGGGGGGGGGGGGGGGGGGGGGGGGGAGGGCTTTAGCCATAGAGAAACTCGGTCACTGCGTATCCATATACAGACATAGCTAGAACATGCATGGAAACATTAATATGCCGCCACAAAATTTTAGATTGTATACTTTGAAAAGAGACAAAACGAAGCAACAATCTACGTGATATCTACTCTAGATCCATATTATAAATTCGATTCTTGAATAAAGAACATGGAAGTTTCAGCGTGTCATGCACACAGTGACGGAGGTGGGAGATTTTTTTTGGTGGTGGTTGGGGGGGGGGATGCATGCGCATATACAGACAACACAACATAAATCCTTACTATGAGATATCGAAATGAACGCCGATACGGTGAATATGTTTTGATAAATGAGCACGGTCTTAATTTGATAAGCATAAGTTGGATCAACAAAGAACTTCGAATTCCAGAAACACGAACAATATTGTGAAGAGACCTGAGGTGAAGGTACCTGGAGACGAATAAATGGGTAATATTATTCTATGCTGTCTCTTTGCCACCATCTCCGGGGATGTGTTGCCTCTCGGGTGGTCATATGTACAAGGTGGATGTGACACCGGTACCAATCATGTGATCATGTAATTGTTTTCGCATAGGCACTTGATAAAAGGAGTGTACTGTTTCCTGAAACCCTAGCTAGGTCCTCTCTTTTCACCAGAGCCATAGAGGAAATTTTGATCATACACTGTATGCGTCGCATGCCAAAAAGTAGAGAGCTATCCGTTCGCGTACTTTTGTTTCCATGCATGACGAAGGTCGTCGCGCTCTATGTGAGATCTGTGGATTATTGGCTACATCATCATAGTATTCTCATAAAATAATTTAATATTGTAAAATGTGTCAATCGGTCATTAGTTTCAATGTATTGAACCTTATAGAAAAAATTGTAAGAGCTCTTCGGAAAAAATGAACCGGCCGGCTCAAAAAATCTATGACATTTCTGTGCCTACTAGTTTTACAGCAAAATCTTACATAAACTCGAACCTCATGGGAACATTGGCTTCGGTCATTCTCCTTGTGCGGTACATGCGTGCATGTGCTTATACGCTCCCATGCGGTGCCACGTCGAGTATATATACCCCCCATGGCCTCCGCCCCGGAAACCATAGCTCTAGGGCTGAAACAAGCAAGCAACAGCACAGTGTAGTAGTTGCACACCTAGGCGTCCGCGCATCCTAGCTATGGATCCATATCACTACCACCAGAACATGCATGACCCACGCGGCTTCCCCATCATCCACCCGCAGCCGGCCTACCTCATCCACCCGGCGGCCGGCCTCAGCGACGTCAGCAGGGCGCGCGGCGGCGGCCACGGCGGCGGGCGGCGGCGCCCCGGGGCCAAGCTCTCGACGGACCCGCAGAGCGTGGCGGCGCGCGAGCGCCGGCACCGGATCAGCGACCGGTTCCGCGTGCTCCGCAGCCTGGTCCCCGGCGGCAGCAAGATGGACACGGTGTCCATGCTGGAGCAGGCCATCCACTACGTCAAGTTCCTCAAGGCGCAGGTCAGCCTGCACCAGGCCGCGCTCATGCAGCACGAGGACGGATGCCACGAGTCGTTTGGTGGCGCCGCTTACGATTCCTCCGCCGATGAGATGATGCCCGCGTCGACAAACGGAGGCCATGGCGCAACAAGTGATGAGGTGATGCAGCTCCTGGTGCCCGGGCAGGAAGCGGCCAACTATGCGGCTGTGGCTGCGCATCAGCTGCAGATGCTTGATCCGTGGCAGATGAGTGGTGCACACGAGCTGCCTCCTCTGCCGCCTTGTGTCTTCCTCGAAGAGCCAGCAGCCGCATGCTACTCTGCATGTAACATCCACGAGGAGGAGGTTGATCTGCCTGGATCTTATTAGCAAGCTTTAGAAAAGCTCAGTATTCCGTACGTGTGTGTCTGCTAGCTTTAGAAAAGCTCAGTATTCCATAACCGGTTAGTGAATTAGTTTTCTAGTGGCGTGCATGCATGGGTTCTTTGTCATTCTGTTGATCAGTGATCACAGAAGACAGTGTGCTTTACCGCATGTATTTTTCTATGTGTCGAAAAATCTGATCGAGATTCTATGACTGTGTAAGACAAGCTAGAACTTGTATGTCTGTTTATTTATTAGTATGTCGCTCTTCTATCTTCTAACCAATTGTCACTCTAAGCTTCCCCGTTTTGTATTATCCTTTTTCTTTGGGCTTATAAAAAGTGAACTTCGTTGTCTTCATCCAAGCCAGTGCTTGCTGATATATCGAAGAACGGTTCGAAAGAATTGATCTGCAGCATGGTGTATGAAATTATGAATTTACATAGTAGAAAACATATGTTACGGATGTCTATAGTGCCATCTCTACGTAGCTGATTCACAAAATTAATATGCATTTTTGTAAACCGCATATCAAATTCGTAAATGTTTTTCTTTTTGGTAAATTATTCTTGTGCTCTTCTTCACATGTATCATTATCTCCATGATCCTGAAGTATAGGAAAGACAAGAAATTCAAGCATGAGCGCTATAGTTTGGACAAAATCAAATTAATGACATTACTGAAATCCGCTCTAGATATTATTGATAGTGTATTGACTCTGCGGTAATTTTTTTGGTGTTTCATTATTCTTATATTTCATTACTTTAGATCAATAGCTCAAGCAAGACCATGGACACTTGAACTTTGTTAGCATTTCCTTTGCTTTTATGCCGCAAGATTTAACAAGGCAATGTTTCCAACTTTATCACGTGTGCTTTCGATACTCTAATGCTGGAAAGGTTATGATGTGATGAGGGATGTACTAATTTGAGTTTTGGTTGATAGTGATTCTGCTAATTAATAGAACGCAATGTTCCATTTCAAAAGAAAAGAAAAAATGTCAATCAAAGATTCCTTGACTTCCATGATTAAGTCCCATATAATCCTCAATTCCCGTTTCAACCTCCACTCCAACTTCATATCTAAACTGAACATTACCACGTACTTTTGTAATATGCACTGGGCCAGTTTGGGCCACCATTATCAATGATTAATGGAATCAGGTGGGGAGTTCTCCTCCTCCCCGTTGACCGTCTAAAAAAAAGAAAAAAAAACATTACCACGTATAGTATGTATTTTTTGCACGATTTGTTCTAGTATATAAAACTGTGCTATAATAAACTTGCCGGCCGACGGGGGACGCAGCTCCTTTGAAGCACGCTGTCCAAGTGTACGCGGTAGATCATCTCCGCAGGGCGCCAGCAGGGCGTCGTGGACTGTGCGGGAATAAAGGCTTCGTTTCATTGATGAGGACGGCGACGTCCATCGACCCGTGCGATCAGAGGCAAAGATTTTTGGCAGACGCGGTGCTATGTTATGTAGCGGCAGATGTGATGTTTTAGGGCGTTAAATTATGCATAGGCAAAGACAAAAGACGACGGCTATCTGCCTGCCACGGCTCCGCGCACAGGTTCCTTGGCAGCGCACGGGCTGGCTTGCCCTGCCGGCCGTGCCGCCGCTGGCTCTGTGCCTGCTGCCTGCGGCATGGCTCTGTTTCCTGGGAACCGGCGGAGTGGTGTACTCTTTGCTTGGGTGAGACGATAGGTTAGCGTGGATGGCCTCGAAGGCCTTGTCATATTCTCATCGTTGTCGACGCATTGAACGATCTCGTTGGGGTTGGGTTCGTGAATAATCCCTGATTACGTTGGTTCTTACGGCGGTGTGCTTTGTTGGCCTGAATCCTGATCGCTTCCATTTCCGAGCTAGCAAGCTGTCAGTGACGTTAAAGCACCCCAACATACTCTTCTCGGAGCGCTTCAAGCCTGAGCTTGCTGTTTGTTCGGAGTTCAGGAGTTTCTTTCTTTCACTCGTGCAGTCGTGCAAACAGTGCTGAGACAGCCGTCGACCCATTCACAATTCATCCCTTGAAGCTGATTTTTTTTTTTCAGTGCACCAATGATGCCATGATCAGTGTGAGTACCTTAAAATGAGACATACTGATTACAGGGCAAGAATCTGCGCCCAGCACAAACCGGTGTTTTGCAATGATGCTGTTAACTGCACGGAAAGCCGTCGGATCCGGGTGTCAACATGTGCTGTTCCTGAAGATGCACGGCCGACTCGATTATCCTGTGCACTTCGCCTTTGCATATATAGCCTGGAACTCCGTATAACATCTAGTAATTCAGCACCCTAGCTATTATCAGTGCTGTACCTCATGTCGCACTCCATCATTCCCGTTTGACGTTTCTAGTGTGGTTGTTATTTTCGCTTGTCACCCTCCGCAAAAAGCTCCCTTTCAGTATTCCCCTGCTTGTTTTGGGTGTGAACTCTGAACGAATGTGCTATTCGAGGCAAGAACCAGATGCATTTTCTAAGATCCGTGATCAAAAGAAGATAAGTTCGCGTGAAGCGTAGTCAGCGTCCACTGAGTTTACCAAACCGGTTTGTACCGAAAGTTCTAGAGTCTAGCATCCACAGAGGTGTTACTTGTTTTATAGCCTGAAGAAACTTCCCGGCTTTTAGTGAAAATGACCGCACAAACGCATTGATTCTGACTTGCCGACCGATAATCCGAGATTGTTCCTTCAACTGCCAGTTGTAGCAAATTATACCCGTCGGTCAGCGATCAATGAGTAGGTCGCGCGGCGATTGGGCAGCATCTCATTATTAGCACAATCTAGCACGGCCACTCATCCTTACTGAATATTTTGATGGCACCGGAAATGCATGGCGACCGACCGCGGTAAATCCCACAAGCGCTGCAATCATCTCGAGAGCAACTGAATGGTCCTGTCCCATTCTGCATGAACGCCATGGAGCCAGCAGTCGCTACCACCGTTTCATGGTCCAGGAGGAGCGGTCGTCAAACAGAATTTTTGCGTTTTCACAAAAAAAAAAAAAAAACGGTCACTGGAAGTCTGGAACTCGGGTGCGGAAAAGGTTAGAACCCCCTCGATCACACGCAGCAGCGCCCGTTGGCGCGCTCTGGGGTCAGAGTGGCCGCCAAGCCCACCGGAGCCACGCCACCCAGGTCCGGGCCCTTTTTAGTCTGCTCTGCTCACCACGAAGGAAGGCTGACGGCTGTAACATTTTTTCCTCCAAACTTGCGAGAGCGAGAACGCGAGCCGAATGGCAGCGCAGCAGGAGGCGCTGCGGTGGCGCTACGGCGACGTGGACGACGGCAACTTTGCCGTGCGCGACCACGGCGGCGTCCCGCTCCTCGTGGCGCTCCTGCTCGTCCTCGTCTGCTTCGTCGCCATCTGCCTCTACCTCCGCTGGGCGTGCCACCGCTACTACTACAGGCCCGACCTGCCGAGGTACTCCGCTTCGTCGTCGTCGTCTTCCATTTTCGCGGCGCCGGGCTCCTCTGCAGCGCGCGGCCTCGACGACGCCACCATCGCAGGGTTCCCTATGACGATGTTCCAGCCCGGAGGCGTGGGCGCGGACGACGCGGCGCAGTGCTGCCCCATCTGCCTCGGCGAGTTCGCGGAGGGCGAGAAGGTGCGGGCGCTGCCGCTGTGCGGGCACGGCTTCCACGCGGACTGCGTGGACCCGTGGCTGCGGACGCGGGCCAGCTGCCCGCTGTGCCGGGCATCGCTTCTCGCGGCCGCGGCGACCACCAAACCGGACGTCGTCGGAAGCGAAGCTGTCTGATCAAACTTAGGGTCGCAGTGCAGTGGCATTCACTCCCGACAGGCAGGCAGCAGCCGTGCGGCGATTCGAAGGTTACGTGGCGGAACACGGGAGGCGCGCTCTCCAGCCGGCGGCCACATTCTCTGTTCCCATTGCACCGGTGGATGGCTCAGGTCCAGGGCGTGGTACAAAAGATTTGCTTCCTGCACTTGTACAGCAGTGATTTTCATCGATAAATGTACTGTACGCATTACGGTCGGCGTATGTATTGTTCATTTATTTTTCCCCTTGCGACAATAACAGAGACAAGTTTTGCATCTCTTCCCTGAGCATTTCAGAGCCGAGATCAATTCATAGTACAGGCCATCATCAAGGGAAGCGCTGCCATTGCGTGGCTGCACCGGGCTTGCTCCTTCAGCATGTTAACCGGCGCTGCTCCGTCCGGGAAATCGGGGGTCGTACGCGGTGGTCCGATACAGCGAGCATTGCGTGTCGATTGATCAGTCACTGCTAACCGGCGCGAGATTGCCGGCCCGTTCTAGACATCTCGGTTATCAGTTTGTCCAGCTGGGCATTGGTTCGACTTCACGTGATAGCTACGGCTGCTGCCACCATGATTTGGATGAGGTCCGATGACGTTTTGGAGGTAAGCGCAGGCCTGCCTAGAAGCGCACGCGTGTAGTGAGTGTAGGGCCCAGCATTCAAATTGGAGCTGTTTGCGATTTCTCAGTTTTGGGCTTGACAAGACTGCTTAGTGGACCCGAAGATACAGAATGTGGGCCGGGCGCCCAGCAACTTCATATTTATGCGTTGCTTTTGGATACCCAGGACTATTCGTCGAACTCTCTCTCTCTCTCAAAAAAAAAAATGACTAATTGATTCTTAAAAAAAAGGGACTAATTCGTCAGCACAACAAGAGCAAAAGGAGGAACAAGGGCTGCAAGCTTGGTCAGTGATTTTAGCTTATATAGAAAAAGGTCAGTGATTTCAAAATAGGGAGTATCCGGCCACGGAAAGCTAGTTCCATGCTTGAGCAGGAGCAGAGCGAGAGAGAGCAAATCCTGCTGCCCCTGCTGCAAATTTGGCCGGTTTGATGTGGGCAACCGCAAAAAGAAGGATACCAACATGTGAATGGCCCCTCTCGATAAGTTGCCGTCAGAAAGAGTTAAAAATCCATGACGCATGGCGAAGCAAAAAAGGTGCAAAAACGGAACAGGGTTCCCTTCGCTGAGATGAGAAGATGGATCTTCTCTCGCAATTACTAGTTCTGAGTGTAGAGCATATCACCGTATGGGAAGCACATCGAACGCCACGCCCCATTGCAACGAAGTTGAAACCTGTTTGCAGCTTGTTAAACTGGGAGATTTAGAGCAAGTCCGGCGTTTTATAGAGAGGCCGGCGGCGGCGCCGTGGGGAGAGCCGCGGTGCCGTGCCGGGGCGCGACCTAGGTTAACTGATTTCGGGACTCCAGTGCGGGCCGGGCTTAGCCATTGAGCCGCACGGCTGTGGATCAGCTCGGCCCACAATGTTAAACAGAACGCTATGTCATTTGAGGAAATGGGCCTTAGGCCTGTCATGAATATGTCCACAGAAAATATTCTTTTTTCTTCGATTTTGTAAGAATTTGTGAACCTTGACATCTCGGTTTAGCAGCAGACTTGAGAATGCCAAATCCCGAACAAAAAGGCAATGCAGCAGTTCAGAATGCACCTTGAACTGTTTACTGTCTCCCAGGACATGCTCCTGCTGAGCGAAAGGCAGCCGCTAAAATCGTTAAATTAGCACCCAAATATGCTGATCAGGCTATCCAACCGTCACGTTCGTTACATTCAGTTGTTCTTCTCGGACCAGGACCACGATTCTCGTCCGGCTTGGGACATTATGGATTGTGGATGCTGATCTGCTGATGTAGTAGTACATCGGGTGGTGGTGGTTATCCTCTTCCAAAAGTACAGGCTTTCTGCCCTCTGATAGCAAATTTTAGCAGCACTGCTCGAGCCAACGTTTTCTTCGCGCGTCACATTCATACTCCCTCCATTCTTTAAATGATGACGTTAGGACAGCATTTTTAGTGCAAAATTTAAAGAATGGAGGGAGTACTTCATACTTCTCACAGCTTTTTTTTTTCTCCAAGAACGATCAAGGGAAGTCTCTCTTTCTCTCGTCGTGTCACAGCGTGCTTACGTCCTTCGCATAGAAGGCCACATTCAGATTCTGACCTGTCCATGCCAACTAGAGAGCGCGAGAGAGCACGGTACCGCAACGAACGCCAAAAGGCGGAGGAGATCTTGTCAGAATTGAACCGGAGGCCGTGGCCATGAATCGCGCGCACGCCCTCGCAATGATACCGCTCGGAGTGGCACCTCCGGTCCGGTCCTGAAGCTGGCACCGCTCGTTTCGTCTGTTAACTCGCTTTTTGTCAGGTGGATCTTGGAGCTTTACCATGAAATGATCACCTAAAAGCGCCATCTCCTTTCGATCTGCTCCCCCATGTAAACGAGGACGAGACAACGACGCAAGCTTGTGCTGCACACAACAGTGAAAGGCGCCCCACGAGGACGAGGGCACGATTCTGCAGGGCAGTTGGAGTGGCCGCATATGTGTGTCCGTTTCTCTGTAAACCATTTCTATTCATCTCTTTTCAGTTCAGCTTTTACAACCGCATGTACAGTTTGATCGATCACTGGTCACTGCCAATATACAACCTCTTTCACTTAACCTACCCCCCTAAAAAACAAAGGCATCTTTTCGACAGGTATAAAGGCCATGAAGAATGTGAAGAAGAGGAGGAGAAAATTTCTCTTCATCAGAACGACGATCTTTCTTTTCTGTGTGTTTTCTACGCGACCTGCAGCGCCGGCCTGGACATGATCCGGGTGTAGAGTACGAGGTTCCAGATGTCAGGCACGCCGGGGAGGCACCAGTGGATGCAGTCGGCGTAGGTTCCCGGGTCAGCCTGCTCCTCCGGGCCGAGCACCTTCCCCTGCCGGATGGTGTGCACGGAGGTGTGCCCGTCCTTGCGCCGCTCCGACATGGTGGTGATGTCGACGAAGGTGATGGGCACCCGCGGCGCCGCATGCCGCGAGATGTTGCGCGCCGCGTGGAACATATCCCAGTCCATGCCCAGCCACAGCGGGCCGTGCCACTCGAGCAGCGGTATCGTCTCCTTGGCGCACCGGATACCGTCCGGGTTGCCCCACACCTGCGGGCTGCACGGATCCAAACAAGAGAAGAAAACGTCAGCAAGTCCGTCTCTGTTGATGAGTTAGTCAAATTTCGATGCAGAAAGTACTAGTATGTCAAATTTGTTTGGTTGTTAATATAGTAGTTTCTATGATGGAAATGTTGGAACATGTACACGCCCTCGTGCAGAATAGAATACGCCTCGTGTCCTCTTCACGGGCGGGTATTGCTACTTGTCCTCTGCTTCGCCGAACCTTAACTGTATCTTTCTCGACGTGACACGCCTCCAACTACCGCCGGCTAAGTGCACCATCCGTGGACGCAATCACCACTTCATACTGTACAGTTTCGATTCAGCTGGACACGCCAAAAGGTGCCTTGTCACTGTTCTTTCCTCTTCAAGTACAATTTCATCAGACGCTTGCATTTTCAGCGGGTTCGTGACAACACGTAGAAACCGTCAGTGGATTGCACACTCACCACATACGGAAAAAACCGTATGCTTGTGTAGCTACTCCTAACCCTCCCGCGTACAACTACTAAAGGAGAAAAGCAGAATCTTTGACTGAACAAATGCGTTTGCATTTCAAAGTGGTTTGCTTCACGGAACCTAAGCATCAACTATCGGTTTCCTGATAGGTCATCTTCCCCTTCTTTTCTTCCTGGAAGCTTTCGTAAGGCGTCACCCCTGGGACCGGGCAGAGCCAACTAGCTGCTAGATCGTTGTCAATGCATTGTCTGCGGCGATAGGTAACCAACGCAACCTTTCGCTTAATCGTACTACTAGCCTAGCAGCCACGTCTGGCCCTTCATTTGTCAGTGTTATGTATGCAATAATTTAGTACGGCAGTTTGTATGCGTGCTCTAAATTATTAGTATAGACTTATATACATGGACAACTGAAGATTCCAATCAATATAATACTGGATCAACAGCAACTGATTATTTGCTTTGGAGCTGACTCTGAGCAGGAGCTTTGAGCCTGAACTAAGCCATAAGAAAAAGTTAAGCGTCAGATGCAAGTAGGATCACCAGATGCGAAGACTTAAATTTCGTTATCACCTGCAGCTTCTATGCTCCAGTGTGACAGAATGGAGTTGATATAACTTGACTGTTTTTGCTAATAGTCTTGTTGACGGACTCCAGATCCTAAAATTCCGGCAACGGGATAACCCGGGCATCGGATGATGCAACAACCAACTCCACTCACCATAGTTTTTCTACCACACGCAGCACGCAAACCACGACGATACGTCTCTCACCGATCATTGTTTGCGTCATGGACTCCTGGTGGGATGCATCACGGATCGCAAGCTTGCAACGGCCAAGAGGATCGATTGGAAGCTTCGGCATCTCTCATTCGTGCTAATAATTCGATCCCCATGTGACGAGAAAGGTACGCACAACTGTAAGAACTCATGCGTCCTGTAGTTCTCCTGTCAGTACTCCTACTACTATTAGTATTAATTTTCTCAAAATTGCAACTTGGATAGCGAGCTACAATAATATTAGCACGATAGGAACCCCCCATTCGGCTGGACATTTGCGGACCAGCTGGGTCAGGTTTGTGAAGCAAGTTTCTTGACCACGTAAAGTGCATAGAGAACTGGAACACAAGGAAGATGCCGATCCAAGTAACATCTAAAAAGTCGCGTTCGATATATGTAATACTTTGTACATACAACGGTGTGTGTACCAGTGTACATATATGTGACAACAGACATATATGTCACGAGGTGCCAGCCTCGGGATCGCTAATATAGTACTCCAGCGTAGTCCACTTTTAGACTTTATTATTTAATGTACCAATCAGTCTTAATAATTGTTATATGATCAGATCAAAGATTTTTTTTTTCTCTTTAAAAAGTAGTATTGTTTCCCAAATACGGATGAAAATAGTTTGTGTACTTTAATGGTATGAGTACACTCTACCAGCACAGGGTGGCAGCAACTGCAACCAGTCCCCTCTCTCTCTATGTACTTTAAGATCTAAATTGAATTCAGTTTTTGGGAAGGCTTGCAAAAACTAGAGCATACTCCCTCCGTTTTTAAATTGTTGTCGCCGTTGACTTTTTTTATGAACTTTGACCATTCGTCTTATTCAAAATATTTGTTCAAATATACAAAATTATAAGTTATACTTAAATTTCATCTAGTAAGAAAACTAGTAATAAGAAAATATATGATATATCTTAAATTTTTTTGAATAAGACGAACGGTCAAAATTTATGAAAAAAGTCAACGGCGACAACAATTTAAAAACGGAGGGAGTATAGCTTGAGCCTTAATTAGTTCTTGGTGCTAGTACGTCCATGTGCCCGTGGATTAGGCTATGTATAAGAAAATACAGTATCCGCTATGCATAAGAGTATATGCTTGTATGGTGCAGTAGACGGCTTAAATGTCAAACAATTGCTATAACTACACCAAGTTAACAAGCTGCTACTAGTATAGTATAACTACTATATGCAGTGTTAGGACCACACGAAGCTACTAACAGCAGGCAGGACGGCCAGGGAAGAAGATTCTACGCCTCGCAATCAACGATCATGATGCTGACGATCAAGTCACATTCGGGCGCCCTGTTAGTACTAGTAGCAGACCACGTCGCTGATCCCGCGGAGCAACAGCCCAACAGCCTTGCACGAAAACGGCAACGCAGCCCCCGCGCAGCTAACCCCAGCCCCCAAGAAAACGACCAATCGGCTGGACGCGACGCGCGCGTTTTTGCCTTTGCTGGCTTTGGAGCTTGGACTCGTCCGCCCACGGGAACCGACCGCGCCGAACGGGGCGTGTCCACTAATCCACGACTCCATGTAGGATCGGTACGTGAGTTCTCCCTAGCGAGGGTACACGCACCATGCGCTGCCGTTCTCGTCTTTCCGGCAGGGCAGGGTACCGGTAACCACCACGCACGCACGCAGTACGTGCAACTACGCCCATATTATTTGCCCAGAAAGGTTCAAGATTTCAGCGTCGTCCTTACACGCGTAATGCTAAGAGCGACTACAGTGAACTGGTACTGTTACGTGCATGATCGGGCGTACTTCCCCTCTCTGTTAAAGCTTTAAAGTAGGTAGGGAATGGCAGCTATGCTATTGCTAGGGAACGGAAAACTGCGAAGAAATTAAGGACGGACGGGACGGTACCTGATGTGGAGCGGGGACATGCTCATGAAGAAGACGGACGTGCGCGCCGGGTCGACGTTCTCGTTCACCCAGCCGGCCCACGTCGTCAGCACCTTCTTGTACGCCTCGATCCGCACCACCTCGTCGTGCTCCTCCCAGCTTCCTCCGCCCGGTCTCCTGCCAATTCGAGCAAAAACAACGTTAGCGTCGCTTTCCTCCAGTCCAGGCGCGCGCGCGCGTCGTCCTGTCCGTCAAATGGAGTGGGTATGTAGCTTTCGGCCGGTTGCACACGGCTTGGAAAAAAAAGGTAAAAAAAAATACTAGACGTACATGACTTTCATGTCGAGCGTGTTCATCCACCAGATGTAGGTGTTGAAGATGAGGTAGTCGACGCCGCGCCAGTGCTCGGCGTGCGCGGCGATCTTGTCCGCGTTGATGATCCGGTGCTGGATGCTGTGGATCTTGGGGTCGTCAGAGTTGGACTCCACCAGGAACGGCGCCCAGTAGAACTCCACCGTCGCGTTGTACTCCTGCAGTCATTCAGGTTCCGGTGAGTTGGTTAGTTCCGTGCCAGGATAAGCAACGGCGGCCGGGCTAATCCCAGAAACTAAACTAAACTAAACCGCCTTTCTGATCAGAAATGCGAAGTTGGTGCAACTAGCAGCCACCAACAGGGAACAGCACACGTCACGGTTGAGAACGGCTGCGGCGTAGAACGAATCAAAAAAAGAAAAATTGTACTATATGGCAGCTGCCGCGGGGCCCAGGTGGCTAGCGACGGTTATCCTGGTCGGCACGAATCGTGAAGAGAGAACGGCGTACGCACCCAGGCGTGGAAGACGATGCGCTGGCCCTCCCAGCTGACGTACTTCTTCCCCGGCGACACCGCCTTCTGCACCAGGCACACCATCGACTCCCACTGGTTCCGGTTCAGCGAGTCGCCCACGAACATCATCCGCTTGCCACGGAGCCTCTCGATGAACAGCTTCGCGTCGAACCTGCAAAACACAAGCATTTTTCGTCCCACTTATTTAGGCATGCAAAAAAATCGCTGCCGATCATTGACAGCAGCAAGCAAGACCTTCAGCAATATATGTAAGTTTCTGATGCGATCGAGTTTGGATGTGGCTGTACGTACCTGGGCATGTCGCAGCCCTTGGGCTGCCACCGCCACTTCTGGTAGGTGTCGTCGCGGCGGCCGTTCTTCATGCACGTCACCTGCGACGTCAGGAACGTGCACTCCTCCTCCTTGTACAGCGGGTAGCTCGTGTTGTCGAACACCCACTTCCCCTTGGACAGGTCGCACGTCTCCGGCACGCCCAGCACCGGCGGCACCACGGTCTTCTTCGCCGACCGCTGCCGCCTCCCCTTCTTCTTCGCCTTCTTGATCTCCTTCTCGGCCGGCGTGGCGGCGGTGACCTTCGGGACCGCCACCTCCTCCGCCTGCCTCACCGTCGTCTCCTTCACCGTGCTAGTAGTGGCAGGCGTCTGCTTCTCGTCGTCGTGGTGCAACACGGCGGCCTTCTGATGTGAAGAAGTGGAGGTGTCTCGCCGTGGGCCGGCGACCACGTGGGCGCCGCCGCCCGACGAGGTGACCGTCAGCTTCGGCGGAGGCGGGACGCGCGTGAGCGGCTCGAGCGTCAGCGACCGGATGTCCTCGCCGTACATGATGAGGACGAAGACGCAGAAGATGACGCCGGCCACGTACACCGGCAGCCGCCCGCCCTTCCGCAGCGACGTCACGGCGTGCTTCGCGCCGAACGGGTCATACGCGGCGGCGGCGCCGTTCGCGCCCGCGCCCGCGAGCGACGACTTGCGCCGGCCGGCGAACTGATGCATGGCGCCTAGCTATACCCGCAGCTCGCTCGCTGCGATCCCTCGCTTCTTCTTGCTCTGTGCTGCACGCGGCTGGCTAGCTGTACAACTAGAGGTGGAAGGCGCGAGGGATCGAGCTAGCTCGTTGGCTAGATAGCCGCGGGGTCTTTATGGATTGGCGGAGGGGATTTGGTGAGGGGAAGCCATCTCCTGATGCTTCTCTCTCCCCTCTCTGGTCAGGCGTTGAACGGGCAAGTAAGCGCGCTTAATTGGCTGGAACGGCCACGAACGATTTCATTCCCTTGACAGATTCCAAGTCGATAGCCAAGACCTGGCCAGCCAGTCGAGCGCGAGGCATGTACAAACGTGGTACAGCACGTCATTGACATGCTTGGACTAGTTTATTTCCAAACGCAGTACGTCCTTCGTATATACCGCGCCGGAATTGATAAATACGAAATCGTGTAAGTACTGCTGGAAATGATTGAAGTGGATGTAGTAGTAAAGTAGTGTGGTGCATCAATTGTTTTCTACTCCAGGACGAATTAATTTGCGTTTAAAGAGAGGCAGGGCAGAACTAATTTGCAACCGCATTATTCTCATCACCTTATTTTATCCTCATGTTTGGTCAACGTGGCAAGTAAAATTATTATGAACACCCTGGTTTATGAATTATGACATAAACTGTGAACAACATGCATACGCATCTCATGTAGACATGGGGAGGACGTTTGAGAGAACACATAGGCGGATTTTGATTTCTCCCCATTGTCTATGTTTGGTAGAATAATGCACCATCCTAGCTGACGCTATGTATGTGCTAGGACACGTCTACCGAACTACCGGTTTGAGACTTCTAGAACTGAAGGATTTTGCAGCGATGAGACCCAGATTTATGTACAGTATGACCCTGGATGCTCGGTGCTGCTCGCTGATCCAGAATTTTGTCAGTTGAGGGAAAAATATTCAAACTAAACAGCTCAATTCCCACGTGTAGGATCTGCATTAGTAGACCTTAATTAAATGGTCAAATGCAATAGCCTTGTTTAATTTTGCGAAGGTATCTCAAATCATCCTGAAATTTTACAGTATACATTTTGTCACCAGGTTTTGAAAGTTGTTACTGTTATTTATATGCTCTAGTAAGACCCATGCCGTGCCCTTTAGCATATGAAAAAAAAAAACTCACACCAGCCTCCATCATTTGCGGCATTATACGCCCATCATCATATTTTAGACTCCGAAGATCCTGTATCAAGGTCAGTTCCTCTCCAATTCCCCATCGTGGCCTAATAGTGCGCCCCCCTGATAACCATGGAACCACTCCTCCATTCGACGAGGAAGAGCCAAACCGATCGGTGTTTCAATTGGTTCGTGGTTTAATGTACGTGCTCCGCCGCTTCAAGACATGTTTGCCACAAAGCTACAATGGAATGGCATAATTGTTGGCTACCCCGCCGTGCTCTGTCTCTTCCCTTGTGAGCCATCGACGACACCGTGGAACCATCTACCACCGCTAAGTACCAATTAAGTCTTAAAAAGGGTTGTCCAATTATGAGTGGTACAGGGCGCGCGTTGTGCTTCCTATGTGCCAATATTCTCTCTTGTTTGACTCTGTTTTCTTCAGTTAACGTATCAGACTTTCGGGCCTGAAACAAGGGGCTTGTCTCCGAAAAACACCGTATCCATTGCGTTACCAACTCGTCAATATATTTTGGCTTTGCGAGAAAAAGAGCAAGCAAGCATACATATATTCACATTGAACCATGCGACATACGTTGAAATCGAACTGCACCGTTGCGATATACTTTTCGATAGCAAGGCGCCACCGCACCCGTGGGCCGTTACTCTGCCTGTGGTACTGGAGAAAAGAATGTGTCCATCCGGCAGAGTTGGAACAGGCCTTCCTGCTCTTGTTCTATTTGTCTCGTTCCATAGTTTCTGAGGTCGGGTCGGTGTTAATTGTTTTCCCATAGTTCAGTTCAGATCTTTCAGGCTTCAGAAAAGGATTCGAATGCGTGTGTCACCTTAGATCAGTGATCTATGATAACGTTGGAAAGCAATTAGAGCAGTAGATAAAAACAGGCCGATGTGCGACAGATCTGTAGCAAAGCCGTAATAATTCGTCGATCTTCTGTCTGAGAGACTTTAACTAGCACCTACAGTACAAGTTGATTGAGTACTCTGAAGTGACCAAACTCGCTGTTTGAAGTACCAAACCTGCATTGCCTTGTACGGCAACCCTACGAGGATCTAAGGAAATAATTGGTACAGTGGTAGTTAATCTCATGTCAAATCTCATTGGCGGCCCTCACAGTACAGGTCCAATGACCAGCCTGTTGCGTTGTAGCAGGCCACTCAGTCGCCACTTTCGCTAATGACGTTCTGTACTTCGTCAGCTTCTGTTCCTCTCCTTCTGTACTTTCGCTAATGACCCTTCTCCAAAGGCATTATTTTTGGCGGTTTATGGAAGCTGTTTGGTCACCCACCAGAAAATCATTCGCGTCGTCCAAAATCCTCCCTGCTCCAACAGCGACGTGCCTGCAATGCTAGTGCTAATTTAATGGTTCCGTGGCTTGGAAGCCCCGGTTTACAGATGGTTTGGTTTCAGTTGTTGAATTGGTTCCGCCCTTTGATCACAACCGGAGTTGGAGAATTGGTTCAAAACTTCAAATCAGAGAGCGACCACTGCATCCAACGCCACTACTCTCCGAACTTGCTACTCTAGTAGTGGAACCGTGAGGAATCTGAACTGCCTCTCTTTTGTTTCTTTCTTTCCCCTGGTACGGACTTGTATTCTTTTTGTCTGGTGGAGTTTTTAACCTGAAAGTTCTGAGAGCAATTTGCTGTTGTTTAAGGACCAAGGACTGTAGTAGTGGACCTCCATGCATCAGGGAGGGAGCTTACGTACGTGTTGACTTCTCGTCGATCCATGGCAGCGCGGATACAAATCTTTCAGTCGATATTCTGCCGAACAAATGAATAATCACCAGAAATTCCCATCTTCTCTTTTGGTTCATGCGTACCATGTCTCCATCATCGCACAGAGCCGAGGTTAAAGCCGGCTAACCACGCCTCACGACGCCCCCATGGAGTGGACGGACGCAGCCACAACGGGGCACATTCGTTTGTTGCTTAGCTGGGACGAGGAAGCCTGAGGACAAAACATGCGGTGGTTCGTGGGTTCGTGCTTCGCAGCCCTGGACCACGTACAGGTTCCGGAGCTAGCTGAATGATTAGGGCTTATTCCCCTTTCGGTTTCGGCACGAGGAGGCGGGGCCGGCCGACTCCTTCGTCTCCATGCACGGCATTAAGCGGACACTGCTTTTGCATAGGTTTACCGGCTGCGAGGCTTCAGATTCGTTCGGCGGGGCTCCAATGTTTTTTTTTCCGATACGAGGTTTTCCCCACCCCCATCCCCAAAAGGAGACGAGGGTCAAAAAAGTCAGTATACAAGGTTCTGAGTAGCAAAAGACTGCGATGAATGGAAAACTTTTGCACCCCCTAACATGACCGTCCTGATTCAGGTTGGACAGTTAGGGGGAAGTATCAGGTGAGACTACTTTAAACCTATTACATGAGCATGTAGCCCAACATTCCTAGACATTCTATCTAGACTTGCACAACGACGACACTCATGGATGTCCGTCTTGGCGTTCCGCTTTTTCTTCAGGTCCTAGTGGTGGTGGCAACGCCCGCTCCTGTACTCTTCCTTGGCTCCGCATCACTCGGATTGCCGCCTGGAACATGGATTGAGCACCTGCCATCAGCACCGTCTGCATGTCACCTGGATGAAGACCTGCCCAATACCGCATAAATGCGCAAGCAGAAAAAATTATTTCACACGGGTGTTTAATCAGTATATTGTTCAAAGCATGCTCTGTTTCTAGCCTTCCAGGCTGCCCAACAGATAGCAGCGAGTCCCACCATATAATAGTTACCGCCCCCCCCCCCCCCCCCCCCCCCGGTAGGGCATGTTTTATCCAAATCCAGAACTGTTCATATGAGGTAGGTATGTTATGTGAATTAAAGCAAGTAGCTATCACACCCCAGACAGCCTTCATAATGCTACAGCTGAACATAAGGTGATCAACAGTTTCATGTTGATCACAAAAATAGCAGGTTGGATCCCCTTACCAGTTTTTCTTAATCATATTGTCTTTTGTAAGGATTGCTTTATTCTCTACCAGCCACATGAAAATTTTTATTTTCAATGGGATTTTTGCTTTCCATATATACTTATTGTATGTCCCACTTTCGTCTGAAGTTAAATGGTGATACATGGATTTTACAGTGAAAACTCCTTTGGAGTTCCATTTCCAACTTATCACATCTTCACAATCAGACATTACGAATTCATTTAGCTTGGCTGCTAGTTCATACCATTGGTGATGTACTATGACTGGTAGGTTATGTTTGAAGGAAATTACCCATTCTTCCTGAGCTACTTCGAAAACAGAGATATCCTGATTTATGCAAAAATCATATAGAATGGGATATGTGAGGCATAAAGGTTGATCACCCAGCCATGTATCTCTCCAAAAGCTCACCTTTCTGCCATTATTTACTTTACATCTTCTTCCTCTTAAATATAAGCCTTTGATTTTTAAGAGATCACTCCATACAGGTGAATCAGTAGTTTTGTGTTTCACAATGCTCACTGGTTTACCATGAGTGTATTTTGCTTTTATAATCTCCTGCCAAAGGCCATCCTCATTCATAACTCGAATGTTAGTTGTGCCTAGTAGGTGGTAGCACGATGCACAGTATGCTTTGCATGTGAAGATCTGGTCCGTGGTCGCAGTCATGCCCGGATCAAAAACGTTTCGCAAAGTACTACTGGCAGATAGGAAAGTGAAAGGATGGATATGGACTGCGGAGACGGGAATTCTCGCTGTTTTCACCATTATGCAAAGCTGAAGCTTGCGTGCTCGTTTAATTTGCTTGCGAGTTCCTTCACACTTTGACATGTTTTGCGTAGGCAATAGCGGTTGGCATGGAGTCCTTTCATCATCGAGCACGATCACCTAATTATTTTATTTATTTACTGTTTGCCAGCACTGTGCATGGCCATGTGCTCCTGACTAAAAGTTTCCCCTTCCAACTTAAGCTAGCTTATGGTCTAAGGGTTTTGTATGATATAATATCACCTCGTATGTCAAAATAGGCTGCTCCTGTCCGAAATAAGTGGGACAGTTCAGGGTTTAATCGATGTTGTTAACCCGTACTAACAAATAACACTAGCTGCTTTTTGTCTTTCTTGAGACAGCAAAACACTTGAGTTTCTCTCGATCAGTACAGAGTGACACAACTCAAAAAAAAAAAAAAAAAAAAACGTACAGAGTGACACGGGCTTGGGCTGGACGGCCTTGGACCACAACCTCACTCGCTATATTCAAACCTCGCGCCAGGCCTCCACTCCAATATATAGCTTCGTAACGGCCTTCACTCAAACTGGCCCAAAATGGTTGGGCCTCAAGATTCGTAACCTCATTTCAGCCCATCATCGTATGTCTCTCTCAAAAAGATTAAAAAAAAAATCAGTGTGAGTGGGAATGGCGACGCCTATTGCCGCACATTCGCGACGCCGCGTGGGCATGGCATTCGACGCGTAGTGTCACTTTTTTTTTCTTTTCTTTTTTGGCGAGTACGTGTAGTGTCACTTGGCTGTCTTGGCAGCTGGTTCTTCCTGTGTCTCAGTTCGTCTATTGATAATTGCATCGTTAGACAAACCATCGTCTATCATGTGGCTTCAGAGGCACAGCGCAACTGCGCAAGCATAACTCACTGTCTGATCGCGAAATGTGCATCTCGCTCGATTTTTTGTGAAGAGAATCTCGCTCGATACATGGTGACTGGAAAGAATGTAACACCAAAACCAATGACGAACCAGAGTTCCACGTCACTATAGACAAAGCATGTTTCCTGGAATCTGTTTCAGATGTGCTGCAACCGATTTTTTCTTTTTCGCTTGCCAACCTTTCGATTACAAGCTGACAAATACCTCACGATCGCGACCGGTTGCGAGATTCTGAAATATCGCCCATCCAACCACGTAAAGAAGGACACTCCCAACTCCTTTCCGTTTTCTTTATGCGTCGAAATGGACGCGGTCCAATAACAAAGTAGTACTCGACACCACTAAACAATATCCTGACAAGACACTGGGTTGACATGAAGATGCACACGTTTGCCATAATTTAAGCATCCTGCACGCCTACGAAAGGTGCTTTAGAAAAAAACGAGAAAGGCCCTATGATTGAATTCCGGGTTGCATGTATGTTCAGATGCTCTGCTTTATCTGCATCTATGTCACGCGTGACCTTCGCCATCCGCCATCGCTGCTCTGCTCCCATTGGCGGTAATTAACTGAGAAAAACACGAATTTGTGACGTGCCCGGATCGCACGTATGGCAGAAGTCTCGGAGCGTGCCAAGATCAAGCTGACGAGGACAGTAATTTCCATGTCTCGTGCGCTCTCCGTTCAACGGAATCGCCACCCGTTGCCAGTTGTTATGGATCGATCAGTCGAAAACGATGCCGATAGTTTGGCTCAACTATTCCCTTGTTATTCCCTCCGCTGATGTAAAATCAGGAAATGCAACTAGATTGTTCCCGGCGTTGCACGGTGGCTTAAAGCTTAATAACTGAGGTCAGGTCTTGACACCTCACGCAATCTTGCTGTTACTTCTCAGATTATATCAGATTGGTGAGCATCAGGAAAGCTGAACTTTCGCGGAAATGGAGCAAAAGCAGCAGAATTCAGTGTTTTTGGGGACTTGTTGAGTCCCGGCCCACTTGGCATCTTCACCGGCTCAGCCGCAATTCCTCAAAGTGGCCCACTGCCCAGT
Source organism: Eragrostis curvula (assembly GCA_007726485.1). Classification (NCBI taxonomy): domain Eukaryota; kingdom Viridiplantae; phylum Streptophyta; class Magnoliopsida; order Poales; family Poaceae; genus Eragrostis; species Eragrostis curvula. The sequence goes on along the minus strand of RWGY01000009.1, from coordinate 26,331,105 downwards.
CAGCCAGCGGGCCCACAAAACCACACAAGCCGAGCGCGACCCAAATAAAAGGCACCTACTACTACACACGCTGCCAAACGATCAGCACACATTTCCCACCAAAAGCACTCCTCTGTTTCTCTGATCGCCCTGCTTACCCAATCCCACAGCTCCGGCAGCCTCGATGCCTGCCTCCTCCTCCACCGCCACCGCCACCACGGTCATGTCTGGCTCCACATCCGGAGGCAGCATGCTCCCCGGCCCTCCCCCACCAACGCCGTCCAACCACCACCACCCGCTCCCCTCGTCGAACGCCGGAGGCACGGACGCCGCGCTCTCTGCTTTCCTCCACCGCATGCTCCTCTCCTCCCAGGCGCCGCCGCTCCGCTCGCCACCCGTCGCGCGATCGCAGGCGGCGCCGTCGCTTCCTCCTCTCGTCTCGCTCGATGCCCCCGACCCGCGCGCCCTCCGTGACGCCGCCGACACGGGTTACTTCCACCTCGCCGGCCACGGCGTGCCTTCCGAGCTACCGTCCGCCGCGCTGGCCGACCTCGCCCAAATCGACGCGGCCTCGCGCCGCGAGTCCAACCTACGCACGCTTGGTTTCCCGGAAGAGGACGAGGAGGAGCAGCAGGACGCCGACGACGGCGCCGATGACCCAACCCTGGTGTTCGACGCCAGCGAGGGGGAAGTGGACGCTCTCCCGGCGGCGGCGGCGGAGTACGCGCGGCGGATGAGGGACATCGGCATGCGTGTGGTGGCGCTGCTCTCCGGGTGCCCCGACGTGGGTTTCCGGGAGGACCCGTTCGCGGAGGGGAGGAGGAAGGCCAGGTGCTTGGTCTGGGCCTCCAAGGTCGCCGCCGGCGAGACGGCGTTGGCGCCTCCGGCCGCGGGGAAGGCCAAGGCGTACCCGTACGTCGTCGGCCTTCACTGCCAGTGGGAGGCTACAGGGAAGGAAACGGCGCCGGCGAGCTGGGTGATGAACGATGGCGGCGACTGGACTGCCGTGGGCGCCCGCGATGGCGCGCTCCTTGTCACCATCGGCGACATTGCTCAGGTACTTGCGTGAAAATCTTTCGGTTTGACCAACGTGAAACGTGAAAATCGTAGGATATCCAACGAACATTCTAACTGCAATCTGCAACAGTGTTAGATTACATAAGCATGCGCCACTATTCTTTTTGCTGCTTTGAGTTAGTCAAAATATATTAGATGCCTGTTAGTGCTCACTATATACACTATGAGTAAAAACCAGAGGCAGAGATTGAGCGTTCCCTTTGTTTAAGCAACGGCATCAAATTCTAAAGGTGGTTATGCTTATGCATCAGTGCACCACTCAATTTTGACTCAGTCGCCCCATGTCAGCATCAACTGGTGTGTATCACTCTTTCATCGATCGCTGTTGACGATTTGGAACACGTAAAGAAACGAAATTGGTCAAACATCTCCGCTTGTCAAACGCAAAAGCGACCATCAATCCATCATATCATCTCTTTACTCCTCAAGCACTCATGTCATGGTTTCTTTTGGCTCGCGTGCTAGGTGTGGAGCAATGGCAAGTTGAAGAAAGTGAGAGGGATAGCTCGCCCAACATCCGCACCCACCAAGGACGGCCAGCACGGCGAGCCTGCTGACCGCCTGTCGGTGACCGTCCTCATCACCCTGCCTCTGGACACTGTCATCTCGCCGTTGGTCCCGTTCTCGGACGCCGTCGCCGGCGAAGAGGGCCACGACGACGAGACGGATGGTGCCGGCGGGGACGGGGATGAATGGAGGTTCAACTCGTTCTTGCTGGAGGATTACGCGTGGAGGGTGTATCACCAGCGGCTTCAGTTTAAGGATCCGCTGGTCCGGTACAGGATCTGAAGCTGCCACGATGCTGTAGCTTTGGTTTGTTTGATTTGTTGGTGTGTGGATTGGTTTGTGAACTCGACGACTTCTGGAGTGGTTCATTACTGATTTGATCACGAGTGCTCTGTTCTCATCTTATCCCGTTAGCTGTTGCTTACTTATAACATTAGAACATCTTTACCATACATAAAAACCTCAGTTGGTGGTGAATGGTGGTGGTGGTCGTCCGTCCACCCCTCAGATATGTGGGCCCTATTGAACAGCAAAGCCATGCTATTTACAGCACCAGGACTAACGACTATTTGCTATGCACACCAACCCACATGGATCTATATTGCTATGCGCACACGGGATGGTTGAATGGGTAGCATACCAGCAAGATACTACTATGCAAGATATATAAACAGTATATGTCTTCTAGGATTTGAATTCTGAAAACTGATTTTGCTAACATGATATATAAAAAGTATTGCAAAAGTTGGTTTGCTTTATATAGTAAATAAAGTATAAACAAATCTTGAGATTTTGTAGTGTCCAAACGTGTTTGGATGGGGTAGTTTGAAACAACTTAAGGTGTGATACTTGCTTGCAAACAAATGGTTTGCCAGGATCTATTCATGACTATGCTGCAATTGTTAAAACTGCAATTCAATTCAAGATAACATCACATCTTGCAAAAAAAAATGTTTGGCAAAATTTCATATTAAAATTTAAAAATCGTAGCAGCGCACGGGCAAGTTGGCTAGTACAAACAAGCAGAGAAGTAAATAGAAATGAATCGACGAGCCACCTGCATTTGTGGTGCGGTTTTATAATTTGCTCGACATAGTACAGTACCGCTGCAGCGGGCTGCTTTTATCGGACTGATCAAGCGGCCTGATGCATGCAGCAACGGAAGATACGCGTGGAAGATAACAAGAAATTGATCATCCAATTCGTAATGAACCGTTCAATGATCACTGATCATGCAAACACATCATTGGAAAACGCACATATTTTTAGAAAGCTCTTAAAATCTGCATATTCCCTGCAAAATAAAGCATGGCGTTCGTCTTTCTTTAACCCTCATGCTTGCGTCTGAGTTCGAATCTCAAACCATTTTTTATTACACAGTACAACTCAGACACTCACAATGCACGCACATTCATTCCTATGAACGCACATGCGCAAACCCTACCCTTATGAGCATTTTCGAAGACTGAGCCGGCAAATTCTCGAAATTGACGAAGTGTGTAATTCGCTCCCACGAGGAATCGAACCCAGGCTAAGACCCCTTTCACGTTCGAATCTCAAACTTTCGGTGGCCAAAATGCACGCCATCCGTACACCCAGTAGCTTTGCCTTTCGAGAGTGAGTACTTTTGAAAGCTTTCGTGCGTGATCCTTGCGAAGCTCGAGATATCTTGCAACTTTCGGTCATTCCTCGCTTTGCGCGGGTCAGTTTGGTTCGCGACGGGATCTTATGCACATGATACGGCCCATGCCTCGTTGCTATGGGCCAAAGTCGTTCAGTACTGTTATATAGGCCCGAAACCGAAATTATGATGATAATGAGCGGTGAGAGCCCGGCCCACGAGGTAGTTACCAGCCCACAACACCAACCGACAACTGTCTCCGTGCGAAGCAAACGGGAGGCGGCCCACGCCGAGCGGCATTTCGCCGAGCACCTCGGCTGCCCTGCCGCATAGCCCGCCGCCGCCGAGCTCCTCGTCGGAAACCCGGAATCCACCATTATTCCTCTTCCGCCGCGGCTTCCATCCGTTCTCGTCGCGACTGCCTCCGGAGGAGCTCCTGCGGAGTTCGGTCGCGAGATGGCCGGCGGTACCTGCAGCGTGTGCAAGGAGGCGCCGTCCAAGTACAAGTGCCCCTCCTGCCGCACGCTCTAGTAAGTCCACCCACCCGCCTTCTCTGAGGTTCCGCGTGGTATATGTGTTCGCTCTTAGCGTGGCTTGATGCGTGGCGTATTAGTAGAAGAGTAGCTCTGCAACTACCCCGATTGGATTTCCTGGTATTGGTTCGTACCCATGCTACTGCGTTATTGCTATTTGTTTGTTGAGGATCATGAATTAACCTTCTGCCGTGGGGGAATCACAAGGGAATATGGGCTGGCTAGGGTTCAGGGAACAAATTACTGGGGCATATTTGGAAATAGAACCCCTGACATGTCCTGGTGCCTCTACCTTCGAATTGTATCTTACTGTCGATGTGGAATCAAAGTTGCATACGGGTTACATGTTCAGGGAGCGTTTGAGCTGCCGCATGCTATGAGTTAGAAATTAGTGCCATTGTTATTCTAGCCTAAAAACAATTCAGGGTTGGGTCCATGAACTTTTCAACTTAGATCTTCATGCTTGATGATTGTCTGAATGTTAGGCTGGCGGAAAATCAAAATTTTAAACAAATTGGTTCTGGTTAAAAACGGATACATGCCGCGTTTCTCTGACAAGCGTATGTCTGTGTCCTTTCCCAAATGAAAACAGTTCGTACATTAGGATGAGTTTGGTACCTACAAAACATGTTGGACCTCTGAGTCTTATATCACAATTTTTTTTTTTGGCTGCAGCTAGTGTTTCTATAAGAGTATCATTGGCTATTAGCAATCCGTATTTCTTGAGAATGCTTAAGCTCAAAGGATTAACCAAACTTTTCAGGTGATAAAATTGGTCTTCCTTAACCCATGCACCGTATAATAATTGAAATTACACACTCATTCATTTGCCATCATTTTGAGACCATTCAAGTTTCCAAGACACTTAATGGAATTATGTCAGCAAATTTACATGAATGCTCATATCTTGGCAGGTGGCACTTTTGGTTGCCATTAAATTTCAAGTTGCTTGATGTATGCTATGTAATAAAAATGCATTAGCTGTTATCTTTCCTTTTTGCTAGTTGGATCTAATTTATTGTCTCATTGTCCCTTGCAGTTGCTCGGTCATATGCTTTAAGAATCACAAAGGTACTTCAGTGTTGTCCTCTATTGTTCCAATTTTCTGACATACTCATTTATCTTGTCCATTAAGTAATTCAACTCTGTTTTTGACATTTTGTATGCACATCCTTTGAACGAAAATATTATGCCTCTAAAACAACTTTTTGTCGATAGGCAATTAATGCAGATTGTCAGAATTGCCAGAGTATTACAGTCAAACAAATTTGTTGACAGTAATGAAAACCAGGAGGCCAATGCAACTTGCAAAACAAAACATTTTCAATGCTAATTTTCTTCAGCCACATTTTTACAAGACTAAAAAGTAGCATGAGATGCTTTTATTGCATTCAACTTAGACTGTTTTGCTTTCGTGGGAGCAATAATCACATGCTTACAAGCTGTTACCATCATTTATATAAGATCAAGCTGCCTTACATGAATGCTCGTTAGTCCTCCAAAGCCTCAAACGTTGACAATTTGGTGCTAAATATAGTTTTTATTTTTATTTTTATTTTTTGCAGATACTTGCCAAAAGACATTGCCTCAGGAAGAAATTGGCAAATCATCACATCCCGAGGAAGTTAGTAAGTGTTCTAGATTTTGAGGACAAATTGTTAAGATATGGTTGCTTCTTTTAACATACTAGTCTAGGCTCTGCGATAAACGCCTCCTGTATAGTTATGGTTAAGATTCCCAGACGTAATAACCATGCAACAAAGGAACATGAGTATATATTTCATTGCATGGACTTTTCTATATTTATCAGATGAAATGATAACTGGGTTGAATGTGGATATCAGCTTTTGTTTGTTCTGAACAAACAGGGTTAAGTGTTATTACTTATTAGGGAATCGATTTTATTCTTGAGAATCATAATGTTAGTGTATCCCTTTGAAAATTAGAGGAAACTTGCTAGCTATTTGTGCCAGAAAAGACACGCGTTAGCTTGAAGATATTTTATATTAGTTATAATGATGATATAGACCACATTTTTAGTAACACCCTTTATTGTTAACAGCACACAGCTCTGGGTTGCAGGAAGGTGGAGCAGATCTTCTCAATAACAAGGATCAACAGTCCTCTTTACGTAAATACTCATACAACCTGGTTGCATATTTTGTCTTCTAATTTCATTTGATGTTTTCAATAGAAGTTGGTTCATACAGTACTTAAAGATTATAAGCTAATACCCTCTATGAACAGTTATTTTAGCCAACCATCCACAACTAACTCCAACTGTAGAGAAATGGAGCTATATTCTTGTTTTATCAAAGTAGTTCAATCAGCTATCTAAGTATGATATGTAATGCTGTTATTGCTTAATTATGGATTTCATTAATGCCAAAATAAGAATTGTATCTTTTCCTGTTGCTCCGCAGCACCAGACATGGTGTGCCCTGTAAAATCTCCACATGTGCTGTGTCCCACAAAAGCTCTTGAAGTTGAGGATCCAAGCTGGGTTGTTGACAACAAAAGATTAAGGTCTATAGGTGTGGCCTACCTTACCATCAAGTTTGACTAAATATATATACATTGCTATGCACTGCTTGTTGCATTAATAAAATTGTCATGTAGTTACAAATATCTTCCATGTGCCCACCTAATTTTCTACACTTGCTTCAACTTTCTTAAAAGACGCTTTCTACAGAAAATTCATTGTTGCAAGTGCCATTTATGAGCATATATAGGAAATCTGTCTATGAAATTTAGTTAATGCAGTGAAATATTTATAGAGAATGGCTTTCATGATTTAATAATTTCTAATCCTTCATGTATCATGTGTAATGTAGTTTATTTATTGTCTTATGATGAGGCTGTTGAGTTATTAGCACGTACTCATTTAGCCCTCTAGAAGAATGTCAGTGCTAAAATCTAAATCCATGAATACCAGGATTTAAAAGAGCTTAGAGCATCTGTACCTTATTTAATTATTACTATTATTATCATGACACTCTCTTTATGCATATTTTTAATTCAAGTTTCTGTTCGTCAGCGGAGCTGAACGAGATTCGTGATGCTGTGAGGGATCCTGAACTGCAGAAAATGATACTTAAGATTGATGGTTCTTCAGAACCAGAAAAGGTAATTTTCTTGTCATAACAGTTACGTGTAAACTTTGTTTAGATTCATATATACTGCTTGAATAGCATGTGACGTAGCTGGTTAATACATCTGATCTGAAAACGAACAGTCAGGCTGTGGTGGGAAGCTATCTCATGAAAATAGTATAAATTGCCTCTATTTCTCATCCTTTCATGAAATTTGATATTTACTCAAATGTTCGAAAAGCTTCAAATGGGCCCATGCCACTTGAATTTACAGCAGCAGATATGAATCTTGGCTGCTCAGTACCTCTTAATCTCGCCCCCAGTTTTCTTTCTTTCATTGTCTGTCCCCTCCTTGATTTGTCTGTAGGAATTGGAGAAACTGATGGAAGGTCAAGCTTTTCGCCAGTTCACCGACAAGGTTTTCTCACTTGGGCTTGGCCTTTGATCTTGTTGCCTATCTTGGTTAATTCTACTATTCTACATATCACAAGTCAGATGTTGATAATCATACTGCCTTTGTCATGCAGATTCTTGACATTGTAAGTCCACAAGAATGATTGCATCTACTATCTGGTGGAACTCTGATGCTGGACCAAATAGAGTCACCCAGGCAAACAAGGGAAAGTGGAGCATCTCGTCTGTCTTGCCTTTTCACGATAGCGTAGCCTTTGCGCGTGTCTAGTTACCGAGTGAAAGGAATCTGTTGGTACGCTGAAAATGTCTCTACTTTCCGAGATTTTTCTTGTGTGATAGTATCCTACATTTCACTCAGTATGCCATTTATGTCTGTATGGCTGAAAAGAAAGTGTAGCATTGACGGTGACCCTATCTTAACGGAGAAAGCTGAAAAGAGGGATGGAATCCAGAAACTTTCATTTGCCGCTCGATGACCATGATTCTCCTGAATGCTCTTTATTACTTATGAGTATATTAACTGTGATGAATGATCGTATTGACTGCTCTCTTGTTCAATGGATGTCAAAATCGTTTCTAATTTAGTTTTCATTCTTTGAAGCCTATCCCGATGATGCTCGATCATTTGGATCTCAATTTTTTTATCGAAACAAATTACTAATCCCATTCAGGAAAAGTCGTGCTACAACATATGAATACTGACTGCTTTTTTTTTAATTACAGAGCACATTGACTTTTAAGTGTTGTATACAACGTGCATTCTCATGTCCTGTACATCTGTCTCCGTCGGGTCAAATTGCTCGTGAGAAAAAAAGAGGGTGCGTTTCGTCCCTGTTCCGTTTGGGCCGTGGAAAAAAAAAATCTGTTCGCGGCTAAAACAGCAGGTGAAAAGATTAGCGGTTAACCGGTTTCTCGCCCGTAGCAACTGATGGAAAATGGATGAGCAAATTACTTATTTCCCCTCATTCTGTGAGCTTATCCCTTATCTGCCCCTGAAGACACAGACTTCCCATGCATACCCAGGATTTGAAGTTCAATCTCTTTTATGTCCTTTTTCAGTTACTGCGGTTAGTTTTTGCTACATGGACGACTTTACCCTCGGGTACATTTGGTTCTCACAATTGAGAGCTCTGAATTGGGACTCAAAACCAAATCCACGAGGCACGGAAATGGGTCATCGATTCAATGTTCTTGTTTGGTAGGAAAGATTATTGCTGAAACAAAATCGAATAAGATAAAATCCGGTGTCGAGGCATCTTTCAGCAGCTTGCAGTCTGCACGGGCACGGCCGGAGCTTGCTCGCGGTGTGATGGCAGTTCACCATTACGGTGGCCATGGATCTCTCGACGTGGCGTTGAAGATTGGGAGGGGGTGCCGCCGGCGCCGTGGCATCGAGCTCGCCCTAGCGGTGGTCGACGGCGGCGAGGTCGAGCTCGCCCTAGCGGTGGTCAGCGGCAGCAAGGTCGAGCTCCAAACCAAACCAAGTGGTGGTCGACGGCGAGGAGGAGAGTCCATGCCGGAAGAGGAGGGGCTCGGCCCTTGTGGCCGGTCCGAATCAGACGCCGGCGAGGAGTCCATCGGGCTGGGCTACGGCTGGCGGCACTCTTTTTCTTTTTCTCTCCTTCGTTCAGTCTCGATGGAATAAAAAAACTGTTCGTCTCACGAGTCCTTCGCGTGGGGAACGGAGGTGCTGAGGGCATCCTGGGTATTTGGAAAAATGTAACGCCGAGCAGTTATAAAAGAAACGGCAAAAGCTGGGTTTGCTGATGTGTCAAACGGAAAAGAGCATAAAAAGGATTGAACTTTAAAGTCTGGATACATATGGGAACTGTGTCTTTTTTGGGGCAGGGATGAGCTCGAGGGGAAATAAGTAATTTGCTCTTTTGGAATCCCACATCTGATACTGAGAGCAGCCCGTCCTCATTCCGACCGCTTGCCGCACCACGTCTCTGCCTGCCCGAACCTCCCACCTCCCCATCGCCGCTTCTGCTCCCTTCGCCGGCTGCGGCCATGCCCCGCCGCTCCGCCGCCTGCTAATCTTCTGCCACAGAGGCAGCGAGGGGCGTGCCGCCACTCCCCCCGTCCATGAGACGGCCGCCGGCGCCGCGTCCGCTCGCCGGGATAGGGTTTGCTTCTTGCGGACCCCGGCCCCGGTGAGGTGGGAAGTCAGCGGCGCGGTGAGGAGGTGGGGGGTAAGATTCCGGGGCGCCTCTCCGTCGGATGGAGGCCGATGAGGCCGCCGGGAGCAGCAGGAGGATGGATCTGAACCTTTACCTCGGCCCGCCCCTCGTCCCGCGCCCGCGCCGCTCCGACCTCGGCTCCGACCTCTCCCTCAGCACCCCGATGCCCTCCTCGCCGTCTTCCTCCGCGGCGTCCGTCGACGCGCCGCCGCCGCCGGCGGAGCCCCTGCTCCCGCCGTACTCCCCTTTCCGCGCCGACCTGTCTCCTCCGCCACCTGCGGAGGCGTACTCCATGTACAACCCGGAGGACCCGCCTGCTCCGGACGAGCATCTGCCGTACATGCCGCCTCCGGAGCCGCTCATCCCCGAGCTCCACGACGACACTAGGTTCGCCTTTCAGCACCCGCCGCCGCTGGTGCGGGCCAGCGAACTGCTGGGGTGGGACTCGTTGGAGGACCGGCCGTCGTCGTCGACGGCCTCCTCATCTTTCTTCCCCGACACTGCCGCCCGGTACAGGCGGCTGCTTGAGCAGACTGGAAGCCGGTGGCTCCGCACCAGAAGGTTTAGGTCTGACCTTCCGCCCCTCAGCTCTGAAGCTCGCCCCACTGGGCTGGACGCCGCGGTGCCGGTGCCCCAGCGTGAGCCTGCAATTGATACTGCTGAAGTAAATAAGGTGACTGCTGTCGTCGCAGAATTCGGTGCCTCGGAAGAGTCCGCCGAAGACCGGGGAAAGACTGCTGCCACTTTTGAGTGTAACATATGTTTTGAGATGGCTAGTGAGCCGGTAGTCACGTCTTGTGGCCATCTTTTCTGCTGGCCTTGCTTGTATCAGTGGCTTAATGTTTACTCCAACCATAAGGAATGCCCCGTCTGCAAAGGCGAGGTTACGGAGGCAAATATTACTCCGATATATGGCCGAGGAAATTCAGATGGAGAGAAGGCTGTGGAAGACTTGAAGCCACCAGGTCCGACGATTCCGCCACGGCCACATGGAAATCGCCTCGAAAGCTTCAGGCAGCAGTTCCATCATATGCGACCAATCTCAAGAAGGCTTGGTGAGGCGCATGGATTACTGTCATCATGGAGGCGCCTTCTTGATCAACAGATTATGACTAATGTTGAAGGGCCGTCAGAAGCTGGGCAGGAAATAAATGACAGCAGTCAACATACTAGTCGCCTAAGTAGATTGGGGACATTCGCCACGTGGATGAGAGCCCGGCGGTTGCAAAGAGAAACAGAGAGTCCTGCTGAAGGTGGTTCCACTGTCCCTGATAGTGGTTTACCTGGAAACAGCACATCAGAATCTAGACGCTCCTCAACTCCTCTTGATTTGTTGGAACATCTTACCATGATTGGCATTGCAAACACGGAAAGATTGACAACTGCCATGAATGATCTTAGAAGAATAGCTTCACCAAGACAATATGGAGGCTCCGCTTCATCATCAAATCCACAAAATAATGAGCCAATAGTTGGCGCAACTCATGTTGCTGGAACACCCTCTGCTGATCAAGCATCTAACTCGAGCACTGCTGCAGTTATACAGGGGGATGCTGGTATTTCTGAGAGTGCAGGCGAGCCAAGCAATGCAGGTTCTTCGAGATCTTTGAGGAGGAGAGGGAGGAACAACGCCTTGGGTTCTTTGGATGTGGATGGTGGGGGCCTCCAACGGAACAAGAGACGAAGAATGAACTGAACCCACTAGATGCCAGTGTCTTTCCAAGCTCACATGATCCTTTGCTGATTTCAGTTGTTGCATTTCACAAATTTGGGTAATATCTGCTGCATTTTGCAGCATAATGTTACTTAGTCATTTTCTCCTGTATTCTGTAGCAGTGAAAGTGTTGTTTGTTCAGTTCCTCTGTATTCTGTAGATTGCACCCCTTCAGTTTTCAGATTGTCAGTATTGTCATCTATACAGAGGCAACATAACTGTTGTTCTTGAATAGAGTTTTCATGTTCATAAATTGAATGCTTGATTGCGCACCCTCCTTCCTGTCTAGTAATATTTATGGGCATATTCTTATCTCAAGAAGCTAAGTACCCAGTTTTGTGTTAACAGCCCAAAATGTACCCAGTGTTCGCAGTTATTTCTTTCATGCTGTTTTGTCCGTCTCTGAAGTTACTTTCACTGCTACATGTTCTCTGGTCTAATAGATGGTTTTGGTAACGTAATAAACCACTGTCAGTTAAACTTTGTGATATATGGAGTGTTTTCATTGTGCAAGAGAGGATGCGACCTATGTAACTATGTTAGTCTATTAGTCTTCAAACTACACCAGTATATAATTTGTAAGCTTAATTCGACAATAAACCTTATACAGTTTACTGTGCACTGACCACTGACCAACCTACGACAGAAAACTCAAAAACGGATTTCTTTGAAGCGGTGCACGCCGGACTTCTCAGTTCATAAATCTTCCATAGATTGAAATCTTCTCAATTCGTCTGAATGCGCAAAATGTACAATATTCAATGTCTCCAAGAATTATATTCAACATCTTATTATCTGCCACGATGCGTCCAATGAATCTTCCATAGATTGAAATCTTTCATTCGGAAGGAGCTGCATAAGTATTATGCATTTATGACAGTCAAATAATTTTATTCATGATTTACTTGTGAATTGTGCACTTTGAACTTACATTCATGTAGCTGACATGGATCAAGACAGGCAGAAAAACAGGGGAAAAAAAATAAAGTGACCGTGATCTACAAGCACTGTATGGAACTTATACTGTTCACACATCTACAGACACACTCTAGATACGGCTTATGTCCCGGCCAAATAACAGCGTGGTTAGCCAGTTGATGGCCACATAAAACCTATTCCTCCAGCTAACAACACGAGTTAAATACGCTGAACGCCAGATGATAAAGCTTACAAATCCTGCAATAGATATTCCTTTCGACTCCTGACAATGGAATAATTGTATCAGCCACCTCGTAAGAAGTTAATAAAACTTTCAAATTTATAAACAGAGAAACATTAACCAACCTTGCTTTGCCTAAGATCAACCAGAGCTTTGTGTCTTCCAACAGTTGCCATGCTACCTAGATGCTTATACACAAAGGGTGGACCGACATCAACTGTGGCCTCAGAGTTAGCATGTCCTCCTCCAGCTTTCATGAAACTGTTGAGCTGTTGTGCGAGGTACTTGCCTTGCCGTTCCGCAACCTGCTCGAGAAAGGTGGAATAGAAAGTAAGTTTACTAACATCTTCAAATCATAGAAATGTGCAACACAATTCTTCATGTATATCCCTCTGTTCAATTTATTTTCCACGTTACTCCCTGTTTTCCCTGGTGCTTCAGAAAACAATGCAGATGGTCATAGTAGCTTGCAAATGCTTTGTTACTGGCTTGGATTGCGCCAAGATGTCAAACTACCTGAGCTAAAGCTGGGAGAACTTCCTTGCCGGTGCTTTCGAGAAATCCACTACAGTCACCAATAGCATACACGTCCCGAACAGAAGGAACACGTAACCACTCATCGACACCAATCCTGCCAAAATTGACAAAACTATTAAAGATCCTAACATATGGGACATATATTCGCAAAACAATGCATGCGCCCACGCTCAGAAGTATACCGAAGATATGTTTGTGCAGACAATGCAACCCATTCACTAGATGATGTGTATAGGCACAGTTCGTTCGAGAAAAAAAAAGTTTGAGTATAGGCACAGTTCCATAAAAGGATCAGGTATACTTACAAAACATGGTTACAAAATCCATTAAGTATATGATGCACCCATACTCAGAATAATAATCAACCAATCTATTATACCTTCCATCAGGTGACTTAGGAAAAGGCAAGGACTTCACGAATGGAGAAGCACCAACTCCAGTGGACCATACCAGCAAACCATAAGGAACTTCCTCTCCATTGTCAAGAATTAATTTGTTGGGTTGTACATCCTTAACAATTCCTCGCACAAGCCTGACACCCGACTGTGAACATGAGCACGCAAGTTAACTTTCAGATTCCAAATAATATGAGAAAGACCAACAAGGAATCCACAGTAGATCTGTCACAACTATGTGATTGTCAGCATGCTATCTCTGCAAACATACTTTCTCCGAATCTTGGACTGTTGAAGTCTTGAAGGGAAAAAAAATGATATGGCATAAAATGCTGACAAGAGATTACTAACTTTAATTAGTTGATTTGTAGCATATTGCCTGAGGCGAACATCAAAGGATGATAATATCTCATTTGCCTGAAAGGAAAACCGAATTAGCTGATAACAGAGTGCTCATAATAAAACTACTGATATCGGGGTAGCAAACATAGAAAATCAACAGCTCAAACCTCGATTAGTGTCACATGGATATAATCCTTCACATGTGCATAACGTTGTTTAACATCTCGCATGATGAAATCACTTAGTTCACCACTGAATTCCACCCCTGTTGGACCACCTCCAACAACAACACAGTGCAACAGTTTGCGCTTTTCGTCCTCTGAAATACCTGTTTAGACATATAGCATTGTTCTAGTAGTGCTCAGGAGTAATTCTACTTGATCAACATGCAGATATTAAAACAATACTTAGCATGTGAAAAGGAACATAGTACTTAACAGGAGGTATGGGAAATAATACACAGATATAATTGAACTGTAAAAGCAATAACACATGTTTTTGCTCTGTTTTTTGAGGAATAATGTTTTTGCTCTGTTGAAAGTGGATTTGTACATTGTAAGGCATACCAGGTACTTCAGAAAGCATCAGATTAAGGAGGAGCCTTCTGCGGATCTCTTGAGCATGGTGAACTTCCCGAAGAAAGATAGCATGCTCGGTAACACCACGTATCCCAAAAGTTAATGCCTCAGATCCACATGCAAAAACCAACTTGTCATAAGCAACCTTGAATTTCCATGGTTCCAAGGCATCTTTCTGACCATCTGTAACTGTCTCGCAGTCAATCTAAATGCAAAAGGAGGCGAATAAATAGATAGAACTGCTGCATATATATAAAGAGAAAAAAACTAAATGTTGGTAGGAAAAGTTTATGTAATGTTCCTCAAATTATACATGTAAAAGTATACGTATCTAAATCATCATATTTTCTGTCATCGTGTGTACTTTGCCTCTATTCTAGTCAGTCTGAAGCACTAAACCAGGTAGTGGCAACAGAAAATGTCCAGGTTGCACATCAAATCTTGATGACATTGATTGTTTGATATGGCATAGTTTGTGGACTATGAACCTACACGCATAGTACTCAACGGTATTCTAGTGAATGGATACAATGCCAATTTCCCACACCCAACATAATATTTTTGGCTTCAGGAAACGACTGAAGCCTCGCACAGCACAGAATTTTTTTATTTATTTTTAGTTGAGCACAGCAGAATATTTACATTAACTACAATCAGAAAATTGGTATTGAACTTTGAACTTCAATTTTTTTGGTGAAGGACGTCAGACTGGCCACACATCCGCTACAGACAGCGAAGATGCAGCAGATGCTAATGTGTAAAGCTAGATTCCTCCTTTTCTTCCAACCAACCGCAGACATTAAAGTCAATCATCTCTCCTAAAATGTTAAAAAGCTATTACTATGCACAAGACTAAAAATGCACTTTGGGCATTCCTCCAAGAATCTGGGAATACACATACATCTGTAAGAGCAGCAGCATTCAGTAGGATCAACAGACACACCTATCCGAAATCCGGGGATCTCACCGTGTGGGCGTCGGGGTCAACGCCGGTGCAGCGAGCGAGGAGGAAGTGGGAGCCCGGCGACTTGGACATGGCGGGCTGGATGCGGGCGAGCGGCTCGGCGACGGAGCGGAACTCGAGCGTGCCGACGCAGGTGGAGGCGAGCAGCGGCGTGAACACCATGTGGTTGCGCGGGGAGACGCAGACCACGTCGTAGCCGTCCGTGTCGAGGTCCTTCATGACCCGCGCCCCCGCCCACCCGGTCCCGAGCACCACCACCCGCGCCTTCTCCCCCTTGGTCGTCGGCCCCAGCCCCGGGAACCCCTTCCCGGCCTCATCCCGCGCGCCCGCCGACGCTGCCGCGGCGGCCGCCGAGGTGGTGGAGAAGGGCGACGACAGGTGGTGCTGGTAGTGGTTGAACGCGCCCGAGGTCGCGCAGCCGCGACGACGCGTGAGCGCGCGGAGCAGGGAGGAGGCGGCCATGGCGCGCGCGAGATGTGGAATGCGCAGTGGACCGGGGAGTGATGAGGCTTAAACTAGCGCGATCCCCGTGGCGGGCGTTCCGCTCGATCCGCAGGCCAGCGATCGGGAGAGCTCCGGCGGCGAGGAATGGCGCATGCCGTTGGACGCTCTCGACGGCCGCGATCCGTTTCCTGTGGGGTCTCTCTTCTAGATCGATGCCACTTTCGTCGTGCGTGGGCGTTTGCGATGGGAGGAAATGGTAGCCGCCGAGTTCGCCCTGAAATCTCGACGGAGGAAGCCACGCGTCGCCAACCACATCCAGTGGCGTGCTCCGCCTTTCGGCCGCCACACGACCGCGTGCCCTCTTCTGGAGCTGTTTCTGGACCACGTCCACCAACGCCTGGCTCAAGCCCCGTTTCATGCGGGCCCACACCCGCGGGCGCGTGCCATACACCCGTTCCAGGTTCCACGGCTCCCTGCCACACAGCAACCTCCGATTTCTCTCGCCCTGTCCTGGTCTCTTTCCCTATCCCCAATTCGCCCCGCCCGCCCTGACCCGCCGCACCATGGCCGCCTCCACCTCCCCCGTCCCCACCTGCGCCCTCGCCTCCAAGCTCGGCGTGGGGAACGCATCGTATGGCGGGTCCCGACGCCGCGTCTTCACGCCCCGGCGCGGCCGCCTCTCGGTGGTGGCCGTGCAAACCGGACCGCAGAAGCCGTCGCCGTCGGCGGCGGCGGAGGCCGAGTCGGACGCGCTGCAGAAGCTGCTGAAGCGTGAGTACAAGTACGGTTTCGTCTCCGACTTCGAGTCCTTCTCCATCCCCAAGGGGCTGTCGGAGGCCACCGTCCGCCGCATCTCGGAGCTCAAGGCGGAGCCCTCGTGGATGCTGGACTTCCGCCTCGCCGCCTACCGCCGCTTCCTCACCATGGTCGAGCCCACCTGGAGCGACAACGACTACGCGCCCGTCGACCTGCAGTCCATCTGCTACTACTCCGCGCCCAAGACCAAGCCCAAGCTCAACAGCCTCGAGGAGGTCGACCCGGAGCTGCTCAACACCTTCGACCGCCTCGGTATCCCGCTCTCCGAGCAGAAGCGCCTCGCCAACGTCGCCGTCGACGCCGTCATCGACTCCACCTCCATCGCCACCACCCACCGCGAGGCGCTCATGGCCAAGGGCGTCATCTTCTGCTCCATCTCCGAGGCCATCCGCGAGTACCCGGACCTCGTCAAGCGCTACCTCGGCAGCGTCGTGCCGCCCGGCGACAACTACTATGCCGCCCTCAATTCGGCGGTCTTCAGCGACGGGTCCTTCTGCTACGTGCCGAAGGACACGGTTTGCCCCATGGAGATATCCACCTACTTCAGGATCAATGACAAGGAGACAGGGCAATTCGAGAGGACTCTGATTGTGGCCGATGATAGGAGCACGGTTAGCTATTTGGAAGGGTGCACAGCACCGGCGTATGACTCGAACCAGCTCCATGCGGCTGTTGTAGAGCTTGTGTGTGAGGAGGGAGCGGAGATCAAGTATTCCACGGTGCAGAATTGGTACTCTGGCGATGAGCAAGGGAATGGAGGCATTTACAATTTTGTGACGAAGAGGGGGCGATGCAAGGGCCGGGGTTCAAAGATCTCATGGACACAGGTTGAAACAGGATCTGCTATTACATGGAAGTACCCAAGTGTGGAGCTCGTCGGGGACGACACTGTTGGAGAGTTCTACTCGGTTGCGCTTACAAAGGATTGTCAGCAAGCAGATACAGGGACGAAAATGATCCACAAAGGGAAGAATTCACGCAGCCGTATTATATCCAAGGGTATCTCTGCAGGGAAGTCAAGGAATTGCTACCGTGGCCTGGTCCAGATGAACTCTGGTGCAGAGAATGCTTATAATTCTTCACAGTGTGATTCATTGCTGATTGGGGATAATGCTGCTGCGAATACCTATCCGACCATCCAGGTAACCTACTTGGCCTTTCTGCTTTGGTTGGTATGAAAGATTTCCTTTCCGGGTTTGGCATGGATGGTTCAAGTATCATGTTGTATACTTATATGTCAAGGCTTTTCTTAAAATTAAAGGTTAAAACATATATAGGCTGAGTTTCATGGCATTTAGGATTCAGGGCTGATTTGATTAAGTTGAGATTAGCATGAATCGTCTTGAATTTAATAATACATGGCATTTGAGATACTGGCATATATGGAGTGTGTTCATGTTGTCATGCTGAGATGATCCAGCACCTGGTAGCAAAACTGATGATCCAGTCTAATCAATCTAACCGCATAAATTTGTATTCTATGCTGCAGTAAGGAAAGAAGGAAGAGCTAAAAAACCATTCGTTAGTTGACGGAGAAAGATAGAAATTCCTTTGATATAACAACTTTATGCTTAAACCTTATTTGGCAAATTGATGGACATTATAGCGCTAAATAATCAGGATGTCTTTTTTTTTTGTCTCTCTTCATACTTTCTAACTATTACTCTTTAAGGGAGACATGGTTCAAATTTTGAAATGTTATGTGCTGCAATAGTATGGTTTGCAGCAAATAATCCTGTTGAATTATTCAATTCTTCATGATTAGGTCCATTCCTGAAATAAGAAGAAAAGATTGCTAGTTTTGTTTTTGACAGTTTAGCTATTATTATATTATTAAACGTGTAGCCCTAATCATGAAGTGCGTAGTTTTCAGTTAGTATTTAGCTGGCAGGTGAAATTCAGGGTTTGTATTCAGTGATATCTTCAATTATCGAATGCATATACTTCAAGTTTTGATGTGCTCTGTCTACTAAGTTTCTTTGTAGTACCAGATGATAATTACATCATCTGGTCATTTAGTTTAAAAATATAGCAAAAGAATAGTGGCTTTCAAAATATGCAACTATATGCAAGTCATGCACTTAGAGTTGTGCTCTAAGGAGGTTGAACCTTTAGGGAAGGAAAACCAATATATGTATATGCTCCTTCTCGCGATTGACCTTCAGGGAAGGAAAGGCAATATACGTGGCGCATCTCACAAGCCTGTTAATTTGTGGTACATGAGTGACATATTAGACTCAATCTGATGATGAACACAGAATAAATAGGTGGTTCAGCCTATCACATTGCTTGTTCTTCTGTTACTAGACACACATCAGCTAGCGCTTCCACTCCTTGAAGATCTTCCTAGCACATATTATGTGGTCTTGTGAAATAACTTTTTTTACTTTGCCTAATCAAATTGATGTACTTTGTTGATAACAGGTGGGTTGCACTAGTGGTCGTGTTGAGCATGAGGCAAGCACTTCAAAAATCGGAGAGGACCAGCTATTTTATTTCCAGCAAAGAGGGATAGATCATGAAAAGGCTGTTGCCGCCATGATTGGTGGATTCTGCAGATCTGTGTTCGAGCACCTTCCTTATGAGTTCGCGCAGGAGGTGGATGCACTCATGAACCTGAAACTTGAGGGATCGGTTGGCTAATTGTCTGTCCAGCACCAACTCAGTTGAACACAATAACCAGATCTTAGAAAGTCCATGTGTACAGCAGTACGAGAAGAATAAATTGCACGATAAACGGATACTTCCTAGCTTGTATACTAGTAGTACTGAATGTTGATGTGATGCCCATGGCAACAAAAAGGTAACAGTTGTGCTATTGATCACCTGTTTACCCATTTTTGCTACTGCTGTAATCGAGTTCTTGTTGACACGTCTATACAAGAAATGGAATACTGTCATGTTAGCTTGATGGAATGATCTTCTGTTTGTGCTCTTCGCCGTTACCGTGCATCTGATTCAACATTTTCTGTTGTTCGGAGACACTTTATGCCAGGCGAAAAGTGACAGTCGTTTATAGATACTTCATTCTTGACTATAGAACTTGGTTATTGTCTTCTTGATAAGAGCAGGACTGTATTATTCTTATTAGTTCTTCAGTTAGTACTTAGCTGGCCGGAACGCATATACTACAAGATTCAATGTGCATCTCTCTATTCAGCTGTAGTGTGCTTCGGGAATCGGGAGTCAATATACTTTATTTAATGAGCGCCTCGTCGTCAAGATTCGATGTGCATCTCTCTGCGTCTTTGTAGCTCATCGGAACGCATATACTTGAAGGAGCACGTATATTGTGCATCTGCTTCAGGAAAGGAAAGCTAATATATGTGCTTCTCCTCACGATCCTCTTAATTAGTGATACATGAGTAGCATATTAGACTCAATTTGATGATGAAATGCAGAATATTTCTTCTGATTCGCCCAATCACATTGTTGATTGTTCTGTTATTAGAATGTAACTTGAACATGGCATATCCTCTAGCGCTTCCACTCCTTGAAGTTTTTGAGAACACAGATCACTCCTTGAAATACAACTTCATATGTCTTTTTTTTTTCTCTCACTTTGCAATCAAATTGATGAACTTTTGTTGATGACAGGTGGGTTGCACACTAGTGGCTGTATCGAACACGGGGCAAACAGGGATAGTTCATGAAAAGGCTGTTGCCGCCAGACTTCATGGATTGTACAGAGTTGTGTTCGAGCGCCTTCCTTATGAGTTCTCGCAGGTGGTGGACGCACTCATGAACCTGAAACTCGAGGGGTCGGTTGGCAAATTGTCAGTTCAGCACGACACAGTTGAATATAACAAACCAGATATTAGAAAGTGGACGTGTACAGCAGTACGAGAAGAATAAATTGCATGATAAACGGATATTTCCTAGCTTGTATACTACTGAATGTTGATGTTTTGCCCATGTGAACAAGGTAACAGTTGTGCCAGCGCTACCATTTTTGCTACTGCTCTTAGCGGGCTGTCTATACAAGAAACGGAAACCTGTCATGTTAACTTTTGATGGAACTCTCTTCTGTTGGTGCTCCTCACTCGTACCGTGCACCATTCCATATCGAAACGTTTCACTTTGTTCGGAGACTGTTTACGCCAGGAGAATAAATGATTGCCATTAACTGTAGAATTTCCTTTCCTGATTAATTCTTGACGACAGAGTTTGGTTCAGACAAGAAATACCCGATCATAAACTTTGGTTATTCATGAGACGGGAAAACTTGTCGTGACACCTCCAATCTCACATAATATTCCAGGTACGTACATGCGAGGTCAAAGCGAGCAGTGTGTGAAACAGAGAGAGCAGGAGTGTCGCTCGGCTCTTCCACAGCACTTAGCGGGGAGAAGATCTCACCTGACCTCGTTAATAATAGTAAGTGCGGAGGGCAAAAGCATGCAACCGATCCGCCTCCCATCCTTTGGCTCCCCTCCATCTCCTCGTCAACAATCCACCACCGCGCGAGCTGCGCGGCCGTCGTCGTCGTCGAACGTCGTGCACACGCTGGCCGTCCTCCACTCGCACCGCCGATCCAGCATGGAGTCGCTGGGCGACCCGCGGGAGGGGCCCTCGACGGAGCGCGCGTTCGAGGTGAAGCCCGTCCCGCCATGGACGGAGCAGGTGACCGGCCGCGCCGTCGCCGCCAGCCTCCTCCTGGGCGCGCTGCTCAGCGGCGTCATGATGAACCTGGTGTTCACCTCCGGGATCATCCCCACGCTCAACATCTCCGCCGGCCTCCTCGGCTTCTTCCTCCTCAAGGCCTGGACGCGACTGCTCGGCCAGCTCGGCGTGCCGTACCAGCCGTTCACACGCCAGGAGAACGCCGTCGTCCAGACATGCGTCGTCGCCTGCGCCAGCATGACGCACAGCGGTAAGTAGGAACGAGATCTGGCATTCCCCATTCGTGTCCATGACTCGATCGCCATTGCCGTTGTCCTACGTACTATGTGCCTTTGCGTGTGATCAGGAGGGTTCGGGTCGTATCTGCTCGCGATGGACCGGCGGACGGCGGAGAAGACCAGCACCGCGGACCTCGCCGGCCCCAACGTCACCGAGCCCTCGGTCGGCCGGACGATGGCGTTCTTCTTCCTTGTCAGCTTCGTCGGCCTCCTCGCCATTGTCCCCATGAGGAAGGTACGAATCAACGCGCCGATCTCACCATTTCATCCACCTCCTAATTAATTATGACTTCCTACTGATGATGTCAAGCCGGTTTACTGTTGAACAGACGATGATCATCCGCCATCGGCTAACGTTCCCGAGCGGCTCCGCCACGGCTCACCTCATCAACAGCTTCCACACCCCTCACGGTGCTTCGCAGGCAAAGTGAGTAGCACATGATCTGGTAGCAAGCTGGCAATGGGTAGCTTCGAGAATTGATCGGTATCATTCTTTGTTTCTGATCATAGGAGGCAGGTGACCCTCGTCCTCCGGACATGCTTTGGGAGCTTGTTCTGGTCCGTGTTCCAGTGGTTCTACACCGGAGGACCCAACTGTGGCTTCACATCCTTCCCGACGTTCGGGCTCACTGCGTTTAAGCGCGGGTAAGACGACATGTGTTGAATCAATGTGTTTCAAGTGAAGAGTTGAATTGAAATCAGTGCACATGCATGAGCGTACTGACCCGCTGTCAAAGTTCGATCAGAGAAAAGCTAATTTGCCACTTGCAATGACATAATTGTTTCTGAATCGTGCAGTTTCTACTTCAACTTGAATGGAACTTATATTGGTGTCGGGATGATCAGCCCTTACCTGATCAACATCTCGATGCTCATCGGTTCCGTCGTCTCCTGGGGGTTCTTCTGGCCGTTCATCGAAAGCAAAAAGGGAAGCTGGTACGCCGCTGATCTCCAAGACACCAGTCTGAAGGGCCTCAACGGGTACAAGGTAACGCTTGTGCATCATCAGCTTTGTAACCGGCATATAAATGGCATCGGAGGATGAGGTTGCACACAGGCAACATAGTACTGGGTTCACTCATTCATTCACTCTGGTCCTTAATAAATTACAGGTGTTCAGCGCCATAGCCATGATCCTTGGCGACGGCATCTTCCAGCTTGTGGCGATCTCGTTGAGGACCATACACACCATGCGCCGTCACCGGATAGCGGCGGAGACGATCAGGTCCTTCTCCGACATCGACGCCATGCCGCGTCAGGCCCTGAGCTTCGACGACCGCCGCAGGACGCAGGTGTTCCTGAGGGAGCACATCCCCGGCACCTTCGCCATCGGCGGCTACGTGGTGCTGGCGGCGCTCTCGTCCGTGGCCGTCCCGCTCATCTTCCGGCAGGTGCGGTTCTACCACGTGGCCGCGGCGTACGTGTTCGCGCCGCTGCTGGCCTTCTGCAACGCCTACGGCACGGGCGTCGCCGAGACCAACTTCTCGGCGCAGTACAACAAGCTGGTGATCCTGCTGTTCGCGTCGTGGATGGGGCTCCGCGACGGCGGCGTCGTGGGGAGCCTCGTCATCTGCGGCGTCGTCTCCTCGGTCGTGTCCACGGCCTCCGACTTCATGTCCGACTTCAAGACCGGGTACCTCACGCTCACGTCGCCGCGCGCCACGCTGGTGAGCCAGGTGGTGGGCACGATGCTGGGATGCGTGGTGAACCCCGTCGTCTTCGCCGT
Organism: Eragrostis curvula; assembly: GCA_007726485.1. Classification (NCBI taxonomy): domain Eukaryota; kingdom Viridiplantae; phylum Streptophyta; class Magnoliopsida; order Poales; family Poaceae; genus Eragrostis; species Eragrostis curvula. The sequence continues at coordinate 26,308,126 of RWGY01000009.1, read as the reverse complement.
GTTCCACCACCTCTACGAGACCAACCCCAAGAAGATCTACCAGGCGCCCATGGCCAAGGTGTACCGCGCCATCGCCGTGCTCGGCGCCGGCGACCACGAGCCGCCCAAGCACTGCGTCAACATCAGCATCGCCCTCTTCGTGCTGGCGCTGGCCATCAGCGCGATCCGGGAGGTGGCGGCGCACAACAGGTGGCACGCGCAGCACTACATCCCCAGCGTCACCGGCATGGCCATCTCCTTCCTGCTGGTGCCGGCCGTGTCCATCGACATGTGCGTGGGGAGCCTGATACTGTACACGTGGAGCAGGGTGGACAGGGAGGCCGCGCAGGTGTTCGCGCCGGTGTTCGCGTCAGGGCTGATATGCGGCGACGGGCTCTTCTCCATACCCTATGCGCTGCTTGCCAGGTACGACGTCACGGCGCCCATATGCATCAGGTTCCTGGGCCGAGAGCAGAACGCTGCTCTGGACGCCTTCCTGGAGAAGAGAGCCGCCGCAGCGCACCGATGAAGAACTGTTTCTTTTTTTCTGCCCTTACAACATGCATGCTTGGCCTGTACATTCTTTACTGTCGTCAGGATCTAGAGATAGCCTTGAGTTAAAGCTTGTTCGTCAACTGATTGTTTCATGTAGAGCGAACTTTCTCGAGTTTTTTAAATAGTTATTAAACGCTAGTAATCTAGTAGCACTATTACAAAGGAACATCAGCTCAGCTCTGTATTGAAGCAGAAAAGCTAGTCTTACAGATGAGATCACCTGTTAAGCCTGTGGTCCAACCTGAATGATACTTGTTCAGGCAAGGGATTGCGTAGGAAACTAGCAACCAAGTCATAAGGGAATTTCCTCCAAAAAGTCACGAATTGTTGAAAAGTTTTGCAGCTGCGTGTCCCAGATTGCTCCTAGGAGTTTAGTTCTCACTCAGTTTCCCTCCACCATACAAACACGGGTAAATAATTTGACACAGTGCTGCGTACAAAGTTTCCACCATAACTCGGCACCAGCTGTTACCACTTCCTCATATCATGCTCAAGGATGAACAGAATATGAAAATTCAAATAACCTGATGATGTAGTTCCAGGACTTGTTAAAAAAAATGATCCAACGAGGACCCAAAAAAAAAAGTGCAAAGGGCTCTGAGAAATCAGGTGAGTCATTCTTCAAAGGCAGGAAGAAGTTGCTCCAGAAAGCAACACATGTTCACCGGGAAAATCTACATTGGTGAGGAGAAGCTGAACTGAATCCCACTCTTTCCACGATCATGCTCACACATCTTCAGAATATGACAGTAGTTTATCTGGAAAAGAAAAGAAAGATACATGAGTGGATCAGTCACCAAAGATGCATCCGTAATCATTTTTAAGTAAAATTTGATAAAATCTCAAAATGTACCTCCACCCGGAGAAGTTTAGTCGGCAAGATAATGCCAACACCAACAGAACTCCTGAATGTGCGTCCAAACTCAGCAAATGAGAAATTCTTGAACTCACTCTCAGACAACTTGGCAACATTTCCAGCAGCAAGAAATGCATGACCATGTATTCCCGCATCTCGGAATAACTTTAAGGGCAAATCAAAGGACAGATCGGCAAATCCAGAGACAGCAAGATCACCTCCTAAATAGTCCCGCCCTGGATAGGCTGCAGAATCATCTGACACAGATTCACTTGGAACAAATCGCCGCAGTTCTGTCGGGCCAACTCCTCTTGTCTTGAAACCCAACAGAGAAGTTAATCCACCGAGGCTGCATACCGGAGAAGAATTCCCTCCAAGGTAAAATCTATCAGGTACAGGTGAAGGTGATTGCATAAACCCTCTTCCCAATGGTAAGATCACCCCTGCTGCTATGCCCGCATTTAGAGCAGCATTGCAAAAGCCAAATGGAACAGCCCCACGAACATCAAACTCCTGGGCAAAGAGAAAAATAGATTTTAGATGACAATATTAACAATGCGCCGCCTAACATGATCATAATTAGTAGTAGCATGCACATAATCCGAAGTACAAATAGTTAGTGCAGCCATTCATGTTCATGTTTTTTACGCAAATATAATCAGCATAGAAATGAGAATTTTCCATCTAACGACTTTTAACCACAGCATAGTAGCATATGATTTAGTAATACCATGAATTAGTAGGTTAGTTCAAACAAAAATAATCAAAACAAAATCTAGCCTGTTACAAGATTACTTAAACCAATCCATGGACCCTAATGAAGATGGGGCCTGTTGCAGAGAAACCGAAACTAGGAACATATTAGGTGGTGTTGGGATGCGGTGTCCTATGTTTCATAAAGAAATTCAAAGACTAATTGATAAAGAAATGGACCTGTTGGTATGTGGTATCCTATGTTTGTGTTGATTCCCAGTCATCACACGAAAAAATTACTTCGGCATACTGGAAGTGTTTAGTAACGAAGCTAATTGCAATTGTACATTGCCACTACAAAATCATACTTACAAATGCAACGTTCCTTAAATCAAATCCTGGACATCATATCTTACTTTCCATATTGTTTTACAGCCAAAGTACTTGTTCACTATGTTAATAGTTTCCATCAAAACACTTAGATACTTCTCCTAACAATGGAGTCACACAAAAACAATAATACTAGTACAAAAGTGCAAACCCCAGCCCTCAAGTGCATTTACTTCACATGTAGCTCACGACAGTACAACAGGAAACAATCAGACTAAGTGATATGTCAAGCTTATCCATCAACATACAAAAAGAGAAAAGATAAGATAAACTTTGTACATAAAACAAAACAGAGATCGGCTGGTACGGAACCTGGCGGAGGAATTTCAGGCCTTTGTTGTCCCACAGACCACCAACTTGTGAAGTTGAGACAAATGCATATCCTTTGGTTGGCCTCATATGAGAATCCCTTTGATCTATTGTGTATGTATATCTTAATGCAGAAAGAAGGTTATGTCCTAACTGCCTTCTTATGGATCTTGATGCCATTTGTGTAGGATCAGTTAAGTTACGCCAAGTCAGATTGTAAGAAACGTCATGGTGTAATGTTGAGAGCAAACCAAAGGATAGGCCGAGCAGCTGCTCCTTGTATGAAGAGAATTTCAGCCAATCATGAGACGACAATGCCATCCGAGCTGTCAAGGGCCATGATAGTGATCTAAATCTTGGCAGGGACACTCCAATGCCTATCTCTGATGACTGGTCCCACCCATATGCTCCAGAAGCATCCCATATGTCACCATAACCAAATATATTCTTGAACTTGAGTGATCCTTCAAGTGACCATGATCTCGCCTAAATATTAAAATCAAGCTTTCAATCAATTCTTCTGCTGTTAGGTTATAAATCAAAGAAGTAAAATATAAACTGTAGCATGCCACGCAAAAAGGATTAACCGATTCAAATTGAAGACCAAATGCAGGTGTCTCTTTATGCGGCATGCAACAATGATAGTTGATCAGGAGGAAACAATATGCCCATCAGGTCAGTTAATCATCCTAAGATTCTAGAATTTAAACCACAGTGTTTTCAATGTCTTTTTTTTATGGAGGTTTTCATCATGGCACAGGAACTGTGGAAGCTTAGAAATGCAAAGATCCTGGAGAGTCAAAAACCAACATTACTCCACTGGGTCGTGAGATTCAAAGAACAAGGATAGTGTAATCCAATGGCTAAATCATCTGATCAAGTTTGACTTTTGCAACTTAACGTTTTACTTTTCTGCCCCCTTTTTTTTTCTTTTTGGCTGTAGATATATAGCCTTCTCTTTTTTAATAACGAAAACTGCACCACTGGGAACTACCCCACAGTTTTGTATATTTTTTAATATAAAAAGCATATTTTCAATGTAGACCGAAGTACAAAGAGGATAGATATAAGATCACAAAGAAATAAAAATAAGCGAATATTTGCAACTAAATCATAAGATTCTGAATTTATGATACAGTTCAACTCCACCACATCATCAACTTAGACTTCTTTTTGGAGTAATGATTGAGCGGACAGTTTTATGACTTCTATACTTCAGGTGTACATCGAAAAATTGAGTTGTACATAAACTAAGTTGTTTGCAATGTATTTGTTTCTGTATTCTGACCGTGACACTATGGTTATTAATGACAAACTAAACAGAAACATAATGCCAATCATCATGCGGGGCCTAAGTAGACATCATGAATCAGGACAACAAGTTCAACTTTTCATGAAATACCCTTAATGTTAAATGATCTTGATGTTCTAATCAAATGCAACCAGACTTCCAAAAGTTCTGCAATGAAGCAATAACTACAGCATGGTTCATACGACCAACTTTTCTACTGCCAAAGTTATGCTGCGGAAAAGATGTGCGGTTTATATACACCAATTATGTGCTGAATAAAAACCCATGCATGTCCAATAACCAATATGAACTCATATATGATGAGCAGTGAGTAGAGTGGTGAGCCTATATAAGCAGTAGGGACCACGAGTAAGCCTATTACGTGATTGGCTAGTAGCTCCTTATTTCTTCTTCCAAACTGACACTTATGTGTCTATCTAGGTGGGCGGGCACTTAACCAAACTCAGGGTGACACAAACTATACAAAAGTCTTAATTTGAGTGTATATACAACCAAATCAACCTGCAACTCCGACCAGAACCAACCCTGACTAGACCTTTTCCCAACCAACTCCGAATACAGGAAAATCTGAATGAAATTCGATAAGAAAGAGCATGCTTCTAAATTTGTGAACCAGTACATAATAAATGATCTAGAAAGTAGAGACTCAGTGGTGCGGTGAGCAATGGGTTAACTGCTAGTAACAAACAAATAAGCTGCAGAGCAACACAACAGAGTGGTGGACCTATAACCATTGACTAAACCTTGGAGGACTACATATCCAATTCTAGAAGGCCATATGGTAATCATGGAAAAATGTGTGCATAAAAATAACTGAGGCTTACATATATAGTTCTAAATCCAAATTAAACCATACATAAGTTGTTAAAGTTGTAATTTTCCACAATGTTGTATCCCCAGTTCATCACTAACAGAGAAAACAAGCTGTGGATATTTTTTCGATTATTGAAGAAAGTATGGTTGCTAAGCTCCCTGATTTCATTTATAGGAAAATAACTGGACACCAACAATTTCTCCAAACGCCAAACAGTGCAGTGCTCCTCACTCAATTCCAAATGGGTACCCTGTGCAGCAAACAATCGGTTGAACCAAGGCGAGAGCTGCTCACCTCCGTCTTGGAGAGGTAGCCGACGGTTCCAGAAATGCGGTTAGCGGTCTCGACGACTTCGACGACGACATTTGTTGTGCCGGGCAGCTCGGGCGGGCCCGCGTCCAGGGTGATGTGGACGGAATCGAACACGTCGAGGTTGCGCAGGCGCCCGGTGGCAAGGCTTGCGGCGCGCACCAGGTCTTGCACGGTGGCGGCGGAGCGGAGGAGGTCCGCGACCTCCGCCTCGATGAGCTCATCGCGGGTCTTGGAGTTGCCCTTGATGGTGATGTCGTGGACGCGGATGCCTACTGGACCGGACGAAAGCTTCTGGAACACGGCCTTTACCCTCTCCATCTCCGCCGCCTCCGCCGCCGGCCCATCCAGCTCCTCCTCCCCCTCGTCATCCTCCACCTCCTCGTACTCTTCGTCGTTGCCGTCCGCATTGGCCTCCCCGTGGTCAGGTCGAGGGGGCGCCTCGTGGGGTTCCCCAGCGGGGCCGTCGGATGTAGGGTTTGGGGCTTCCTTGGCGGTGGAATCCGCGGCCGCGGCGATCGCCATGGTTGGGGCTTGAGAGAGTAGGGGAGAAGGGGAAAGGGAATGATTCTTCGCCGGCTGGAAGGAGGGTTTTGGAGCTCTATGCGGCCCACGTTCATTTGTTTATGGGCCTCATAGGTTGAACTAGCTGCTGCTTCTGGTTGTCGAAGAGCTGAGGCCCATTACACCAGTAAGGCCACGTTGTTGCTAGTCAGAGGATCAGGCTCAAAGCACAAAATACAGTATTTGTTTTATATAAAATCAGTACAAAATCATGGATGAAATTTTGAATCATCGTTCAAACATAATCAGTAATCTATTCGGAAGGTAAACGGACGATGCCAACTTTAGAATTCAAAACCAGCCACTATTTTGCATAATGCAGATGCAATGCAAGTTCATAATCACATTCCTTAAGTCCGAACTGATGACTACTGATTCAAATTCCTACAAGAGACTTTTCAATTTCAGCTATTGACAGGGGGAAAAAAAACAAGTGTTAGGAGACAGCGCGATGCAGAACATGGCGTCCGAGACTTAGGACATGCCTTGGCACCGAGGGCATGACGCTTTTGTTAATCGCAAGTGGCACCCAAAACGGGATCGCTCTTGTTTTTCTTTCGAACACGATCATCTCCTTCCTTTCGGCAACCTCCGCCATTAAGAAGCTCTCGAGCACCCTCACGGGGGAGGGCAAAGAAGCTCTAGAGACACTCCACCATACGCGAAGCAACAGCCCAACCGCCGCTACCGCACCTTTTTAGTAGAAAAAGCATGCGTCGGCAGCGTCGGCTCAACGACTCCGCTGCAGTCTTCGCGTGCACTCTTATACGTCCCCGATACCCACGTCGCATGCCGGTGGTGCACGGTTGCAAACAGTAGTACTCCTGTGTCCAGCTCGTACGTGCAACCAGCCATCATGGATCGTATCATCACCAGCCGGCCCAGGGAGAGGGAGTGCAATGCCGACGAGCAGCTGGCGGCGCCGCAGCTGCTGGACTCGCCGCTGCCCACGCCGCGGCGGTCGTGCGCGTCGGTGGACGCGACCCGCCTGCGGTGCCGCCGCGACGCGTCGCCGCTGCGGACTCAGGTGCCCTTCTCCTGGGAGAGCTCCCCGGGCGTGCCCAAGAAGATCAGCGCGTGCGTCAGGGACGTCGTGGACAAGAAGGCGGCGCAGGAGGAGATGCCGCCGCCGCCGCCGAGGCCGCCGCCCGGGCGCATGCTGCCGCCGCCGTGCCCCACCAGGAACAACTGGTACTACGGCAACACGAGCGAGGCGAGCAGCGACGACGACGATGACAGGTCGTTCTCCGACGCCCTGGACAGGATCTCCTCGCCCGACCAGCGGATGATCGGGTCGTCGTTCGACCGGGTCACGTCCAAGCGCTTCGAGGACATCTTCGTCGGACGCGCCACCAGCTTCGCCAAGGACCGGTCCGGCCACGCGGCTGCCGACGCCGCCGTCGACATCTCGGCCTCGGGCAGGCACCCGCACCCGAGACCACGGCGGCGTGGCAGCAACACGCGCCGTAACCACGAGGAGGACACGTGGACACCTCATCGACAGCGCACTGCTGACACCGTCCCCATGAAGCTGATGCAGCGCATCAGGATGGACGCGCAGGCCGAGGAGATGTCCCCAAGAGCCTGTGGCCTCATGGTGTTCTTCCCCTGGAGCCCCAAGCCGGCGGTCTGCGGGTTCAGGAGCCCCGCGCAGCAGCACGCGACGCCTCGAGCCGTGGCGGACGCGCCTTCTCCCGCCTGCAGCTCACACAGTCGCCGGGGCACCACCACCCTGCGTGACGCCATAAAGCAGGAGAACGAAGCGGCCGGCAGCGGCTTGCCGCCGCAGCGTGGGGAGAAGAGGGGCCGTGACCGTGAGGAATGGCAGAGCCGTCGATGGGGCGTGTCGTCGCTGCTTGACACGAGCAAGAAGTACTGCACCGATGCCCGGAAGGCTCTGAGCAAGCTGTCCATCGGACGGGGAACGGACAGTGGAAGTCCACGAGTCAGCAGCGAGAGGAGGAGCGACGTACTGCAGAGTCGTTCCTCAACAATGCCCGCGACGGCATCGAAGGCGACGAAGCTGAATGCTAGCAGATACTGAGGTGAGACAACTAGGAGAGAAGTTTTCTGCAGCGCACGTACGGTACTCTGATCTCCTGACAACAACTAGAATAAATCATCCATATATGTTGTTTATGCTCTCGATTCTATGTGACGTTGAGTAGGTATTTATGTGGTCGTAATCATGTGCAGAAACTGTCATTGTAACTTGTAGTTCGTCGTTCCTAATTTAAGAAAACAAAACTTGTGTTGCAGTGTTCCCATGAAAACTATTGCAGTTTAGTGTCTCATTATCTCATTTCTTGATTATCACGTGATCACTGGTTTGCATATATTTGAAAGGAACTTCACAGAGAAACTTATCGGGCAGCTACTTGTAATCTTGCTTAGTTAACTATATCCTGCTATCAGCGGCTTCATTGCTTCACCGGATTAGATGCAGTTATTATGAGATTGCATTATTCTGAAGTTTTGTAATTAGACTTTATTTAATACCTTTAAACAACAAAATTCTCTGGACTAAACTTTAGTCCTAAACGAAACGAACACGCCCTGAATCTACTGATATGAATCTGACATGTCCTCTTAAATCTAACGTTCTACCAAATTGACCCACAAACTATGAAACTATTAATCATATATATATACTAGCATTTTGCCCGTGCGTTGCTACGGCAGTGATAACATTAATCGAGTACAAAATATATTAATATGCATAACATATGTGCATACATCATTAATTTGTTAGATTAATAGCTCAATGAATAACTATTCTCTCATTTAAGAAAATATTTAAAAATTAGTCTGCGTTTTCTTTCAAGATTCATAACACTTGCATCCAGGGAACACTAACACACGTAAATGAATAGAACACGATCTGCTGGAGGAGTCCGTCCCGAATACGATACATGAACACCTGTAAATGAATCCGTCATGGCGTCGGAGACGAACACTTTTTTTTTTTTTTTTGAGATATTACACAGTACAACTCAGACACTCACAACGCACGCACACTCACCCCTATGAACGTACATACGCAAACCCTACCCCTATGAGCATCTTCGAAGACTGAGCCGGCAAATTCTCCAGATTCCCGAAGTCACCACCGGCGCCTCGTTGTCGACGGCCTCGTCGAATACCGCTGAAAGCACAAATGCCGTTAAATCCTAGAAAATTCGCTCCCACCGGGAGTCGAACCCAGGACCTCAAAGGTGCTACTCGGTTGCCTTAACCACCGGGAGACGAACACGAACTCGTAAACGAATACGTTCTGGCGAGCGGACTCGCGATCAAGGCTGGCGAAAGACTTTTTTCACGTACGGGAACCAGGCGGAGGCGGAGTCAGATTTTGCGGCAGAGGATGAAAATATGTGCTGACGCGGGCGGACTCGCGCGCTTGGAAGAAAACTAAATCGTGCCGTGACGACTAACGCAAATTCTATTTAGACCAAAATCCTACGGTTCAAAGAGGGCAGATCCAAACCCGGCAGACATGTCACGCATTACAAACTTATTAGTATTAGATATCTGAGTGTGTCTTCTGATACAACCGAATTTGGAGTTGATCCAGCGACATATAATCCTCTGACAAACTCACTGTGAGCTGCCCAAAACAAACAAACTAACTAAAAACTCACTGTGAGCTCGAAGAAGGTAAAAGGATCCACCAACACAAATTCGTGTCTTCTCCTGTTCCTCAAATTCATTTTCTGTGGAGGCGTCAGCAGTGAGCAGTCAGCACAAGGCCAGGTTCGCATCTCCACTCCGAAGAGCATCACAAGTTCACAACCACTGCTGCTGGCAAAGAAGAAGAGCCTCTCGTAAGCATTTGGGCCTATTGGGCTGTTTGGTCTCGCATGTCATCTAGTCAGCTCTACAGATGGGGCCCAACAATACGAAATCTGAAGGAAAGAAAGCCGCACGAATTTGCCACGGGGCTTGTGCCTCTGTGTTCTCCCGTGTTCTTTAGACTGCGAGCGGCGATTAACACGCATGACCTTCGATTCCTTCCAGCCCCTACCTTCTCTCTGGTCCGTACGACCTCTGCATTTTATGGAGTGCAATATACAGTCCACCACGCTACGACGGTCGAAGCGACGGAATAAGACAGAGCACGAAATAAAAGTAGCGGCTTCATTCGTTGAGCGAGGTCATCTTCCACATTTCGTTCACGATCCTCTGTTTCCGCCATGGAGGAGGCTTGGAGGAAGACCGCACTGTGCTCTGTTCTTCTCGTGCTGCTCATCGCCGCCTCCAGTGAGCACTCCGGGTTCCTGCACCGCACCGGCGATTTGATTAAGGATCAGACGACTCTGTATTTGATCTGATTTCGTGTCGCTCATCTTGCAGGCGAGGTGGCCTCCGCGGAGTGCTGGAAGGAGGACAACCACCACACGTTCTGCTTCGACGCCGACTGCAAGAACACCTGCCGGGATCACGGCAACGTGGACGGGCGCTGCGCCTGGGGGAGGACCCTGTGGCCCTACTGCGAGTGCCTGGCTTCCGACTGCTGATCCTGGGCAGGCAGCTGACGCCTCCTGTTGCCTCGTCGGACGATGAAGCGACGAAGCAGCGACCTGATCGATCTCGACGTGGCGAGCACTCGTGTTACTTCATGTGCGGCATTGTCATGCCACAGCCCGCCTGTGGGCATCACCGGCACGTACGTTTCCCTGTAGTAACAGCCTTGGATGCTTCTTCTTTGTTCAGTTATTGCAGAATTTATTCCGGTTCAAAGTAGTAAATTTTCTGGTACCACACCATATGCCAAGGCAAAAGCCACTATTTGTGCGTGTGCAGCCTTTAAATTCCGTCCAAAGATGTGATGCACGGACTCAAATCCACTGTTTGGTGGAACGGACTCAGAGCATTTTCACCGTGCACGAATGAGCAGGCGGCAGGAACCTAAAAGTGGACAGTGAGAAAGCAACGGTGCAGCAGCGCTGCTCCGCCGTGACCCCTTGATCCACTGATGCCGCCGGACGCCGCAACAAAAGGCTGCCGAGGCGCGACCCCTCCACCCCGCGCGCAGCACGTTGCTTGGCGCTGGTGTCCCACCACCACATGGGTCTTGCGCCCGCACCGCACCGCTCTCGTCTCGAACTCGAAGCCAACAAACGCAAGCCTCCATCCGCAGCCGGCGGAGCCTCTGCTCGCAGCAGCGGCGGGTGGTGGCGACCGCGACCCGCAGTCGCCGCGCGTTGCTCCCGCCGTGGCCGCCTCCCCTCGCACACGCACCACGTTACAGGTGTTGTGCCTGCCGAATCCAAGTGCCAGTGTCGCGTAACCATCGCATGATTGACCATTTTGCTGCCTTCTCACCCTCGTCGTCATCGTTGCTTCCGTTGATTGGAATCTGGTGACCTGTTGACGTAAAGAAGTGAAGCCTGAAGGCACTGCCATTTCAGTTCGGTAGTTTCTGCAACTGGCTAGGGATCCGACAAAGAAGACAACACCCTCATTTTGAGTAGTCAGAGAATCGAAGCGTAGAGCAGGGATAAACAGTGGAAGAATCATTCTAATACGTATAATTCATGCAGCAAGCATCGGTCCCAATCTCCCGTTTGGATCTTTCAGGGAACTCCAACTAAACCTGAAAGGTACCGCTTTGAAAAAAGAGGCGTCATTACATGCGCCCCAAGGACTAGCAATGTACTTAACCCATTGACATTATTTTCTTCAGGAGTACTAACACACTGAGCTCACTTCAACGGCAACTTTGCCCAACGTATCGCATTCAAACGCCGCACGAAAGGCCGTTCCAGCCAGAAGAGAGATTTCTTCGCCTGACCTCACTCAAACGGGAATGGAACGGGAATGGCAGGCAGCAGCTTTCTAGAGACTTTGGCAGCACTCAATCGGAACAAGAAACAGGTTACCAACCATTCAAATTTGCTAACAGCCGCATTGAGTCGTTCAGGTAGGTAAAATGACACAAATGCCAGGAGTTGTTCATGGCCTCGGCTCTCGTATTAATCCCAGCTAATTTCAAATTTCACGCAACTACAAGGTTTAAGTATCTATTAATCCCAGCTAGTACTAACTGGCTGCATTTATCAAACTTTTACTCAAAGTCATTAAGTACTCCGTATCAAACACACTTTAGATCCAGGCTCAAATCTGCCCCAAGCCGTCAAGCATAGCTTACCAAAGAAAAAGGAAGGAGTGACCAAAGAAGCAAGAAAACAAACAACTGTTCTAAATCTACCGCAACACCCAACATTTGAGGCGTTGGTTACTGATTAGCAAACGCTAGAAAAAGAAAAATGCAAATGGCCACATTCAACTCTAGGCTAATGAGTAAGATTAAAAGCTACACACAAAGCTCATTCTTAATTCTCATCATTTTTAAAGAAACTAAGAAGAAAGCATCTAGCAGTTATCCGATTGGGACCTTTAATTTGGATCTGGATCATCAGACGTCCGGCGGGGTGCAGTCGGGGCACCGGACGAGGCCATTCTCGTTGCAGCCGGCGCAGGTTCGGAAGCCGCCGCCGCCCTTGACGCTGTACCGCTTGTGGCTGCCGTCGCAGCTGCCGCAGAGCACGTACCGCTCGCCGCCACACCGGCCGCAGGCGGAGAGAGATGCGGTGCAGGAGCCGGCTACAACGCGGCGGAGCTCGCCGGCCTCGTGGAGACGGAGGACCTCCTCGGCACCGCCGAGGTGGCGGCCGCCGACGAAGACCTGGGGGAGGGTCACGCGGCTAGCGGCGCGCGGGAGGAGCGCCGCGAGTTCCTGCAGGTAGCGCGGGTCCATGGCGAGGTCGCGCTCGTCGACGGAGACGCGGAGCCCGCGCAGGATGGTGCGCACGGCGCGGCAGTTCTCGTACGTGCTGCGGATGACATGGAGCGAGGTGAAGTAGAGCACGACGCGGCGGTCGGCCTCGGCGGCGGCGGCGGACGGCGGCGCCTGGAGGGTGCGGAGCGCGCGGAGAGCCGAGGCGGCGACGCGGACGCGGTGGAAGACGCGGACGGAGGGGGAACACGGCGCGAGCGGCGGGGAGGGCGTGGTGGGGTCGGAGTGCAGCAGCGCCTGGAGATCCTTGAGGGATGGGGAGGAGAAGGACACGCGCGGGGAGACGGCGGCGAGCGCGGTGGAGGAGGAGGAGCAGGTGGATGTGGCGGAGGGTGGGGAGGAGGAAGGGCGCGTTTTCACCCAGGGCAGCCACATGGGAGAAGATGGACGACGGCGCCGGAGACGGGGAGGAGGAGGCGGGGATTTGTTCGTTTTTCAGGTTTGGAATGGAGGGGAGCACGCGACGGCTGGTTCGCTCTTGTTTTCGGCTCCGATTTTCAGCTGTCAGGTTTGGAATTTGAAGGTGAGTGCTCTTTTTACTATGCAGCCCTTGCAACTTGCAGGTTTTTCCTTCTCATACGAAATGGAATTTGTAGGCTTTCCATTGTTACCTTACAAGTTGCTGGTTTTCCTTTCATGCCCAATGGCTTTCATCACAAAGTCAACCATATGCTTCTATGGTGTAGTTCGGCCTCTTTAACCTTAATCTTTAAAACACTGACTCAGATCTCAATTGGCTATGCTCATACAAATTCAAAAAATTCAGTACAGATGTTTGCAGAAAAATATTCTATGGCAGTGTGCCTATCGATAAGGAGATCTCTAAGGTGACTTTACATTCAAAGAATTTCCTTAACAAACATAAAGTTAGGGTGCACAACCACATTTTATAAGGGTGAATATGCATATGTGTACCCGTTATTATTACCAACGAAAATTCACCTTACTGAATTATCATGTACTAAAAATGCGTTGCTTCGTTAATGAGCACATTGACAGCGGTAACAAAAATAGAATAATGTAAATGTGTAAAGATAAAAAAATGACCAACTACAGCTGGACTAATTAAGCGATGGGAAAAATATTAAAGGGAGTAAATAATATCGGGCGATGCATATAATTGACAAAAAAATATAAATATGCACACACTTGAAACCAAATAGAAGCACATGATCTACAACAATAGAGCATCATCTAAGCATTCCTATACTGGAACTTGGCCCAAGCATCTTGGGATGGTCGACGTCCCTGCAGGCACGACATAGGTCGACGTGGCTCGAATTATGGGCTATCTCAAGCTTATGCTTGAGGTACAATGGGCAACCCTCGATGGCGAAAAGGGGATTATGCTTGATCGGCCCAACACGATGATATCCTAAGTACATGCCATTCTTCCTTTCTTTTACCATTTACAATTTCTCTTGCCTTTTTTTTTATCTTGTTTCCTTTCAATATTTACATTTTCGCTTGTCTTTTGATCTTGTTTCCTTCCGGTGTTTACAATTTCTCTTGCCTTTTGATCTTGTTTTACTCTCATATGTCAATCCTAAACCTATGCATTTACCCGTAAATCACATAGCATGTTAAGTCGTAGATTCAAGTAGTTGGGTCGTGTTTGAACCATTCTGGCACGAACCAGCCAACATCCCTATCCTTTTGGGTCATGCATGGACGACCTAGAGGTAATAAGTTAGGCTGCAACTACACAACCTATTTGATTTTTACGAGCTTAACAGACACGGCCCAACCCTCCAACAATATGAAAAAACATACACAACCCAAAGGGCCCAAACCATGAATGTACCAAAAAATAAATGGACTCTAAAATACCATGTACTAAGTGCAATTTAATGAAAACGGAGGGGTCCCGTGAAAGAGGTTTTGGACTAGTGGCTAAGACACCCGAGTAACACCTTTGAGATCCTGAGCTCGACTATCCGTGGGAGCGAATTTTCTAGGATTTAACAGCTTTGTGCTTTCAGCGGTAGGCGACGTGGCCGTCGACAGCGATGCGCCAGTGATGACTTCGTCAATCTCAGGATTTGCCGGCACAGTCTTCGAAGATGCTCATAGGAATAGGATTTACGCATGTGCGTTCATAAGGGTGAGTGTGCGTGCGTTGTGAGTGTTTGAGTTGTACTGTGCAATAAAAAAACGGAAAGGTCCCCTTGTGAATGGGAAAAAAAAACTCCTTATGTTTCATTTTTAATGCGAGGAGCGGGAGATGATGCAGTTAACAGTCAGCTGTGGCATGGCAGGAGGACGCGGTGCCTCGTGCTGATTCGTGCAAAAGCATGGCCCAGCGTGTGAGCGTCTTCTCGCGTGTGAGCGTCTTCTCCCTCTTGTTTCTTAATGGCAGACATGTGAGTTTAGCTTCTTCCTCGCCTCCCTCCATACAAATCCAACCCCACTACACTGCCTAGTGGGGTCGTGGGTCACCGTATCTGTATGCCTGCCATTAAAGCTCGGAGAGCTCGTATCCGTACGAAGAGATCAAAATCTAATTGCGGACTGAGTGCAGTTGCTAGTGAGCTTTGATGTCTTCTCTTGTGAAATTCAGTACTCCTACTACTGGTATGAAACTTTTGCATAAGATTCCGGTGCCTTGTGCTTTGTAGAGGAGACTAGGCGTACTTTGATGCTTGTGTGGACATGGTACTCGATGTTGTACTCGGAATGGCACGGCAGTAACTTATGACATGTCGACTTTATCTGTAGGCTTGGTGAGTTTGGTCCGCACTGTCAAAATATTTGCAACAGTACTATTACAATCGACGAAGCAACGGGATCATGCTCGTGCAATGATTTTCTCGTCGAATTCGTTGCACCCAGTGGCGAAGCTAGAACGGAAGGGACGGTGGTGCCATGCATACAAAATGATGTGCTTTGAAGTGGTCAATTCAATTTTTAAGTGATGCACTAATGGTGATTATAAGCCAATTACTACTGAAGTTAATTTTTACCATGGTGCCTGTGCACCAGGGTAACACTACCTAGCTTCGCCACTGGCTTGCACCCCTTCGTCGTTTCCAGCTTCACTTCGTGCCTTGTTGGAACACCATGCTTCCAAGCAACGATAATGTATGAGAAGGTGGTTATAGTGAGAACCAGCAGCGAGAACCAGCAGCAGTCTCGCAGTCTTTCCCAGCAACTCGAGTGCACTGTTTGACATTCTTGTTGCTCTCGATAACTCGAGTGCACGAGTAGCCGGCTGGCCCTGGCAGTTTTGACGCACTTCTGGTGACGCGAAACTCGGGGAATCTTGGCCGCGATTTCACTTCGGATAGGTTTTCAATTAGGAGTTGGAAGGCGTGCTAATTGCTGGATCAGGAGTACAGTCACACGACTCACACCCTTTTATCAGTGGCCTCCCTTCGCCATGAGCGCACGAGCAACATGTCAAAGAATATGCCGCATGCTCCGTTCACGTGATGGTGGCTGCCGAGAAAGAGAAAACTCAGAAAAGGCTGCAGATTGCAAAGGCTGCGGGGAGCCAGGGCCGGCCCTGAAATATCATAGGCCCTAGGGCAACAAAAGTTTAAGGGCCCTCCATAAAGTCTTTAGAGCATACAATTTTTTTCCATTCATCACAAAAGGATTATCATTCAACGTTATCTAATAATTTGGGTTTACATTTTTCTTCTAGATATACTTTTAAATAAAACAGTGCAAGTAATTGTTTATTAGGTGAAAATGTAAGATTATATTTCCTTAGATAATGGCTAATTGAGAAAAAAATATATCACTCCATCAGCTTCATGGCTCCATCGACGATGATTTAAAAATCACAGAAAGGCCAATAGATGGAGTAGTTCATGCACACAGCACACAACAACCTGAAAATCTACAAGATTGTCTTCTAATCCTCCACTAATCACTAGAGCCAACAAGATAAGAGAATAATGGAATCATGCACACAAGTCACAAGCTAGGTAGCTTCAGCGGCAACATTTGTTTTGGGGGAAGATTAAGAAATTTCTGACATGAGACCTGCTAGCCTGCGATTATGTTTCATGTTGTCTCGTACAAGCATGGGGGCCTTACATTGCTGCACAGATACATGCGTTGTACAAAATAGTATATGCAAACCTCGGCTGAGGCCCCTGGCATCCATGGGCCCTAGGCCGTCGCCCCTATCGCCATGCCTCAGAGCCGGCACTGCGGGGAGCCTTGGACCTCACCTCAGCGTCCGGTGCCGGCCGCATCAGGCCATCATCAGTTGCCGTGAAATCATTTGGTAGCGAACAGTCATGGCCAAAAAGAGAAGTGGACTCCATCATCCTTTCGCGAACCGCACCAAAACCTGCAGGGGAGCATGTGGTGACGTGCTGTACTGCTGTTGCCAACAACTTGGATGACCTAAACTGTGTTCATCGTCAGTCGGTCGGTAATTGGCCTGATACATTTCAGCCGTGCCGGTAGCTTTCGACGTCATACGGCATACGTGGTCGGTGCGTTGGCAGGACTGTTACCGTAGCTTACACCATACGGTTTGCTAACTCCTGAATTCAGCATCCGCCAGTTTGTGCCCAAATTGTCATATCGTCAGACCAAGCAATGCTGATTCGAAGTCCCCCCAAAAAATTTGCTCTTTCTAATTCAGTGCATACGTAACTGTTCAGTTTTGCATTCAGGAGAGGAACGGCAGTGTCACTGTTCGAGTGTTCGTAACCACAGGGCAGACTGCTTCATTGTAGAAGCAAGTCTGGATTACAGATCATAGGCCCACTGCGGGAGA
Organism: Eragrostis curvula; assembly: GCA_007726485.1. Classification (NCBI taxonomy): domain Eukaryota; kingdom Viridiplantae; phylum Streptophyta; class Magnoliopsida; order Poales; family Poaceae; genus Eragrostis; species Eragrostis curvula. The sequence continues at coordinate 26,290,808 of RWGY01000009.1, read as the reverse complement.
GTATTCCGTCGGCCCAAGGTATCTTGGGCCTGCATAAATTGGGTGCGCCAAAAAAAAAATTGCGTTTGCCGGGAGTCGAACCCGGGTCTATTGCTTGGAAGGCAATTATCCTAACCGTTGGACTACAAACGCCTAGTTGAATTATTTTAGAAGGTTTTTAATAAATCACAAATTTACACAAACACCACATAGCATCCCTACTCGCTGTAGTTAGCATCAACATAGATGTCGTATCCCTGTGGGAAATCAGTTCCGAAGCCAGACACCACCGCTGTACCGAGCATTGATAAGGTCATGACATTCTCACTTTTTTCTATGGATTGTTTTAGATCTGGATCGGCAGTGCATTGTTAATCCAATGTTCGCATCGAGCGCGCAGCTCTACTGACCTTACACATGCCGTACGGCGAATACGAACCCAGAGATGAGAGGCGTCGGGGAACGGCACGGTGAGTTTTCAACTCCCGGCACCGGCAGGGCCTTTGCGCAGGCGCGTATCGCCAAGCCGCGCGGATATGAGGCCGCGGGCGCGTCCAAGCCCCTGTTTTGTGCGGATTCGTGCACGACAAACGGCAAAATGGGGGCAGCGCGTCGCCACATGCCTGCCCACCCCCGCCAACCAGACTCCAGGATCTCGCCGCGCGACGCAGGCCGAGATCGCGCGACGACGAGACGAGCTGGTGTTGGGTGGTGGTGGCCGTCAGTCACGAGGGCGCTGTAGCTGGCTGCTTGCTCGCATGGCCGTGACTTGACACCCGTCCCTGAATGGGACGTGCGCTAGCTCATGCCGGGCGTGCTGAAGCGTACAGCCAGCTCCATCATTCTCCATGGTCCCTTTGTTTATCATGCAATTGAAAGGACACACGGATCCTCCGAGGCTGCACGGACTGAGGGCTCAGCTTGTTAGCCGTGATTATGGGCGTCGTGGGTCTTCTAAGGCAAACAGCGGCGCAGAAGATCAACATTCCCTCCATTGCCCATCCAGCGTGACATCAAAAGCGGCGTCCTAGGTAGCCAGCCACCATTCCATGCTGCCTTCCACTCAACCTTCCACCTCACACTTCCACAAGAAAGAGAAAGACATGGCCACGCCGGAGCCAGCCCCCTCAACGACCGTCGCCGCGCCGGAGCCGGATCAGCTCCTAGAAGTGGCCGAGGACGAGGTGGTGATCGACTTCAAGCCCAACGCCAAGTGCCGCGCCGACCTGCGCCTCCGGTCCCTGCACCCGTCCCTCCCCGTCGCCTTCAAGGTGCAGACCTCCTCCCCGCTCAAGTTCCTCGTCAGCCCGCCGCGCGGCGCCGTGTCGCCGCTCTCCACCGCCACGCTCCGCGTCGTGCTCCGCCCGCAGGCGCAGGCGCCGCCGTCGTTCCCGCGCTCCCGCGCCGACCGCTTCCTCGTCCTCTCCGCGCTCTCCGCCGCGCAGCTCGACTCCGCGGACGACAACGGCGGCGGCGTCGTGAACTCGGCCCGCCTGCGCGTGTTCTTCGGCGGGCCGTACCTGCTCCGCCTCGCCGCGGACGCCGGCGACGCCGCGGCCGTGCGCCTCATCCTGCGCCGGCAGCCGCACCTCCTGCCGTTCCTTGAGCCCGAGGCGGCCGTGCCCGACGCCGAGCAGTGGGCGCCGACGATGCACGCCGCGGCGTCGCGCGGGGACTACGGAGAGTTGAGGAAGCTCGGGCCGGAGGCGCTCGCCGCGCGTGACCGCGAGGGGAGGACGGTTCTGCACGCGGCGGCCGCGGCTGGGGAGGCAGAGGCCGCGGCCGTGCTGGTGGACATGGGCGCCGACACGATGGCGGTCGACGCTCGCGGGAGGACTCCGCTGGACGTGGCGCGCGAGAAGGGATACGTAAGCAACTCCCCTCGAATCTACCTGCTTGTCTTTCTTACTGTCCTCTGCCTACTACACTTGCATCAGTCTTCTGCTGAGAATTCAGATGTCTGTTCTTTAACTGGACGACGATTCGCTGCGACAACCCTTGTGGTAAACCGTACTGTAGTAATCTGTCACTAACGAACACAACAGACAGGAGGAATCACGGTAGCATGGACCAGCGGGAGGCTGCACGCAGCTTGGCTTTTTGTGACCCGCGTCGTTGCTTGCGCTCGTGAATCATGATAGGACTAGGATGTCGATCGAACAGCAGTGACTACTGACTAGTGCAATGCAATCATCACTGTCCTCTGATTTAGCGGCAATGTCGTTTGTGTTGTGCGCAGCAAGAAGTGGTGGAGGCGCTGGAACGGTGGGAGCTGGTCATGACGGCGGCGAGGCGCGGCGACGTCCAGAGCCTCGAGTCCCTGCTCAGCAAGCGCACCGGCGTCCGGGGCCGCGACCAGTACGGCCTGACGGCGCTCCACCTGGCCGCGATCAAGGGCCACTGCGACGTGATCGCGATGCTCACCGGGTCCGGGTGTATGGACGTCGAGTGCGAGGACGTGGAAGGGCACAGGCCGCTGCACCTCGCCGTGGAAGGCGGCCACGCCGAGGCCGTCGAGCTGCTGCTCGACATGGGCGCCGACGTCAACGCCAAGACCAGGCGGGGAGCGACGCCGCTCCAGACGGCAGAGATCATGGGGCACGAGGCCATCGCGCAGCTTCTGTGCAGCAGGGGCGCGGAGGCGGCGGCTACATTGGCGTGCGTCGCGTCCTCGCCCTCGTCGTCCATATCGTGCGCCTGATCTGTGCTGGTTCTGTTCACACATTTTAAAGGATGCATTTTCAAGAGAGAATTACCCCCCTGCATAAGTTCAAAATACTAGCACTGGGGTACTGGTTTACAATTTGAGCCAAACAATGGCAATTACAAAAAGAACTGCGATGCATTGTTTTCTGGCGGCTTCGAGCTTACTAGTATACAGTTTTAATTTTGTTGGGATCTGTGTATATCCTTCTGCTATGTTTGTAGCCTGGACTACGAGACTACGGCAGGGAGTAGTGATCTAGAACCATTTTCAGTTACGAGAAATTTTGTTGCAATTTGAAGCAGCCGATTTGTACCTGAATCATTAGCTTCAAACAAGGCACGGAAGGAGAGTTAGCACTATAGCTGAAATATAGAGAAAATTGGTTCCGAGGAACTGCAGGATCCCATCTCTAGAAATGTAACAAAATAATCATATTATCCTGGTACCCTTGAATACTAGGCTCAAGGTTTGCAAAACCGGTCAAAACCAAACGGTTTTTGCGGAAACCGTAGAAAACAGGTTCGGTCGGCTCGTCGGATTTCGAATTTAAATTCGAAAAACTTTGTAAATTTGATTATTATTTTCTAAAATTTTGGAAACCGGAGAGACCGGTCGGTAAACCAGAGAAACCGACCGACAAACCAAGAAAATCGACATAAAACCAATAGGCAAACGGAAAACCCTCGGTAAACCAGAAAAATCGCTCAGTTTGCTTTCAAATTTTGCCCAAATTCGATTTTAAACTTTTGATCGGTTTCCGGACTGATTTATCCGGTTTTCGTGAAAACTAAAAAACCGGTCTGCTCTGATTTTCGCAGTTGGACCGGTAAATAAAACATACGATGAAAGAAAGAGTAACTTTTCTCGACCATAAGATTGATCATCAAAACAGTCTACTGCTGAAGCACTGACGCATGGTCTTCTTCTATCTTCTTGATTTCTATGTCACGATTTGGTCCTAACTTGCAGATATCTACATTGGTGTCAAAGCGTGCGTGCTAGAGAGAGGGAAAGGGCAAAGAGGTAAGGCTCCCATCAGCCTCTCTGCCCCGTGTGAGAGAGAACCAGTGCTTTGCCTGCATTGTCGTCCTCCGTCCCCTCTTTGTTGTCGCTGTCCTCGTCATCGACGACCGTGGTGCTCGCGGCGCTGGGTGGCGTCAACAGCTTTTCCACGGCAACGAGCAACGGGAGCCTCACGCTCGCGATACTGATCGGCATCATCGTTCATGGCGATTCCGTCAGCGACCACATTGGCGATTCCGCAGATGCTCTCCCAGAGGCCATCGATCTAGTTTTTCACAGAAATTTCTAGCTTGTTGTATTTGACTGGGCCTCAAATCGTAGACTACACACATGCATAAGTAAAGAATTGCACGGGAGGATGGGCCCATGCCCCCCCCCCCCCCCCCCCCCCCGCAGGACCTGGTGGGGTCTTCTTTTTTTGTTATGAGGGAAGCTTTGCTCGGATTGAGCCTGGAGGCTATCAGAAAGGCCCGAGACTCAACTTATAGATACCCCACATTTCGGACTTATGAACATCAAATCACTTCAGCAATCAAACCCAGAATGAGACCAAAGATAAGAGAGTTTGTTAAAGAAACCAAAACCCATGTGATACGATAAAAAGTACCATCCATAACGAGGTAAAAGTTAGGTAAGAAACCCTAAATGACTTATGGGATGGTTTTTACAGTTAGCCTTTTATTTAAATATATGTTTATTTTGTCCTCCGAGTAATGATAGGAAAAAAAAAAACTTGCATCCACCTCACTCAGCAAGCAAGGTGGTTTCCATATATGCTCGTACGATGGATATATACTCTTTTTGTGTAGGTCTACCCAAAGCTACACTGGCGTGCGTCGCGTCCTCGTCTTCGTCATCCATTTCGTGCGCCTGAACTCTGTTTCGTTCTGTTCGCTCATTTTGAAGGACACTTTCTTAAGACAAAATGATCCTCCTGCTTAACTTCAAAAACCATGCACTGGGGTGCCAGTTTACAATTTGAGCCAAACAGCTAGGCAATTACAAAAAGAACTACATTTAAAACATTGTTTTCTGGCGGCTTGGAGCTTGACATCCAGGCGCTCACCTTTCCTCAGCATTTGGTCCAGCTTTGACTTGTCACATGGCTCGCCACGGACATGAGTATACAGTATTTGTTTTGTTGGTAGCTGTGTACAGTGTACATCCTTCTAGCATGTTTATTGTACAGTGTTTATCGAAGGCCCCCTTTGGAACGCAGGATTTTCACAAGAATTGTACAGGAATTTCACAGGAATCAGTTGACTGTTCACAGGAAAAACGTAGAAATAGGAAAAAATCCCGCATTCCAAAGGGGGCCGAAAAATGTATTGGAAAGCTATGCCACAATGGTATGATTCCACCAAACTTTTCTCAGTAATTTAAAAACTTTCTGCAAACTGCGGGGTCTTTTTCCCTTCTCTTTTTGTGGATCTAGCTTCTATGTTCCACAGGCTGGTTTGGGATTCTATGGGTTGTCTTGATGAGGACATTCGTGACAGTGAAGGTATGTCAAACCATTATTGGCTGAGCTAGACTGATCAGATCAGCAACACTAACCATTATTAGTCACCCTACTTAGTGTCTTGAAAGAAACTTAAGAACAATTTGGTTGCCCAAGTTAGCTATAGTCAAGTTCGACAAATTAATTGTCATAGTTTGGGAAATGTAGGTGAAGCTGATGTTGTAGAGCATGAGTTTGGGAAATGTGTGATTGCTGTCATAGTTTGGGAAAATTGCGATCGTTGTCATGCTCTGCCGTACGTAAATGTGCTTCTCTAGATGAAGCCGAGCTGTAGCCCATCTGGCCGCCATAGATTTGGTTGCCATCGTTAGATATGAAATACACCACGGGCAACCATCTGATTTACATGTACAAAGCCTCTAGAACAGGTTAAGTGCGCGGCTTGGTTTGGCGCTGGTGAATCAAGAACGTGGACACGGCAAGGCCGGAATCGCTGGGAGCACGATACGCCCACCTGAACGGGCGATTCCTCGGGCTCATGGCCTTCGGCGACTCACGGATCGGACGTGGATTGACGAGGAGCAGCTTCGGGGATTGCACTGGTACTTTGGTGGCGCTGGTTCAGTCACTTCAGTGGCCGTCGACGAATCACGGAAGGCCGAAAAACAGCTCGAACCATACCCCCACGTAACGTTTCCATTGATCAAAGACCCAATTGCCATAATGCCATTCGGTGTAGAGAACGTACTAATATTTTGAATGACATTTCCAATACCTAATCTACCCCAAGCAATCAACGGTTGGATGAGATTTTCTAATAACTATATAATGCACCGAAATGATTTTCTGTATTTACATGGACAGTACGGTAGTTGCTGCACCCTTTTCACCTCCCAACCTTGTCGATCTTGCACATCTCACACGCTCAGCCCCGTGCGGGAGCGAACCAGGGAGCGTGTTTCGCTTCCAGAAATGTTGTTGTCATCGTCGTCGTCGTTGTCGTCCACTCGGTCCTCCATCTGCACGCCGTCATCGCCGTCGCTGGCTGCGCCGGCGTCGTCGCGGGAAGCTGCATGCTCCTCCTCCGGGCGATCGCGGTCGGCAACGGCACCTCTGGGGTCGCGGCGCTGGGTGGCGTCAGCTCCTCTTCCGCGGCGACGGGCAGCGGCGGCTTCACGCTCGCGCTGCCTGTTGGCAGCGTCGCGCAACTCCAGGTGGGTGGCGACTGCATTGGCGATGCCGGCGGTGACAGCACCGAGGCACGCTTCGCAGAGCCCACCAACCCAGTGCATCAATCGGGGGAGAAACCAACGAAGCAGGGCCTGGAAAATCAAAGTGCAGATGAACACCAGGTAGTTACTCACACAGAAGAGCGGAGCTTGTCCTGCAGGTGCTGATGGTGGTGGTTGGGTGGGGAGGCGGGCGAATTCTGGCATGAGAGGGAGGCGAGGCATGACTTGCTTGCGCTTGCTGCTGTGCTGAGGTTGCAGGAGAGTGGACAGTGGAGCAGCGGCTAGCTCCCATGGAGCCCCGTCTTATGGTGCGTCGGCATTCCCGATTAGAAAAGCACCAAGCTTTGAAGTAATCTCCAACTCCAAAAAGAGCCCAAACATAGGATGAACCTGTTGACGAACCGTGTTGTGTTAACAACATTCATTTATAACGAGAGACAAAGGCGTAAAAGTTAGGCAGGGACTCGAAAGAAAGGGGGAAAAAAGAGAAGACATGAGAGTAGTCGGGTCGGGGAGAGAAATGCACAATCGATGTCAGTTCTGAGTTCAGAAGGCTGCTTCGGCCACTATCTTCCGGAATTGGGCATGCAGATGCAATCCAACGATAGAGACTTCTATCCATGTCAGTTCTGAGTTCAGAAGGTCGAACCATGAATCTGATCCATGTGACCGTGTCATTAAACATGTACTGCTGCCTCTTTTTGTCTCTGTTATCCTACTCTATTGTACTGCTGTCTCTTTTTGTCTCTTTTTCTATCCCCCTGCCTGTGATTAACATGCCAAGGACCAATGCGTATGAAAATTGAAAGTATGCGTGTGCGAATACGACAAACAAGATAGGATGCTAAGAAAGTCCGCATGCCAGGGGGCTCTGGCATAGCGATGTGATGGAAGAAACACCATGGGTCACCCCTGAATCTTAAGTTGGAACCTCCCGTTTGCCCTCGGCATGTACTCCTCACTCTGATCTACACGCCAGCTCCGCTCATCATCCTGTCGTCGTCAAGAGCAGAGGCGGAGCTACCAATAGGGCAAGGTAGGGCAGCCAAACTCCAGGTCAAATCACCACTACATGCCCTTCCTCTGGAAGTACGGCAACCAGGGCGCTGCTATCGGCCATGGCCCTATGCAGCTGGTGTTGTCGGCACCTGTTTTCAAGGAAGAAGAAGACCAGCTAACGAAGGGCCTGTCTATTAACGAACAGAAATGGGCCTGGATGCCTGGTAGTGCTGCTACCCGATCTGCCCAGTCTTGTTTGTCGACTCTGATCGATTGGATTCACTCCCAAATGGCCAAATCACAAATTCAACACGGTATCATTATCGCGACATATGTCTCTACGTAAGTTCCTCCGTAGGAGTAACTACGCATTGTTCAAAGAGGAAACATCCCGGATTAGATAAATAGAGGATGCAGAGATAAATATTGTCATGTACTCTTTGAACATGTCACAAACTAATTTATTTTTTAATTGACATTTTTATTATTATTGCTTACTCTTCGAACAATAGGTACTACCTCAATTCTTTCACCCTTTTTTCATATATATGTGCATGTGTGTTTCGGTTTTGTCGTTCAAATCTGTATTGCGGTTTCTGCCCTACCTAAATTTTTTTGCTGGCTCCGCCGCTGGTCAAGAGTACCTCTATAGCTCCCCCCGCCTCGGCGACTGATTCACTAGTTTGGTTTTCACTTAAAGCTAAAAGAGCACGATGGTGCGGCGTGGCTCAGAGCGTGGTGTCGAGAGGAGGAAGATGGCAAGAGAAGAGGGGCAAGAAATGGGGTTTAAATCGGGCCTACAACTTAATGGGCCAAGCACCAATTACCATACTTCGTGGTATGTGGCCTTTCTACTTCAGGGTGTGGTCGATTGGCAAAGCACCAACTACCAATTACTCGTCAAAGGATTTGAAATGTGAGAAATGTGTGAATAACTTATCTATATATAATGTTAAGACTATTTACAAATCAATTACTTTCATAGAAATTACAAAAAAAATCAAATCTTTAGTTGTGAATTGATGCCATATTGTCATAATATATTATACTAGATGAACCAATTGTCGTAATTAAACTTAAATACTAGTTATATAGAAAAATCAAACGTCTTGGTAGCGAATTGATGTTAGGATATACCTAGACTGTACAATAAATGATGAATACCAAAAAAATGTACGTACATGCAACTTTTGTTACCATACACTTCAAATCTTTTCTCTAAGAAAAATTAATGTAGACTTTCTATACTCGAATCTGTGTATATAATATTATTAATTGTTGTAAAGAATCAGTCCAGAGTATTATTTATCATACAAGTAAATCTTTTGCATGCAAATCTGTGCATTTATTGAGATCTTTTCTCATGTATAAAAACGAGACCCTTCCATTGCCAAAGGTTGTTCACTGTGTTATTTGTTCCACCAGAATCACAGGCATGGGAAAAGTTTCCTTCTTCATTATATTTTCAAGCATTCTACTTTTAGCTGACAACATATTAGGAGTATGTTGTGATTATGCTATAAACAAGGTTGGAGCATAAAGGGAGAGTCATTATCTGTCAGTACTTTTCAACTCTAAGTTTTGAATTGCATTAGCTAATCATGTCACCCTTTTTTTCATCATCATTAAACTTTTGTTAGAGAGATTATTAACTTTTGCCTATATAATTTTAGAGCATTCATACTGATATGTACTAACCTAGTATCAGGATTGTAATATGAAGTGTTTTATTATATACTTCAGTCAATCATGCCAAAACATCAAAACATTGAATTGAACCCATCGATGATATTATTTCTTCTTTTCTTTCTTTGGTTTGTTTGTAGGGAAATAATTACCATGCTCTTCGTGGAGATGGGGTTGATGGATTGCCTTCAACTCATATGGATCGATTGCTCTACTTGACCATGAATGGATCACATCCAATTCAACAGTACAATGTTAAAGATGCAACACAACAGAGTGGTTCAATGATCAATTATGTAAGTTTGATAAATTCAATATCTTATTTTGTTGTCATGGTAGTAAGTATTGCGAATAGATGTTTCTAACGTCAAAATACATATACAATAGAGGCTAATGTCCTTTTTGTTTTTAAAAAATTGATACTAATGCGAGATACACCATAAAAATTAATAATAACCATTTGATGTCAATGTGTTCAATTGGCTGTTGTAGTCTGCGCCTTTTTAAAGGTGTTGAGCACATTTTCATTAACAAAGCTTTGTACATGGCCCAAGAAGGGCTAAGGGCTGGCAAACCTTGGTTCAAGTAACTAATCGATGGCCCCCAGAGAAGGTATCCACTCTTCTCCATACGAATGCCTTCTAAATCTAATCTTGTGAGTCGTCGCAATGATCCAAGGCAAGATTTTTCATGGTAACGAAGAGATAGATCTACATAGCTGGAAGTGTAACCTTAGAATGAGCTGATAGCTTTTATGAGCATATAACCGTTCCACGCCGGTAGTCCACCATTGACCGAAAATGTCGGCCGCGGACATCTTATAAATGGATAGAGGAGCCCAAGGTATTCGCAAGGGAAGTTGCCTCCTTGCATGCATATGGGATGTGCAAGGGAAGTTGCCTTGGCACCATCTGTATTTCAATTCTTTTTATCGCAAAAGCATTAGTTTTATGTATAAAAAGTTATGTTTTCTTTGTATTTTCAGATTGCAGAACACAGGATGGCCACACAAAGCTACTATGGAATTGTAGCAACAAGTGATATCTATGGATTTTCGATAGACCAAGACGCAAGAACTGGAATATTTGTTCACATTGCTAATTTCGGAGAGGGACCAATGTCAGTTCAGAATGGAATTAACGCTGGATGGCATCTAATTATCTTCTCCCTCTTACACTGGTGTTTATTTATACGATTGTTCTTGGAGACCAAATACCTAAATGAATTTAATTATTGAGAAAACAAAACCTTGCATCCACATCAGCAAGGTTTCCATGCTCATAAAATGGGTACTCTCTCTTTTTGCCAAATAAAATGGGTACTCTTTTGTGTAGGTCTACCCAGAATTATACGGTGATTCCAAAACTCATTTTTATGTTTATTGGACGGTAAGAAACCTTCCTATTTCATTAAGGCTGTTTTAAACTCCATATCAATACTAACTTCCATATGACTACATTACAGCGTGATGGTTACCAAAAGACAGGATGCTACAATTTAAAATGTCCTGGCTACGTGCCAGAAGCAAATGTGCCTATTGTTCCTGGAATTACTATTGATTCACTCTCTGAACCTGGTGGAGTAAAACGTACAATCATTTGCAAAATTTTCAAGGTATAATAAGAATTCAACTTATGTCTATGCTCAGAACAGTTTTGATGCAATTATTCATAAACCCTAATATCCTCTTCCAACTTTAACAAATCCAGGATAGTACCGGAGATTGGTTACTGCATGTCGGATTTAACTCTGAACCCTATTTAGTTGGACGTTTCCCTAAATCATTATTCACTACCCTTAGTGAGAAAGCAGACGCTGTTAGACTTGCTGGGTTTGCCGTGACTCGTACAACCAACTTGGTCCCAATGGGTAGTGGATTTCTTCCAGACAATACAAAAGCTGCATCATTTAGTGATATTCAGCTCATTGATCAGAATGGTGTAACGTCAAAGGTTCAAAAAGATCAGCCAGTTGTTATTGTTGACAAAAAAGTATATTCTGCGTCCCCAATCAGTAATGAAGGGAAATTTACATATGGCAGGCCTTGGGAATAAGAAACATGCAATGTATTGTATAACCATTGGGAGCTGAAATAAGACAATATAATCCTTGCTCAGAGCTCTTGCAACTATTAGCAAGTGATTTGAGGACATCTAGGCTTTTACTAACGTCAATGCAACATTGTCTATCAAAAGCCATTGGCTACTTTCATGCTCGCAGCGTTTATTTAATCCGATGAGGTCTAAGTCATACTTCACTGGAGTCATGGCCAAGGTTTACGGCCCCATTTTTTTTAATTTTGGATGGATAATTCTAGTAACACCGGTCATAGCACCATATCTGTTTATGGGAGTAAAAGCCTGGGTGCAACAAATTGTGACAAGTGGGTAAGGGTGAAGATGGTGTAAACTCGAAAGAATCTGAGAGTTATTCAATGCTATACACAGAAACACGCACAATATTTCTATCATGATTTTAGGATGCATCTCAGATTAAACCCCCCCCCCCCCCCCCCCCAATTCAAGACAAGAATCTAGTGCAAATTTGAACTAATCTGAATGTCTGAAAGTCAACGACCTTTACTGTGCTGTCTGACCTCTCAACTCAAGAATTGGATGTGAGACCACAGCTGATAAAATATTTCTTCCTGAGTCTCAACAGGACTTGAGGCCAGGATAAGCCTCTTATGTGAAAGGGAGACGTGGTTTTGACTTTCCCGTACTAGCATATATCACATTTAAGTTGAAAGAGAATCAGAGACCTAGATTTCCAACATCAAACCTATTCTAGTTATGTATGAACCAGAAAAGCGAAAAAGCCCAATTCTCCATCAAAATATTTCAACCCCAAGTACAGAAAGTTAAGGCTTAAAATACGGCAAGAGTAGAAGGCATGGGATTTACTAAAATGCAGTTTGTTGTTTGCTCCGCATTAGTGTTTGTAATCAACTTTGTTATGTTCCAAATTACTATGGCTATGTAGAAAATGAACTAATAACCAGAATATCATTAAACTGAAAAGGCTATGTTTGTTAGACTAATGAATCAATGTTTGTTAAAACACATAATGTTCACACCTTCCCAACCTGTGACAACCACCACTGCATTGAGTTTTCTTTCAGGTATACTTGTAAGTTCAAGCATGGGTTCCACGTTAGCATGTCCTGGGAAATGGTCCAGTTACAAACCTCCCTGCATCAAATAAATCAGAGAATCAAACGTTAGAGAGAACAAAAAACAGAACTGTCGAAGTTTTTAACACATAGTTGATAACTGGAAGTAAAAAGCTTACCATAGAGCGCTGGCACAGAGTCTAAAGACAGAGTAGTATCTCAGCACTTGTATACAGAAACTTAGAGTGGAGCAACGGCTTCAGGATTAACAAAGGATGGCCTCTTTGCATTGTAGTAGAAATGGGCAATCATCTGAACTAGTTCATCTGCAGTTCTTATCTCTGTAACATATTCAGTGTTAAAAGTTAATCATGTACGCGATATTGTAAAATTCTTGGCAACTGAAATGGCAAGCATTGCAAACAGCCGCAGCAAATGGTATACAATCTTATTTTGAAATAATAAAATCTCATATCGGAACTTGATAAAATACCAAAGTTACTCAAATATATATGGTTTATGTTAGCGTGCTGGTTGTGCTTATTTGGAGCAACCTTTTTCTCTGTACAAGATCTTGTTTCCCCTAAGGAACAATAGCTGTGGACATTCTCTTGCTTGAAGTGCATATGCCAAGTCCCTCTCGATATTTATATCAATTTTCACAGTCTGAAAAACAAAGTTAAATTTAGCACCAGAGCATCGACGGGCGATTGAATAAATGAAACATGTTAAGCACGCTTACTCGAGGAGGTAGTCGATCTTTGGCATTCCAGTATACCTTAGCTGCCTTTTCTAACTCTTGAAGAAACTTCCAATTGTCAGCAGCCCTATGAAACACAACAACATCAGGCTCAGTTCAATTCTGAATCATTTTGAGCTGTCACAAGATAGTTATTCATTTGTTTGGCTACTAGCGTTCACATACATCACATTTACCAGGGGTAAATCATTGTTCGCGAATTAACAGCAAGCCAACGCAATTAAGAACAGATTAACAATTGAAATCTGAAAGGGACAATGGTTTTACCTGTTGTAGCGCTCGAAGACCAGGACGATTAGGGGGCTGGGATGGAACGCGAAGCTCTCCCACTCGAGGCAATTGATCTCCTTGACCCATCCCTCTTCGACCTCCCTTTCCCAATCGATCTCCACCCCATCCACCGTCACATTCTTAATCGAGTGCTTGTCGAAGTACTCCGACGCCCGGATCCCCCACCCGACGTCGGCGTCCAGCGGCCAGCTCGGGTCTTCCTCCTCCACCACAGGCTTCTGCTCCCCGTCCTCTTCCTCCCCAGGCTCCTCCCCATCGAACACCTGCTCATCCTCCTCCTTCTGCTTCAGGATGTCGCCCTTCCCCTCGAGGACCTCGGGGTCGCGCTCCCGGATGGAGGCGAAGACCTGCTCGAGGCGGCCGCGGACGAAGTCCTCCACCGCCGCGGCCTCGCTGCGGCGCCCGCGGCGCGGCTTGCGGGGCTTCGTCGAGGGGAGCTCCGCAGCGGGGTCATCTGGGTTCTGGCTGCGGGCCTCGGGTTTGGGGTTCAGGGGTTCCGCGTTCGGGGTCGGCTTGGGAGGCCGCGGCGCCGGCGATGGCGGCGGAGGCGCGGAGGAGGCCAGGATGGGTTTGGGGCGCCGACCATGGCTGCGGCGGATGGGGGTAGCGGTGGTTGAGGGTTTAAGCGGGAGGAGGGTGGGGAGACGAAGCATCACGCGCGGGGAAGGCGGCGACAGAGTGAGCGAGCGGCGGTTTCGACGGCGGGCAGCGGCGCTCGCGCTATCCGAAAGAAAACGGGAAAAAACGAAACTGTTGCTCTCATGGGCTTTAGGCCTTCAAGGACTGCCAGTTGGCCCGACAACTTCCGGGCCTTCATTTTAAAGTTGGGCCTCCAATGAATTAGAAGCGGAGAAAAATCTTTCCTTCTTCGCATGTCCTAGGCTCACTTGTTGTTGCCCGGTTTCACATCATTTGTTCCGCGGGTCGAAGGATGCTGCCGACGAACATGCGCCGCGTGTCAGAGCAGAGTACTCGGGCTCGCAGCGGCGGCTACCAGGGCAGCCCACGACAGGCAGGCAGCTTCTCGACTGGCGCTGCCCGGCACTGGGTCAAACTCTGATGCACCGCGTGCCCACCTGTCTGCCCCACTCCAATCCCTGCGCGCGCTGTGTTTGTCTCCTCTCCACCGGCGAAGCAAAAAGAAGGCGCGCGCTTAACCATGGTGCCGGAAGTGGATTAGCAAGTGTCATGTCAACTAGGCTGATGACCTTAATTAATCAGCAAGGAAGAGCACTGTTCGTCTACGAATCTTTGAAAAGTAGTATACACTGCAAACAAAAGCTGTCAAGTGTTGGAGTGACTGGCCCCGCATAGCATGTTCGCCTACATGCTTGCCCCCTAGCTGAGCTTACACTTGGCATACATACGAAATGTTCGGCGCATAGAGGTCTAAATTTTAGAGGAATCTAAACTCTAGATAAGTTATATTAAATAAAGTTTAATTACAAAACTAACTACAGAACCCTGGTCTAATTCGAATCTAATGAGGGTAATTACGCCATAATTAGATGATGGTACTGTAGCATTACTATAGCAAAACATAGATTAATTAGGCTCATTAGATTCGTCTAGTAAAGATGTACCCATCTGAAAAAAAATTTATCATTAAACTTTATTTAGTACTAGGTTCTTTTTGTTTAGAAGCTTCTAAAATTTAGCGCTAAAAGAAATGAACAGGACATACATGGGAGGAAGCTCGTTCTACCTCGTTGCCCGCTGCTCACGCATGCCCGCCCTACGTAGAATACACGCCACAGTGTATACGTGCGCGCTGTTCATACGCGTATGTACATGCGGATTGTTCCGGTACGAGGCCGCAGGGGCCAGCCGGGTGAACGGACCGCGTAGCTCTCACTCAGCATCCATCAGGCTCCTCCTCAAGCTGAGCAACATTCAGCTCCCCTTCCTCCCCGTCGCTCTCCGACTCCGCTCCCTTCCCTTTCCAAACGTCCCATCTCCATCCACCCCAGATCTCCGCTTTACCGCACCCCGCGCCCCGGTGCGCGTCCACTCAATCACCGCGATCGCTCGCACTTGCTTCTCGCTCCCTCGCTTGCTGCTGCTAGGTCGAGTGGTCGACCACCCCTTGAGTGCATGGATCCATCAGGACCTGGCCCGTCATCGGCAGAAGGAGGCGTCGGCGGCGGCGTCGGGCCGCCGGCCGTGGCGGCGCCGCAGCTGAGCCGGTACGAGTCGCAGAAGCGTCGCGACTGGAACACGTTCCTGCAGTACCTGCGGAACCACCGGCCGCCGCTGACGCTGGCGCGGTGCAGCGGCGCGCACGTGATCGAGTTCCTCCGCTACCTGGACCAGTTCGGCAAGACCAAGGTGCACGCCGCCGGGTGCGCCTACTACGGCCAGCCGGCGCCGCCGGGTCCCTGCCCGTGCCCGCTCCGCCAGGCCTGGGGCTCCCTCGACGCGCTCATCGGCCGCCTCCGCGCCGCCTACGAGGAGAGCGGCGGCACGCCCGAGTCCAACCCCTTCGCCGCCCGCGCCGTGCGGATCTACCTCCGCGAGGTGCGCGACTCGCAGGCCAAGGCGCGCGGCATCCCCTACGAGAAGAAGAAGCGCAAGCGCGCGCAGATGGCCGCCACGGCGGCGCAACAAGGCGACCAGCAGGCGTCGTCGAGCTCTTCTGCTGCCGCCGCAGGCCCAGCTGACGGCGGAGACCGGAGCAGCAGAAGGCCTCCCGCTCCACCGTCTTCTGCTGCTTCTCAAGCTGGAGCTGGAGGAAGTGGCACTGCGCCGAGCATCTCCTGAGTACAGTAGTAGACCTGCAGATCTTGCTTGCTTAATTATCGTGATTTCTTCCTCTCGAGCTTTCTTTCCACTTTTGCTACGCTTTGCTGCTTCCTTCTTTGTTCATTTCCTCCTTTCTTCTACTATACTGTAGTAGCTTGTTTTGGGGATTCCTCTTTTTGCTGATTATTAACTAGCTAGGTCAGTATATATATTGCTAGAAATTGGAGTAGCTGCTGCATGATGAGGGAAGTGGCCGGATTAATCGGCACAACTATATATGTGTTCATGATCCGAGATACACACCCTAGGTAAAGAATAATTTGAGGTCATGCTATTGCTAGCTAATGGCCTCCAAGAAGCCAGTATTCCAACTTGATCTGTTTCCTCAGCTGTTTTTCCGGCTCTCATGCATAACGAATTCTTTGATTTGCAAGAATTTCTTTTGTGGTTCATTGTCGAATTTGCAGAATTGGATGGAAAGAATTATGCAAATGGGGAGGGGCATACAGTCACAAGGCCAGTCAGCATTGATGGTCGATGGGGCTCCTTCTCCCCCCTGCCACAGAGATGGCGCACGCCCCTGACGGGCGCTACAGTTCCCGGCCAATCTCGCAGTCGCCCTCTTGACCAACACTCATTTACCAAGTACAAATTGGGCAAAGCAGCCGGGAGAGCGAGGCGCATCTCGTCAGTTCATGTGGTTTGTAATGGCGAGAGGGGAGGCATGCGGATAGGGCTAAGCATGCACGCGCGAGGGGTTTGTCCTTAAATAGAAGGAAAGAAGCGTGGGAAGGAGGTCTCGATCGGCGCTGGTCCCCCGCCGGCGGACTTGATGGGACTGTAGACACGAATGCATGGAGAGCGTAAGGCCCATGGCACGGCCGGGACTGCCGCTCCGTGCGTGCACGGAGTCTCTGACCACACGTGCACTCTTCCCCAGCTCGCTGTCATCGATCTCTTTCTCCGCGAGTACTGCTTCATCCGTGCGCCGTCCTGTCTCGCAGACGCACGCACGCTGCATGGCTGCTGCCCTTTGCCAGTGGGCGTGGTACTCACTCTGGTTCCTTTGCCGAGCGTCCTCTCATTTCAAGCTAGCTGGATATCTGCATTATGCATGTCTCTTCTCTTATTTTATTCTTTTTTTTCATCTTTTTTAATTTTGTTTTTTATGTTGTCATTCGCATCTTTATGTTCCAGGAAGGGATAAATTACTGCATCACGCTAGATTTTTAATCATTCAGTCAGCATTTTCCCCTTGGCTGCCTGGCATGTGTTGAGCATTTCTTGCTTTCAGAGACCGGGGAAGAAGATGAACAGTTGTCAGCACTGGCCTTAGCTCTTGCAGCTCTTGCCTTTCTCACTAGCTTTGTCACCAGAGGGCGGCCGGGGTGGGCCAAGCTCCGCTTGTTCATGTGCACACTTGGCCTTGTAGCAAAAGGGAAAGCCGACGAGCCGCTGCTGCTTCGCCCTGCGTCCTGTCCGTCGCTGCATGGCCCCGGTGCGCGTGCCCAACTGTTGCGCGCGGTGTGTTGTTCTTGCATGCCCGCCCGCAAGTTGCCTGCTCGCCATCTCGCCATCACCCTCTTTTTAAAGATTTTTTTGCGTCGGCGCCATATGCGCGTCGCCTTTGCTCCGCCAGTCCGTCGAGCGAGTCCGGGCCCACCGTGAAATTGCAGCCAGCGACCTCCTCCTTAGGCCTTCCACAGTGGGGAACCGCTCCAGGGAAAAAAACTGGGCCTCATAGCTCTGGTCCGGCACCGCTCCTATATGACACAATGCTGGAGCGCTCTTGGAAATAAAAGCTGGGACCCGCCAATCAAATTAAAAAAATGAAACTATGGTACGCATGTGTGAGGATGACCTGTTTCGTCTGAGAGCTGCTGCAGAAAATAGTAATTTTTAACGAGATGGAACCGATGCCTGAACTGGAACCGCTCTCTCTTTTTTGGAACCGCTTGGGAACGGGCATCGGTCTGCACAATGTAGGGAGCGAAGCCTCAAACCAGAAAAACGAATTCAGGCACCGGTTAAACAGTACATTGTGGAGGGCCTTACACCCTCCTGGGTCCCGATCGATCACAGGCGGCCCGTGTTTTTGCTTGCTGCTTCATTTCAAGTCTCAAATGTCAGGTCTTGTCTGAAATTATTGTGCATATAGAGACGACACTATACTCATCATATCTGCATAGCCCTCGTCACCCTGTCCTGCCCTATATTGAGCGAGACAAAGGCATAACAACTGCTAGTGCTATGTTGGAATCCTAATTTTCTTGCAATTTGTTGTACCTGTCTGTCTAAAAAATACGGTCCTACATTACATGCAATCATGCGTGTAACAGGACCTAACAGCTACTCCATGCATGAATATATATCTCATTGATCAGCATCGTTCTTCTACTAATCGAATTTAAAATTCCGGTGGAGTGTACGTGCTTCATTATATGTTAGAGTAATAAATCCTTTTCTTCGGTACGGGAGAATTATTATCCCTCAGGAACATCATTGGATTCTTCGTAAACGATGAGTGTGTTTTCCATTTTAAAACTTGCAGTGTGTGGTTAGGCTCCAGGGATGCACTGTACTAGTGCACTACGTACTGTGTGTATACATAGACGTACAAGCCACCATGCATCATCTTTATCATCGCGTGCTTGTTTTTTATTAGTTTCAATTTATGGGTGCCGGAAAATTATTCGCAAATGTTTATTATTTGATCGAATCTCAGATAATACTGTTTATTACTAGAGAAAGCAGCAAATATGAAGATACAAACTTTATGCATCGCTATATTTGTTGTACTGCTCTAGTACGTGCTTCACTGTTGTAACAGCAAAGTCTCGTAAGGTGGCTAGTCATCCATTAAAACAAACCTTGGATGCTTCTGCATGTTCCACACTACGCAATGCACTCTAACATTTGGTGTGAAGCAATGCTCACTACTGGCGCATGAATCGATTAGCATACTAATTATTTAATCGGCAATGGATGTTTCACCGTCACCAGTGAGCATATGTAGAGATGCTGAGATTTATACTAGAAGAAGCAACAGAAGCTCTGCAGCTTTGCGAAAGCATACAATTTACTGATGTGCCCAATCGTGCAGGAAAGCACAAACATTTTCCTGTTCTCTTAAAGCTGAGGAAGCCGAAAGACCTGACCCCACGCCTACATGTATCATGACGCTCCTTCCTGATCAACCAATTAACCCAGTTAATTTGGCTGTGCCCAGTTTTGCAGATCGACGAGTCAGCTGAATATATATATATTTCGATTCCTTATATATGTGATGTGATCTTATCTGTTGTTGGATTGTCTAGGTATCCGTCTTTTTTTTTTAACTAAGGCAATGAGCCCTGCCAACCTTAACCAAAAGGATAGTTTGTATTTAATCAGTTACAATATTACCAAGTAGCTAGGTAGTGTTTGATATTCTGTTGGGATGACTGAGCCAGATCAACTGTAAACTGATCCATTTTTTTTTTTGAAGCAATAAACTGATCCATTTTCAATTCTGAGGTGACCAGCTCCCATCAGATTTACTACAATTTTAGTGCAGTATCACCTGATCATTTAGAAATAAGCCAGTGCCAGTACACTAATCACATATTAAAAATTGTAAGATCACTAGTTAGGTGATGCTGATTTTGCAAGCAAACCCATTTTATGGTTGCTTTTGTTTGCCACTGATTAAAAGTATAGATAAAAAACAGCATTCCTTGTTTGTCAAAAGACTCTACTGAGATAATAGCCTAAGTGCATCTACATCAATATTCCAGAACGAAATAATTTGATCAAATGATATCTTAATGTAGCTCGTCCTACGTGTTATATCAATTACTAAGTGCATCTACATCAATAGGAATTATGAACTACCTTTGTCTGTCCCTCTTCACTAATTCTGCAGCCTTATCCATTCAACACCTCACTAGTCATGCCGCTTGTTTTCTCTTAGGATGCTGAGAAGAAGCATAAATTAATTAGCTGCAATCTAATGAGAACCATATAAGACTCTAAAAGAACTGTAGTATACGAAAACTATTTCGTTACTTTGTAATCCACTATATATATGTTGCAACCAGGCAACATTAGAGATGGTGCTGCAGTATGGCTCATATTTATACATCTGGAGCAGTGTCAAGTCAGTATCTCAAAGACTGAAAATCTGGATTCTGATAGTGACGGCAGTGCAGCCATATGGTAACTCCACTTGATGTAAGAAGTTAAAATATTAGTCTGCCGTAGTACTGAAATATCCATTACAGAATAACCATCTTTTTCGAAAGACCCGAATAACCATCAATCTAAAGTCTGATCGAACTCAGTAAGGTAGAATGATGCTTTCTTCAGTGCGCCACACCCCAAGCACCAAATATCTGAGGAACAGAAGTGGGGGCGGATGAGATACATCTTGCATTCCCCGTTGTTTTTTAATCACATTATTCTGGAGATTCTTCTGCGTGTACGGATCACTTTAAGCTAGCCTAGAGAACTAGACGAATATATCAAGGTTAGCAGACAAATGGTTCACAGAAAAGATATAAGAATCAGAAAATGGGAACAATTGCATAGGAATAGTTTTCAGTTATAATTAAGAAAAATGCATCAAAATAATTGATCATGAGGTATAATATGCATTATAATGTCTACCTCTTTCCTATAGTAACACACATGAAGGCTTGAAACAATTTTAGTCAACTTACGAATTGTCCTCTACACATCTTTAAAAAAAAGAAGAGAATTCTCCTTTACATCCGATCGAAATAAATATGGTTTTTTATTCTTATATACAAATTGATGTACTAAATATGTTTGAGAACTCATAATACTAAGCTGCATATAATTACAAAAACTAAAACTTCGACCAGTTCCAAATACAAAACTAGTCCCTCCATATTTCTTTTGACGATGACACTAGAACATCGTTCATGGCTAGTGCAAATTTGGACCAAATAAATAGAGATGTCCAAACGACATTAAAAAAATATGGAGGGAGCATATAGAGTGCTAGCTTTCTGGATATTGGTTCAGAAGAGTGCATATGACAGGGAGGGATCAGGGATGTGTTAGGTTCGTTTGGCAACGCTTATACGGTTTCTACAGAGAAGCTGGTTCAAGAATCATTGCCAAACGACGGAGCCTAGATAGCTGAACATTTCAGTCCGTGTGGTTTGCATACTCAGATACACAACAACACAAGTGCACTATAGCGGGCGGACCAGTAAAACACGTAGCGGCGGTTTGCCATACGGTCCGCCGCTATAGAGCAGCCGGCGGTACTGTTCACCAAGGCCGCCGCTATAAAGAGTTAATAGCGGCGGCCTGGAAAGAAAACCGCTGCTAAATATCAATTATTAGCGACGGTTTCAAGGAGAACCGCCACTACAAAACTTCACTGTTGTAGCGGCGATTCTTGTTTCATTCCGCCGCAAAAAAATTTGTATTAGCTGCGGTGTCAGTTTTTGGCCGCCGCTTTTCTTTTCTCGGTCCCCTCGGTTTAAATTGAACAATAATTAAAAAAAATAAACATCGATTAATATATATATTTACATAACTATCGCGATAAAACGCGATTAAGCCTACATTAACTTTACAATCGCGAATATACGCGATTAATAGCCTATTAAATATTTTTTACATTTAAAAAAAACAAAAGATCTCCCCGGCGTCACACTACGCCAGCGTCCTCCAGAGACAGCACGCCGGGGACAGCACTGGCTCCGGCTCCGGCGTCCAAGGACGCCTCTCCTACGCCAGCGGCACCGCCACCGGCTCCGGCGTCCAGGGGCGCCATGGGGATGGCACCGGCTCCGTCTCCGGCGGCCAATCCCCCCACGGGACCGGCAGGACCTCCGGCGGCAGACCCCATCCGGCCTCCGCCTCCACCTCCACCTCCACCCCGGCGACGTCAACCGCCGCGTCGACGTCCTCCTCCACCTCCGGAACGTAGCGGCGGTGGGGAGCCATCTTTAGCGGCGATCTAGGGTTTGTAGCGGCGGCTCGCGTCCGATCCGCCGCTATAAATAGTAGCGGCGGATTAGATTTCGGGCGCCGCTACAAATTCGTGGCGACTTCGACCGCGTATTGTTGACCCACGGTTACTGACGTGTGGGCCCCACACTTTTATCGGTCCACATGTCAGTGACCTCGTCCTCTACGCGGCGGCATCCTCCCGGCCCATCTAATTGGCCCAAAACCGGCCCAATTATGTTGGTATAAAACCGCCGCACCCCCTCCCCCGAAACCCTAACCCTCATTTCTCTACTCCTCTCCTCTCCTCTCCTCTCCGCCGTCCTTCCGGCCTTGGAGGCACCTCTCGCCGGAGCTCGCGTGCGACTAGGATGCGCGCGGCTCCGTCGAGGGGCTCATCCGAGTTGCCATGTAGGCCACGGAGGCGGCCACCACTAGGCGGCGGCGGGCACCACGGCGGCCCGAGGCGCGTCGGCGGGCACCACGGCGGCCCGAGGCGCGGCGGCGGCACCCACGGCGAGGTGGCGCAGCGAGGCTGCCGGAACCACCGCGGAGGGGCTGCGTGGTGGAGGCGGCCGCGGCGTGGCGGCTAGGGTTTCGGGGGCCGCGGAGGGGCTGCGTGGTGGAGGCGGCCGCGGCGTTGTGGCGGCGCCGGCGGCGGCCGCGGCGTGGCGGCTAGGGTTTCGGGGGCGGCCGCGGCGGGCCTTTTTTTGTTTTGTTTTTTCAAACCTTCATTAGCGGCGGGTGGTGCCATCACCCGCCGCTAGAAATTACACTTTGTAGCGGCGGCCGGTGGCAGTATCCGCCGCTACAGATTGTGTTTGTAGCGGCGGTTGCCTACGACCGTCGCTACAATTTCTGTTTGTAGCGGCGCTTGCGTAGCGGTGGTCTGCTGGAACCGCCGCTGCTGAGTTTTTTGCTCCCCCGCTGCAGTGCGCCGCTCCTGTTGTGATAGCTGAAAGTTCAATTATTAGCCGTTTGCATCACTTGCTTGCATCTTCATGGATGTCTGAAGTCGGAGCAACAAAGCGCTAAATCCATAGTTTCCGAAAATTATGAAATCTTGGGTATCCACAGCAAGAGCTTTTTTTTTTCTTGCAGTGGGAGTCATTAGGAAACACTCGAATGTTCTACTCAGGACTCCTCCTGACCGGGTGCTCGATGGTACGGGCGTACTTTCTACAGCTGTAACGCATGTGTAGGTCAGCATGTACAATATGCTACAGTACCGCGAATGCCGCCAAGGAGCGACAAAGCTGAGTTACATACATGCTCATACACACGGTCGCGGGAGACCAGGAGTACCCTGAGGCGTGACCCATGAGCTTAGAACCTACGGCCCCTCATGACACGTAGATTGGCGTCAGAAATATGCATGCACAGTAGCTGTACTAGTATGTGCTTAAGCTCTACACGAAGAACGGACAGGCAGGCGCGCGTCAGCTGGACGATCAAGTGAGGTCGTGGCACCGCCGACGTGCAGTACGCCCAAACCACTCGTGTCACCTAGCGTCCACGGCACACGTCCGCGTAAACGTGATCCGTTCACTTCATTGCCGGTGATCGGCCGGGGTCGGCAGGCAAACAGGTTGTGAATGGCATGGCCGCAGGGCAGAAATCGACAGGAACGTACCTGTGCTCAACACCTCGGCTGGTTCAGACTATATGCACTGGGACCGCTATCCCCAACCTTCAGTACAGGATAGCGGTAAAAATTGCTGCAGCGGGGGACGCTATCCCGACCGCTACGGTAGCGTTCGCTCCCGGGACCGCCAAACATGGCGGGGTAGCGATCTCCCGCTATACTCGACGCGGACCCACCTCGTCTCCAACAGAGGCGCCGCGCAAACTGTCCGCCGCCGAGCTCGCCGAGGCGAGGCAGCAGCAGCAGCAGCGTGGCGTGATGGACACGGCGCGGAGCGCGGCCGAAGGTGGCGGCGTCCTCGTCGGCCTCCTCCCGTCCTCCGCCAACTCCTCCATCGTTCGATTCGCCGACCCCGTCCGCCGCATCCGACCATGCCCACGACCAGCCCGCCGTGAAATCAACACCGGAGCAGGCCCGCTCAACTCCGCCGTCCTCGGCGCCGTCGCCGTTGTGCACGAGGCGAGGGGAGGGAGGGAGGCGGGGGCGGTGGCGCCATGGCCTTCTGTTTCTTGGCCAAGACCGCGTGAGGTGAAATCGGAGGTGATTGAGGTGGAAGAATAGAGGTGAAACTGGGGGGCGATTGGGGAAGAAGAGGCGTGATTGGCGATTGGGGAAGAAGAGAGGTGAAATCAGCGGGATGCGGGCCTAGGCGTTGGCTGGTTGAGGCGGTGGACGCCGGTGAGCTGAGGTGCGGCGTGAACCTGCCGGTGAGGTCCTTGGTGCGCGCCACCTCGAGCCCGTACTGGGACCGCAGCTTGGCCGCGTCGTCGTGGACCCCGACGCCGACGAAGTAGAAGCGGTAGTCGGCGCGGAGGATCTGGAAGACGAGGCAGCGCCGGCCGACGCAGAGCTGCAGCACGGCCACGGGCGGCGGCGGGTGCCCCGCGGCGTTATTGCCGTTGTTGGTGGTGGTGGTGGAGGCCGCCGGCGAGCGCCACTCGACGTCGAGGCCGACGACGAGGCGGTGCAGGCGGAGGCGCGCGAGCCGCGAGGGGAGTGGCCGGCGGCGCGCGACGGGAGGGAGGGTAGGAGAGACCGAGAGAGAGGAGAGACGAGAGAGTTCGGATAGTTGATATTTTGAATAAAATATAATTTAGTTGGTATAGAGGTTGAGATATAGAGGTTGACGGCTGCGGGAAAAAGAAATATAGAGATGAGAATCTTGATGATCAGGACAGAATATTCCTTTTAGAGGTTGGAAATAGAGGTTCACCAGTGCAGATAATCTCAGGCAATAAGACTGCCGAGACTTCGGGCGGAGTAGTATGGCCAGCTATACATTCCATGCTCCACCAACTATACAGCTTCCGCTTAATCTTCATTGTTGGATCTCAAACAGATGATCTAACATAGAATTGTTAACTACAAATATTCAAATTCTATACAGTCTAGTGTACAAATAATTAGACAAGAAATAAAATGAACAAGGGGAAGAGAGAGGGGGGGGGGGGGGGGGGGGCAGTTTGTGGTTCAAGAAATATTCTTAATCTGAATATACAAAATACTGGTGAATTATCCAACAAGACATGTTTCCGAAATTCACTAACAGCTAATTAGTACTAACCTATTGGAATTCATATACCCGTGAGTTATTTGATGAACGTTGTAAAGAAAGAAAAAAATTAACCCCAGTATAAACCCAAACACAATAAGTTACACCTGAAACAAAATTATGCAACTCAGAAACTCACTCTTAGGGTGGGAGCCCATGTGTCATCTAATCATCTACTATAAGAACCACAGCAATGAGGTTCAAAAGAATAGACAGACTTTTAATTTGTTGTACCATGCTCATGACACCATCTGAAGAGAAGCATGAATCATCATGACTGAGAACCTGTATTTCCCGGGCGCCAGAAACTCTTAGTGGCAACAAGAAATTGCTGTCTGATAACTGTAGTCTTGTAATGCAAAGACCTAAGAATTGGATCCATCTTTCTAATCACTTCTATTTTCTCTCGCAGCACAAACCATCTCCCAGGCCTAAGTATTCTGTCGATTTCTGCTGCTACTTCAATGATATGGCACCTAAAATACAAATAAATTAATTAATTGATATAGCATGCCAGAGTATAAACAGTAGAGAGTTTTTCAAGAATCAAAACGCAGGATCACTTACCTATTTGTAAGCCCCTCTAGGAGATAGCTCATGTGAAGAAGATCAAAGGTGCGTGGGTATGTATTAAATGATTCACACCAGTCATGATATACCCCAATCAAACCTCTGTTGAATATGATGGGCAATGTATCTGGCTGATCAGTAGGTACAACATTCATAACCCATAAAGGCTGATGAATAAGTGATGCCGCAAATCTGGATTAAGAAAACAATCTTGATCAATACCTCACCACAAATAGCACCCAATTTGAATTATCATTATCATTAAGAAAAGAAGAATCTTTGATGTGAATCTGATACAAAAAGGTAATAAAGTCAAACATGTCCCTTGATTAAAGTTAGATCTTTGATTTTAGTGAACCAGCCTCCAACTTCCACTTAAAAAGCACTGACGGCTTGACAGCTTGTAAAGAGTAAATTGTCTAAGCTGTGTTCCATTAATTAAGAATTAGAAAAGTTAAAGTCAGATTGTGAAGTCGATTACTGACACATGGAATTTATTCGTTTCTCCAATAATAAGAACAAAACTAAAGCAGAAAAAAGGGACAAAGGCCGTAATTCCATAACCTTATTACTGCCTCCAGACTCATGATGTTAGGACAGATGAATGGATTGAGTTTGGAATTATGAGTAAAATTTAGCAATCGGGATGTTTAACACATACAGACTAAAAGTCCAACAAGATTCAGTAATATAGAAGGCATACTGTTAGCATATAGAGCTCAAATCGATTTTTTTGCTTACCCTCCAAAACCAGCATTCATGTCCATAACATTGCGAACACTAGACCAATTAACTGCAAATTCATTGAGATATACTTCTGAAACAAGGTCTTTCCAATTGCTTGTATCCGAATCAATATTTTCTTGAGAAAACTGAGTAGATGAGTTATTAGACATAGTTGAATGTCTCATGTTAAGTCTTTCAGGCCAGGAAATGGGCCAACTATTTCCTCCACCTGAACTCGAAACAGCAGAAATGAGGCAACTATCTAGAGGTGTATACCTGAAGAATAATAATGTGACGATTAACATATATGGTAAATAAAGATCATGTCGCAAATCATAAGCACGTTGACAATTGATGCAACAATGGTCCAGAAAAAGTGACCCTAGCAGCTATTAGCCTCAAGACTGACAGTGAACAACAGTATGAACAATAAAAGAAATAAATAAGGAAGTTTAAGAAAATGTACCAAGGAGAACGTGATCCATCATTCTCAGCACACAAAGGTGGTTCACTATTTTTTCTCTCAAGGTAGCATGAATCTGATATCGGCTTTTGGTATATAACAACTCCGATCTTATTAATATCCCGGGACTTTACCACTGTCCTCCAGCAGATTGATTTAGTTAGAGCAACCATCGCTGCCAGAAAGGCAACACAAATCTAATCAGCAATAATATTTTTCTTTACCAATCCATATAATAAATCTGTAGAAGCAACAGAGGTACTTACTATACAACTTCGTTTATCAACCGTGGTGGAAAAAGGTCCCAGTTTATATAGGATAATGACCACAAATCATTAAGCACAATAACTATGTTTTCTGAATGACCTAACTGATGAATTCTCATCAACTAAGATAGCAACTGCATTAGTCATTGTTTCTTTGTTAGATTCACGTTCCTAATTGCTAAGCTGTACTTCACAGTGACATGATGAAATGTGAATTGAGAATGCGAATTGCCATTTTTGTTGTTTTTATATTGAATATAAGGTGCTAATATATGGGGCACAAGATCACCCAAAAAAAGAATCTTTTGCACAAAGCCTTGTTAACACTCCTTGTTGCTGAAAGTGCATAATATGTTGAGATGATAATGTAGCGCAGAAAATTTGTGTTGATGGATAACATATGAAGTGGAAAGATATTTGTAACAAACCGTTCCAGTCTTCTACATCTCTTTGGTCTTTGCGATAGACAGGTGTTGCAGACCAGATGTAATATCCTCCAGGTCTGAGTAATCTATTGAGTTCCAACAATGGTTTTCCACCTGCATGGCCCAAATAGTATATAACCTTAACTAAAAATGTATGCATACCACACAAACCGCATTCAAATATTGTGTACAAAATAAGTGAATCATGTTGCCTTGAATATGATAAAAAGAGCTGCAAGCGAATATAGCAGTGTCCAAAGTACTTGCCGTCAGCATACCAGTGGACCCTACACCTCGCGCAGTGGATCACATCAAATGAATTGTCAGGGAAAGGAAGTTTCTGTGTTCCAATGACTCCCAAAAATGCTGGAATTCCACGCTCTAGTGCAAACTGTATCTGAGCTTCATGCTCATCTTTGGGTGCTACAGACATGGTTATGACATTTCTGTCAAGCAAGTACCCACCAAAGCTGGCAACACCACATCCAACATCCAAGACAGTCCTTGTATGGGTTCCCCATTGAATGTTCGGCAAGATCTATTGAAACAATATGACTACTGTGAGTTAGAGCAGATAAAACAAAAGGCAGCATCATATTGGTAATGTTTCAGTGAGAAAACTCCTAGTGCAAGTATGCCTTTTCGTTTAACCCTCAAGTTCTCGAAGGCTAACCATGCAAACACACAGAAACACGAACTTATGCGGTGTAATCATCTTACAAAGAAGCTACATTACAAAAACAAATATATAAACTTACCATCAAAAGTTTGAAATTACATGAGAGAACAAACAATATGTACCTGTTCAATGAATCGGATGTATGCAGTCACACCATTTTTAAATTGAGTCCCCCCTCCAGGGAAAACAAAATAGTTACCGGATTTCCTAACCCAGTTCTGGTCCTTCTTGTATTCCACGAGCTTTGGGTGAGGAACATTGTTATACCAAATCTGAAATTCGAAAGGTCGGGTAAGGTAACTATACAAAATTGTTCAACATAGGTAAGCATACAATAGCTGAATTGCAAGTTTGAGCATTGAAGGTATGTGCAGAAGTTGTATATTTACACAAAAGGGGAAATCAACACCCATCCATCATAGTTTAATCTAACAGATAGTATCCATAGGACACAAGGCCCAAGGGTCTTTTGTCAAAATGGATAAAAGAAGTATGCTTGAGTACAATGGGACGCATAAAATTCCCAACCTAGCAAGACGCTTTATGTGTAGTTTTATTTATAGTAAGATGGACGCATCATTAACTTTTTTAATCCTGTATCCAAGATCTAGATGCCACTGACAGAGCTTTCTACTACCTTTACAGGCCCATGTATCTGTTCAGCTTCGAGAATGTTAAAAAAAAAAGTGTGCTTCTCTTAATTAGAGCATATGAGCATAGCATATTAAATTACCACTACTCTGCTGTCATTGGGGGATAAATTAACAGACAAGAGTAAAAAAACGCTTCCTCGCGTACCGAAGAAGGCAAGCGGGCGTCCTCACCATGTCTCGGCTGCGCGGCCACGGCACTGGACGACGGTACCTCGACGGCAGCGGCACGAGGCACCTCGGCCGCGGCGCCGTGGGGCAATGCCGCTCCCGATGCTCCATGTGCCGCAGCGACTTGAGAGCCTTGACCACCTTCACATTGTCGAGGCAGGGGATGTAGTCGGCGGCCTCCACACCCTTCCCCACCTGGCACAGCTCCCACGTCGGCACCTCCACCCGCTCCTCCACACCGCCACCGCCACCGACGACGCCCTGCCCCAGCCCATCGCGTTCGCCCGAGACGCCGGCCGTGGACTCGTTGTTGCTTCCCGATCCACTCGCTTCGGTAGCGCCAGGGGGCGTGCCGTGATCTGGTTGGGGCACAATGGCCGCGACGTCACTGGCAGCAGCAGCGGCGGCATGGGAGTCCGGCCGAGGTGGGTCGGCGGTGCGGTTGCCGATCCCGTCGGACGCGACGGAATTAGTAATTTCCGGCGGATACGGGTCAGCGAGGACCGGAATTGCGGTCTCAGGAGGCGGGGAGACGGCGACGGGAGAGGAGGAGGCGAGGTGGGAGGACGGGGAGAAGAAGAAGGGGAGAGCGGACGGTGCAGGGCTGAAGAGTAGGAAGAGGGAGGACAGGAGGATGAAGAGGGTGACGGCGACGACGATGGGCCGCTTGCGATCGGAGAGGAAGGAGAGAGCAGAGGAGATGGCCATGTCTGCTTTGGCCGGAGAATGGAGCGGTGGAGTGGCGAAGCGGAGTTGCACGGGTACAGGAAGGGAACGGAGAAGGTAGAAGGCTCAAATGCGGCGGCGACGGTCGCCGCCGGGGAGGCGCGGAAGGAGGTGGGCAGGCACTGCGCGGTGCCGGTCTGGCGTCGGGGAGGTTGGTTTCAGAGAAGACCGGAGTGAGCTAGATTTGTTCAGAGTTTGCTGGGCTACCATTTTGCATGTTGGTGCTTGACAGCATGATTACGTATTTTCCGAAGAGTCCTTGTGGGGTGTGGTTTGCCCCTTTTTTTCCTAATATTTTTTTATTAAATATCAAGTCTTTTTTTTTCAAATGGTAATGTAACTTTTTTTTCGAAAGACCAATGGTAATGTAACTTATAGTTGTTTATTGAAACATGGCATTTTTGCTTTGCTACTTGGTTGGGCGTGGAATAAGACTACCTCCAACAGACTGAGAAACAAAATTAATTCATGTGACTGGTTATTTGGGATTGAGAAAACACAATTTTCAGTATATAGGGGGATGGTTGCTACAGCAAGATTGAGAAGATAAAAAAAACATGTTCCTGTATTGACCAATTCAACTGGATAGTGCACATGCAAACTGGTCCACCACCTCGAAGGCTGTAGCTCTTCAGTTGTTAGTACTAACCAAAGACCTGAAGTTACCGTTAGTTGGCGTTTTCTGTGTTGATGAACACCTTGATTTTTACAGTTGAACATTACAAATCGAAGCAATATGCTTTGCTTGCTTGCTTCTGTCGTAGGAGGAGGTTGAAAATGATTTACAGGCTCCTGTTTTGTCGTGTTGTTAGTCTCCTAGGTTAAATCCATGATCTGCCTGCTTTTAGAAAAAAAAACATCCGGACTAGATCGAATGGCGCTTCATAACCATAGGGCGATACCAATGGCAAGTGCAATAGCCACCTCATGCGGACTCCTCTGGCAAAACCAAGTATCAGTGATCAGGCAGGTGCGTTAAACTCTGACCAGCGGACCAAAATTAACATGTGCATAATCCATAATACTACTACTAATAATAATGATAAATAGAATGAGGCGTGAGGCGTCACTAGGTCAAAACAGGAAGAGAACTCTAGAAGCATCACGCGTGAAACTTGTTGCATTCCCATTCAACAGAAGAAGCTACATGTTTTGTGTCGAAAAACTGACAGCATTTCTAACTGCAAAATTTAAGGAGATCCAGCAGGCCAGTTGAAATGCGGAAACCCTTGAAAAGTTCTACGTTGAGTGCTCAGTTTTATCTAAAGACTAATATCATATCGGTGAATTAGCTAATAGTTTTGCTAGCCGTGCACACCTTGTCTCCTCTGCTCGCTCTCGTATGCTCAGCAATTGCAAGATGTTTCCCCTTGCATGCCTCAGGAAGTTCGCCATCATAAGCGCTGCAGATGTAAGCTTCAAAATTCATGTAATCCTGCAGACGACAAATCAGACTGGATTCATGATAACACAATATGTCTACAGCTTCAGAACCACAAAAAGAAACGATGTAGCTTACATCAACAAGCGGTTTCCCATTAATGACCACCCAAGGTACAAACTGATGAGGAGGCTTTAGAGCATTTGTCTCAGCAGCATACTGGAGTTCAAGCTGAACAGTTCCAGTTGATTTCTTATCAGCTATAGCAAAAACTCAAGGAATGTATATGAATATTCAGCACAAATATGTAGCATATCTAAGTGTATCCAATTATTTTCTTGATGATTTCACACTCTAATATGCAACTAGAAGCATGGTGGACATGGATGAACTGAAGTTTCTGACGTATCTTCTAACAGATCGGAAACCTTAAAAAAAATTGCTCGCTAGAAAGAAGATAACAGCTTATTTAGTTTGTGAAGGAAAGGAAGCTAGTATGCAACATAAACCAGTTCAAAAGTTTAAAATGAAACTTCAAATGTTGCACAGTAAGGCCGGCAACTATTTTCGACTCACCTGCCGGCCATATCCTGAGTTGTAGCAGTCTATAACAGGTTGAGAGGCCAGACCAGTTTCCAGAAAGCAAGACTGCCAAGCGTCCCATTTTCGTCTCAGTGCTAAATGCTCAACGCAATGAATGAACGTGAAGTGCTGCTCCTGCATTTAGAGAAATAAATATTAAAGCTATTTGTGAACATAATCTTTTGTTTACAGAGGATCAGATAATTTTGTCAGGTTTATACAAAATAAGTACTGTAAAATGACAGAGCCTCATATAATTGAATCACTAAAGCTGAACGGAGAGTGAAATGTTAAAAATGTTTGCATGGAATGAATTTCAGAAACATTTTTCTTTTGGTAACAAAGTGCACATTCATGTGTAAGAGCAGAGGCGTTACCGCGTCAGGCCATAGTCTGATCACACAAGCCTCTATAGCGTTGAGTTGGCACTCGTCCTCTCCATGCTGAAAAACAGAGCAAGTGAACTGTAAGCAAACTGAACGTGAACAAAATTCATAGGCTCAAATCAAAATGTCAAAGAACACTAGCCAACAAACATCATAATCCCCGTTGGCCTTTGCATACAGAAGCAATGCTGCAGACTCGTCAGAAACCAATGCCAACAGCAAGCTGCAGTCTCGTCTATAACCGCAAGAAATAAGAGAATGCACTCCTCTAGTTCACTCTAATACTCTCAACCCATCAAAAGCTACAGGTTATTACAAAACGCACACAATTCAATAAAGCTGCCACTCGGCAATCACTGAGAAATATTCGAGTTTCTCAGGTTTTCGCGGTGCAGTCAGGTCTGCTAACAAACACTGAATCGGAAGGTGATTGGTTCATTCATATATGAGATTTAAACTTTCTGCAAACTAAAAATAACAGAGGACTGTTAATGACAGTGTTGGACACGAACAGAACTCAGAAACAACACGATAATCAGGGAAAGTACGGTCAGCTTATCTGTCACTTATGTCAGTAATGGACATGACCAGCGGATCATCATGGGAAAAAAATTTTGGATCCGTCTTATGAGTCATTCATATTTCAGTGAACATCCAGCATTTGTTTTAGCTTATACTGTCATATTAACATCAAACATGAAGGTAATCTCCATGTGCACGGAGCCTGCCTAGGCCGCTCTGCTTTCACCATGCGAGCCTGCCACTGCAATCACTGAAACGGTTCCGGCGTACATTGAACCTGAATTTGGTTGGTTCATTCTCAGATAAATCGGATCTAGACGTATTGACAAATGATACTTTCAGATCCTAATCTAGACGGGTTGACAAATGATACTTCGTTGACCAAGGCGTCGACGAAGTCTCCCTCTTCCACTCACGGAGCTCGTCGACGTCGTGCTCCTCCACCAAGGATCGGCTCAGGCAGCCCCGGCGTTGGCAGTTCCTGACGGAGATGGTACGCGCGCCGGGCCGCCTCCAGCAGCTCCATTGTGCACCTCGTCTCCCGCCACTGCCGGAGCATCCCGCCAATCATCTCTACCTCATCCCGAACCGCATCCTTGTCTGGTGGTGGCGCGAGAAACATCTCCGCCGGAGGCTGAGCGGCCGCGGCATTTCCGCAAACACATCCGGGGTCTCTGGCAAGGAAGATGAAGCCCGCGACGTGACTAATCTGGGACGCACACAGCCAATCGGACGATTTCCGGGTACCCAGGGCCCAGGGGTGGACGCTTCGTTATTCGAAATAGCGACCGCCCGGTCGTTATCCGAAATAGCGACCATCCCTGGTCTGCGACAATTGCTGCGCGCCGTGGCTCGCCTGAGCGCCGCCGGTGTTCAGGCCATCCCACGCGTCACTCCGCCAGATCCGAGCTGCCTCGCAGCCGCCCCCCGAGCAAGGTGGTCGGACGGAGCCACCATTTATTCAAGCGCATATATGAAATGCATCAGGAAAGTTGAGTACGAGGCTAGCTACTGACCTGGCAGGTAATGGAGGACCCATCGACCGAGACGCGTCCATTGCCGAAGGGGACGAGCCGGAGGTCAACAATGGATGAGACCCCGTCGTGGAAGATCCTGGCGAGGTCGTTCACGACGAAGCCGGAGCAGAACGGGCACAACGTCTCGTAGTAGACGGACACCGAGACTCTCCCGGCGGAGCGTGACGGCGAGAAGCAGAGCAGAACGAGGAACGGGACGAGGGGGAGACGAAAAGGCGTTGGGGAAACCATGGCGACGAAGCAAAGAAAAGCCACTGCCTTTCAGTTTCAGTTTAGTAGTGGCATGTTATGATGAGCTACGCGCGAGGTATTCTTTCCTTTGGAGGGGAAAAGAGAGGTAGGAGATGCGGAAGCAAATTCTATGCGGCACGTATGTAAAAAGGGTCTTGTGCAGCACCGCCTGGATGCACGCCACGTGGTACTTTGAAGCAATCTCCGAGAAAAGAGGGAAAACGGATCAATATCTTTCCTGATCGGCTCCAGCCACAGCCTCTGTATCTCTAAGGCTCCAGCCAGATCGACGCCATTGATTGTTCTTGCACAACTCAAACGGCACCGGCAGCAGGCACCACGTAGAATCGTGGGATGATCGAAGCGGAAGCAGGCGGGGAGATGGAGCATGCCGCCGTCGTTGAGATCATGGCCCTGCCGCCGCTGCTGCTCGACATCTTGAATTCCCGATCATGAAGAGGTGATCGCCGCCGAGATCCTTTTGCCAACAACTATTATCACCATGGCCGCCGCTGCTGCTCGACATCCGGATCATGAAGAGGAACAGCTTTCGGCGCCTTGTCGTTTCTTTTCTTTCTTTTTTTTTACGGCTGGCTCGTTGCCTCGCTCGGAAGGAGAAGCCAAGCCGAACGTGGGAGGGGCATAAGCTGCTTTGAGATCGATGATAGGACACGTGTCACAGATCCGGGTGGTGCTGCACAAGAGCCGGTTTGCATCACCGACGCATAGAATTTATTTCCAGGAGGTGCTGGTGCGCTCGATCTACTTAAGAAGGCAGATTTTGTTCGGTGATGGCTTCCCCAGGTTGCGCGGGAGAGAGGTTTTCATGGACTGCTGCCGAGTGCCGGCTTGCTTCGGATCAAGGGGCATATCAACCTCTAATTCTTTGCCACCTTCTTTATTCGGGCTAATTGGTTTGACACCATCTATAAGAAGTGGAGTCTAGAAAACAGCATTAGTAAAGATGGAATCCTTCAAACACCACCAGTAAGGATGGTTGCCTATAGATAATAAAAAAGACCTCTTTTTCCTTGTATTAATTTGTTTAAAATCAATAATGGACACAGGAAAGGACGTTTCTACCCCTGGCTGAGTTTTTGTTTCTGCGCACAGTACACGAGGGGAAAAAACGATGGAAAATCAAAACTGACCAATCTTCTCCTGCACCTGCCTGCGCCCCCATCTAGCCCTGAACCCATGCTCCTGCCTCCACAAGCAGACGACCCCGGCGCGCTTCCTCCGCTGCTCAGCACGCCGCCTCCTGCCGCGCTGCTGCTCAACCCGCTGCCTCCGGCCTCCATTGATTAGGTCGCTGGTGAGGGCGCAGCCGGGGGATGACAGCGCGCGTGACCATGAAGCTCTCCGCCGTGGGATTGGGGCGCAGGACCGAAGGAGAAGGGAGGGGGACGACGCCGGAGGGCCGCGCAGCCGCAGCCGAGGAGCGCCGCCGTCTCCCACGATGGGGATCGGTTTCCTGGAGGAAGAAGGTCACGATAGAGGCAGGGGCATGGATGTCTTTTCCTCATACGATTTGGTAGTTAAAAAAATAAAAATTGACAGGAAAAGGGTGGAGTGTCGGCGGGTGTTGAAAGGAAGGCTTAGGCTGACTTCAACAAGGCTAGGCAAAGCCAAATATGCATCTGAAATGGTACTATGCATCACCAAATCTTGTTCCAACAGAAGATGCAAACGGGTATGCAATTTAGCTTCCCAGGAGAGAGACGATGTAAAAATACATCGTCTCTCTCTTCGAATGCATTCGAAGAGCAACGGGTCCACACGGACGACGAGCGGCAGTGGTGCCGCGGCGGGCGGAGGCGAGGAGCGGCACGGCGGACCTGACCTCGTCGACGTCCAACGCCTCACCCGCCGCGCCTGTGTGGGTCGTCCACGGGTAGCCATGGATGCCGCAGCAAGCTCGGCCCCGCGGGAGTGCAGGGCGAGCGTGAGCGCGAGCATGGCGAGGCTACCGCGGCCTCCCGAGCGCAATCAGGGCGAGCTGCCTAGCGCGGCACGGCGGGAGTCCAGCGCGAGCTGGGCAGCGGGACGGGCGCGCGGGTGCGGCCGTGCGCGTCGCGCGGCGGCAGAGCAGGGGACGGGCGCACTGCCGCAGGCGTGCGCGTCACGCGGCGACGAAGCAGGGGACGCGGGGCCACAGGCGAGCATGACGCGCGGCGGAGCGTGCGCGCATGGCGGGAGGCGGCGGAGCAGGGGAAGGGTGCGCAGGCGCGGGGGGGCGCGCGCGTCTCGCAGCGGCGGAGCAGGGGACCCCGTTCTCCCCAAGGCCGGCGTACAGCGTGGGTAGGCCGAGTAAAAAGGAAGACGGCGAGATGCGTGTTGCTGCTCCTCGCGACCGCGCCCCTGTCCCTGCGGCGTCGCAACTGGCCGCTGCCTCCTCCGCGGAGGCCGCCACCGTCGGGCTCGACGCTCTGCAGCCAATCGAGCTAGCGCCGCCGCCCTCTGCACCAATGCGTGCTGGTTCCTTTGATTGGAGAAATTTTGGAACCAATTTGATCCAATGCGTGCTGTTATGGAGAATTTTCCTTTGCTGTTGTGGTAGAATTGATTTAATCGAACGCCGTGGAGGAAATTGGGTTCCTGTCAAGGTTGCAGAGCTTTCTACGCATGCAGACGCAGTGCGGCCGCCCAGTCGAGCTCCTCTTCCTTCCCCTTCCACCACTCGACGGGCGTGCCGTTGTCGCCGGCCGCGGCGGCGGCCATTGCCGCGACCTTCTTCACGGCCCCTCGCCACATTTGCGTCTGGAAGCTGCCTCTCTTCTGTTGGAGACTTCACCGAATATGTGCCTCTTCAGTTACTGTACGCTCGAGGCAAACTATCAAAATTGCCTATCGGCTGTTGGAGTCAGTCTTATGGATGGTGTTTGAAGGACTCCATCTTTACTAATGCTGTTTTGGTGTCAAACTAATTAACTCTCTTTATTCACCAGACGCTGTAACCTGATCGAGAGAGATCTGAGATCTGTGTATCACACTTTTCTTTATTCACCTTTTGTTTCTTTCTCTATCCACTTTATTTTGTAGCTTTTCCACAAGGTGTTTTTTGATATTTGGTTCCTTGTTCTTTCACCTTTCATCCCAAATACTTGATTATACAACACTGACCAGGAAGACATGTCCTGTCATTTATTTATCTGAGCTAAGAATTTTTCGTGCAGAATTTTTCTAAATCAGTCATTGAGCGGGACATGTTAGAGCAAGTCCAGCGCCATTTATAGCCCAGAGCTGCAACGCTTACACTGTGTTTGGATGTAGATATTGAGCCTCAGAATTCGGAATTGGCATTGATAATTCTGAATACCAGCGTTTGGGTGCCATATGGAATTCGGAATTGGAAATGAAGCCCAATGCCAACCGGCATTCACCCACTCTCCTTCCCACCAGCCTCGATACGGAGCCCAGTCCCTCTGTATTCGTTGGAATCGTGTCTCCCGGTGTCTCTCTCCCTTTCACCTGCTTCGTCCGCGGTGAGCCCAGGACGCGGCGCCCCTCCCCACCTTCCTCTCCGGCGAGCTCGCCCCAGGTTGCAGCGCGCCTCCCCGCCTCCCTCGCGGGCGGCGAGCCTAGGCCGCAGCGCCCCTCCCCACCTTCCTCTCCGGCGAGCTGCGCCCCCAAAGGTTGCAGCACCCCTTCCCGCCCTCACTCTCCGGCGAGCTGCGCCCCATGCCGCAGCGCCACCCCGCCTCCCTCGCCGGCAGCGAGCCCCAGGCCGCTGCGTCCCCCTCCGCCTCCCTCGCAGGCGAGCTTCACCCCTCCCCGTCACTTTCTTCCTCAAGTCCCGTGGGTGAGATCTTCCTCCAGCCTGTTCTTCCTCAACTCCGGTGCTGGAGATCCTCAACTCCAGAGCAAATGAATTCCTAATTCGAAGTCATCTACATCCAAACATAAATTGGTATTTGCCTTTGAGTTGAATTCCATCTTGTAATTCCATCTACATCTAAACAATCGCTTTAGTATTGGACTCATTTCAATTCCTAGGCTGATTTGGTATTAAGCTCAATTCAATACCAAGGTCTCCAATATCTACATCCAAACGGAGCCTTAGGCTCCTTACATACTCTAGACGTGTGTCCTACATGCTAGAGGGAGCAGAAAGGAGCAACAAACCCTGCGGCAGCCTTGGAGTCTGGGAATGCTTGGCGCCTGCCAACTCACCTTCTCTTTCTTACTTTTTTGCTATATAAAATCTGACTTTTGTTGGTTATAAACCAACCATTGGGCTTTCTCTTAATATGCCACAACCTGATGAGCTCTTTGATTCTGAAGCTATCCACAGTCTCGCTGATGGTCGTGTCGACTGGAGTGAGTGTCTCTGTCTCCTTGAACTACCAAACATGCCATACGTGAAGGCGAATACCCGGAAGTAGGACGGGTCCGAATCTCTCTCTCTCTCTCTCTCTCTCTCTCTCTCTCTCTCTCTCTCTCTCTCTCTCTCTCTCTCATGTTTAGCTGCGAGGTCCAAATCTCGCGTTGGGAATTTCGAAGCGACTTGTGTAGGAACTCCGACGCGCTGTCGTAGCTTGCAGACAGCAAGGCCTATAAAACAATTGGGTGACGTTCACCATCTCAGATAATGTTTTCTAACTGTATTAGCATTTCACCAGTTAACTGAATTTTAAATTATATACCTTTGTATATTCAACATCTAAAATAACTAGATTCAACATTTTGGAATATAATTGAAAAATTTTGAATCTTCAATTAAAATTTATTGGAAATTGTTAAAACAATCTATGCAATTGTAAGAAATATAACAATTTTTCAAACATCATGAATGATAAGATTCAACATATAAGTAGCTGGTTCAACATTTTTTATATACAATGTCAACATTTTCCGTGAAAATGTTCTATGCACTGAAAATGTTGAAGACAAGAAAAAATGTTTGAATTCAAAAATACAAATAATATAGAAATTCATACCAAATCAAACATTATGAATGAAAAGATTCAACATTTTCATAAAATGTCGAAACATGATACGAAAAATGTTAAATTTTGAAAAACAAAATTAGAAAATTACATCCATGTTGGATATTTTCTTGCTTTATTAATTTAAAGAAACATGTAATCCAAATGGATTTAAA
>RWGY01000009.1:26144823-26250477 GCA_007726485.1 Eragrostis curvula | reverse complement strand
AATGAAGTAGAGAAAAACCATTTTGAAACTTTCGTTCCTTGAATTTGCCCCCTCCAATCATTAGACGCAACCACTCTGCTACTTCCTCCATTTAGCCTGCCCGCATCAATTTGAGCCGTTGATTATCATTTCGCAATAATATCAAGGCGCATTATGCTTAAGCTACCAGCAACCCGCGTTACATGCATGATTCAACCTTTTATTTTTTTTTGGAAGAAGTCCTCTTTTCCTCTCTGAACTATCCCCGTGGTTCGTTTTTCCTCCCTCAACTACAAAACCGGGCAACTTTACTCCCTGTACTATTAAAACCGTTCGTTCTTCCTCTCTCGCTGGTTTCAACCCCGGTTTTACCTGGCATGGCTCGAAATTGGTTCAGAAATTGGAAGTTTCGAGATATATGTCTGGCATACATCAGATCAAAAAAAAGGAGAAGAAAATATGGCATACATAGATAAAGCAAACACACATTCAAGCAATAGCATGTCGATCACAGGTTGTCACCCTGAAGAGTTTCACGTTTGACACAACACCGGAGTACATTACCACAAGAGTAGCACGGGGACGAGGCAGTTGGGTGGAGTTCAATTTGGGCCCCCAGTATCCCGCGCACGCTCTGAGGCTTTGAGGCGAGAGCGGGGTAGGCCGACGATTAGACCACCTCGGGCTGAACAAGGTTTATCTTTGCATGATAGTTTTCCCCGTCGAGGGTTCCCAACTTCCTCTGGCGGCGCGTCATCAGAGTCAAACCAATCCACCAAAAACAGTAGTTCTACGTAGGTTTTCTCTCGCCCTACGGCGGGATTGACTTCTACCCTGCTGAGCGGTAGAGATCTTTCATGGCGGAATCTCCGGAATGTTCGTCGGCGAGAGAGCCCGCTACGGCGGCAGGAGACAATGGAGGTCATGGGTTCCGATCGGAACCTAGTATTGAAGATCGTCTGGAAAACTTGAAGCTGCACGGAGAGGAGGAAATCGATCTGGATTTCTCGGGGGAACTTGAGGACCTGATCAAGGAGAATCGCTGGATGGCTTTGTTTAAGGTCCATACCACCAAATCTTTCAGCCATGCTGCCCTTTTGAAACAGATGCGTAATGCGTGGTCGTCTGCAAAGGAGATCACCTTCAAGGTGATGGGATCAAATTTATTCCTGGTGCAGTTTCAGTGCTTAGGAGACTGGAACCGTGTGATGGATGGAGGTCCTTGGATTTTTCGGGGCTCTGCTGTGATACTCCAGGAATATGATGGATTCTCGAATGTGTACGAATACAAGATGGATAAAATACCTGTATGGGCTAGGATCCAAGGAGTCCCGGAGGGATTAATGAAGAAGAAAGAGTTTGCAGAGAAAGTTGCCAAGAAGGTTGGAGGTCCCCCATTAACAGTAATTGTTAATGAAGGGAAAATTAATCCATTGAAGTACTTACGTGCTCGAGTATTCATTGATGTCGCTAAGCCGTTGGTTCGTTTTGTTCCCATTACAATAAAGGAGCAAAAGAAATACCCAGTCCTATACGAGAAGCTGCCAGCTTTTTGTTTCTTTTGCGGCTGCATTGGGCATGAGATGGATGAATGTGGTGATGGTGTCCATAATGAGAAAGACTGTGAATGGGGAGACTGGCTGTTGGTGGATTTTGATTCAAATTCCACCGGAGGGCCATTCAACCGGCCTGATGGGCGTGCACAAATTACAGGAGGGGGATTGAGAGGAGGCTTTAGGGGACGAGGTAGAGGAAGAGGCCGTGGTGGCTATATGAACGACTATGATATGTCTGAGGCAGAGGACGATCTTGAGGATACTGAAGATCCAATGAGAGCCCTCACTATTCCTCGCAAGAGGATGGTGAGATCTGAGGGTAAGGTTGATTCAGATGGTAGTTCTAAGCTACCTGGCCAAGTGGCGGCAAGGATAAATGTTTTGGAGTCAGCAAATAATGACGGCAGCCCTCAAAAGCTGCAAGAGAAGAAGAGACAGAGAAAGGCGGATGGAGATGAAGTGGCAAAGCGACAACTTGAGCTATCGGCGTCCTCCCTCGAGGAGGGTCGCCGGGCACAATGAAAATATTAGTATGGAACTGCCGCGGGCTAGGGAGCGCCCGGGCAGTTCGAGCGCTTCTGGATATCCAGAGGCGAACACAACCTGATGTGATTTTTCTGTCTGAATCACATTTGGGAAAAGCTAAGGCAGAAAAGGTGCGAAGAAGAGCTAGCTACGATCACATGATTATTCATGAGAGCGATGGTCGCAGTGGTGGTCTAGTTCTAATGTGGAGGAAGGAGATTAATGTCCAGGCTAATGATGTGGCGCAGTACTATATTGATGTCACGATTAGTGATGGATGTGCATGGAGGTTAACTGGTATCTATGGGGAACCAAGCTGGGACCAAAAGGAAAAGACATGGGATGCTCTACGGTCACTGCATGGTAGTTTGAGTCTGCCGTGGCTAGCCATTGGAGATTTTAATGAAATTTTATATAATTATGAGAAGCAAGGCGGTCGCCCCCGATCACAGAGGCAGTTGCAGGCGTTTCATGATGCGCTTTCAGATTGTGGGCTGTCGGACATGGGTTATGAAGGGGATATGTTCACGTGGCAGAGAGGTAAGATCAGAGAACGCCTTGACCGGGGAGTCACTAATGCCCATTGGAATACATTGTTTCCTAATGCTAGGCTGACTAATAGCGAGATGACCAAATCTGATCATAGGCCTTTGGTTGTGGAAACTGATGCTCTAACAGAAATACACAATCAAGAAGCAAGGAGGAAGAAGCGATTTGAGGCCCACTGGTTAAAGGAAGATACAGTGGAGGATATTGTAAAGTCTGCATGGGCTCGAGCTGCGGCACGTGGGGAGGGGCCAACATTCATGCAAAAGGCGAACGAAGTGCATGAGGAACTCCACGTTTGGGATCGGGACACCCTAAAAGCTCCGGTGAAGCGCATGAAAAAGATGAAAAAGGACCTGGAGAAATTAAGACGTGGACCTTTGACGGATGATAATATTGCTGCACAGAAGGAGCTACTACTACGGTTGGAGCTACTTCTTGAGCAGGAGGAAATTTTCTGGATACAGAGAGCCAGGGCTAATTGGCTCAAGCATGGTGATCGTAATACAAGCTTTTTTCAAAATTTTGCATCCAGTCGCAAGAGAAGAAATACTATTAAATATCTAATTGATGAGCAAGGGGTTAAATACGAGGATAGAGACATGATGAGTACCCTGGTGCAAAATTATTTCACCAACTTGTTCACATCCGAGGTGCATGAGTTGGACCCAGGAATCCTGGCAGATGTAAGCAGAAGGGTGACAGATGATATGAACAGGGAGCTACTTGCACCGTATACATATGAAGAAGTTAAAAATGCTTCGTTCAGTATAGGAGACCTCAAAGCGCCTGGCCCCGATGGGCTGCATGCGGTCTTTTATAAAAGATTCTAGAACATGTTGGGAGATGATCTTGTCAAAGAAGTTCTAGAGGCAGTGAATTCAGCGTCAATCCCTGAGGGGTGGAACAACACAACCATTGTTCTTATTCCGAAGGTGGACAATCCAGAGAAGGTATCTCAGTTTCGACCTATAAGCTTATGTAATGTTGTCTATAAAGTTATCTCAAAAATGCTTGCTAATCGCCTCAAGAATATTTTGCCTGATGTGATAAGTTATAATCAAAGCGCCTTTGTGCCCGGGAGGTTGATTACTGACAACATTTTACTCGCGTATGAAAGTATTCATGCAATCAAGAAGAAACAGGGGAAGAGTGGTCTGTGTGCTGTTAAACTTGATATGCACAAAGCATACGACAGAGTTGAATGGAGTTATTTGGAAAAGATTATGCTAAAACTTGGCTTTCATCGACGATGGGTGACGACAATTATGGCCTGTGTCACCTCGGTATCTTATAATGTCAGGTTCAACTCTATGGAAACTGATGTGTTCACGCCCACACGTGGCCTAAGGCAAGGGGATCCCCTATCCCCTTACCTCATCTTACTGGTAGGTGAAGGATTATCTAGCATGCTGAAAGGAGCAGAGGACATAGGAGAGGACATAGGAGAGCTACAGGGAGTCAAGGTGTGCCGTAATGCGCCGGTCGTGTCGCACCTCTTGTTTGCCGATGATTCCCTGATTCTTATGCATGCAGATAGACATAATGCAGAGAATATGAAGCAAATTTTGGACAGATATTGTGGTAGTTCTGGCCAGAAATTAAGTGAAGCGAAATCAAGTATTTTCTTCAGTAAAAACACGGATGTTGATGTTAAGGCTGAGGTATGTGAAGTGTTGAATATCATGACTGAATCTCTGAATGAAAATTATTTGGGACTACCGGCCTTGGTTGGGGCTGATCGGAGCGATTGCTTCAGACATTTGATTGATAGAGTTCGGGCTAGAATAAATGGATGGAAAGAGAAGTTGTTGAGTATGGGGGGTAAAGAGGTGCTTATAAAATCCATTGCTCAAGCTGTGCCGGTGTTTGCAGTGATGGTGTTTAAAATTCCGAAAAACATATGCAAAGGAATCTCCGACGCCATTGCGCAATTCTGGTGGGGCGATGAGGATGATCATAAGAGGATTCACTGGAAGGAATGGTGGAAATTATGCACTCCAAAACAGAGAGGAGGTATGGGTTTTAGAGATTTGCAAAGTTTTAATATTGCAATGCTATTTAAACAGGTGTGGAGACTTCTAAGTGAACCAGACTCACTTTGTGCTCAAGTATTGAGAGCAAAATACTATCCTGATGGTAAATTACTGAATGCAAAGCCGAAGAAGGGTAGCTCTTACACATGGCAAAGTATCCTTGAAGAGTTAGAGTGTTTTAAACGCGGGTGCATCTGGCGTGTGGGTGACGGTACCCAGATTAACATATGGGAGGACAACTGGATCCCAACAAGTCATGATCTCAAGGTGCAGACACCCCGTGGGCGTAATTTGGTTACAACAGTTGATGAGCTTATAAACCCTGTGGATGGTAGATGGGATGAAGACCTTATCAATACTTTGTTTTGGTCGATCGATGCACAACGCATTCTACAAATACCAATCATTAGTGGGAGAGAGGACCTGGTAGCGTGGCACCATAATCGTAATGGTTTGTTTACCGTCAGGTCGGCGTATCATGTACAATGGAACTACAAATTTGGCAACAGGAGTAATCAGTTTGATCAGGCTGGTGATATGGGTCAGAATCAGGTATGGCGCAAACTATGGAAACTTGATCTTCCTGGAAAGATAAAAATCTTTGGTTGGCGAGTTCTACATGGCCTCGTTCCCTGTCGTGGTATTCTTGCTAACAGACATATTGGAAATAATGGAAGCTGTCCACTCTGC
This sequence comes from Eragrostis curvula, assembly GCA_007726485.1. Classification (NCBI taxonomy): domain Eukaryota; kingdom Viridiplantae; phylum Streptophyta; class Magnoliopsida; order Poales; family Poaceae; genus Eragrostis; species Eragrostis curvula. The sequence goes on along the minus strand of RWGY01000009.1, from coordinate 26,245,145 downwards.
CCATCAGGATGCGAGGATATTAGGCATATGATGTTCACCTGTGATAGAGCTAAACAGGTGTGGTGCTCACTCGGTATATGGAGACAAATACAGAACTTGTTGGTTGTTGATCGATCTGGTTCAGTAATACTTGAAGAAGTGCTGCGGGTTGGGGGAAACGTTGCTACTCTGAATAATGTGGGCTTTGCAGAGCTGATATTGACTGGTGGATGGTATATTTGGTGGGAGCGAAGGCAGGTTGTTCATGGTGAAAATATTCAACGTCCACCCAGATCGGCAGTGTTTATTGCAGCCTTAACTATTAATTACATGACAGCAACTAAGAAATCCGCTTGTACGAGACAAGGATGGAAGAAACCCCCGGAAGGAAAACTAATGTTGAATGTCGATGCAGCCTTTTGTGCCGATACAGGTAGTGGAGGTACGGGAGCTGTGATCAGAGATGCGAGTGGAGGTTTTATTGCAGCTGCTCACAAACATCTTCCGTACGTTGTGGATGCACCTATGGCGGAGGCACATGCTCTCAAGGAAGGTTTGCTACTCGCCCAACATATAGGATGCAACAGGTTCATTGTCCAAACCGACTGCATGCAGATTGTTGATACGATGAAGGATGGAGGTTTCTCTGCAACGGCGGCGGCGGCGATCTTTGATGAGTGCAGCACTCTTTGGAAAGGTTTTGTTGCAATATCAATAGAACATTGTAATAGAGAGACCAATCAAATAGCGCATGAGCGTGCTAGTGTAGCTTTTTCTTCACATTTGTCTAGTTTTTGGGTTGATGATCCACCCAATTGTATTATTACCGCCTTGGCGAACGATGTAACTGTTATTTCAAATCAATAAAGTGCGCCGAATGGCTTTCCCTTAAAAAAAAAAAGACCACCTCGAGCTGATATAAACTGAACCGCGTGCGAGGGCAAAGGAAGCTGTCATTGAGGCTGCCCGCACTGGGCAACGGGATAGCTCCCGCTATCCTTTTTACCGTAAAGAAGGCGCTGCAGCGGTCTCCGCTACGTCTCCGCTATCGAAGCGTTCGGCCGCTGCTTCCGCTATTCCCAGCGAAGTGGAGGGCTTCCGCTATCCAGCGTGTGGGGCCGTGCCCACGGCTTTGGTCGCCTGCCGTCGTTGCCAGGCCTGTTGAGAAAAAAGAAAGAGAGAGAGATGGTGGGTCCCACTGCTTCAACAAACTAAAATTTTTTTAACTCACAAACCAAAAACCCAAATCAAATTCCGATTCCACCATTAAATTCGTCTCAATAAATCCGTTACAACAAGATGTCACATGAATATATTTAGATAAAATTACAAGTAGACCCTATTGATGGTAGTTGGAGATGGTTGAATAAAATATTGTGTAGTTGATATAGAGAATGGATATAGAGGAATGATGGGTGCGGAAGAAGTTAGTATAGAGGAAGGAATCTTGATGACCAGATCAGAATATTTCTTTTAGAGGAAGGATATAGAGGAATATGAGTGCGGAAGCCTGACGAACCAACCCTAACCCTAGCCGTCGGCGGCGCCCCCGGCACGCCGTCGCCGTCGCCCTCGCCCCCCGGCACTCCGTCTCCGTCGCCCCCGCCCTCGACCCCGGCACGCCGTCCACCGGGTTGGACTACGTCTTCCGGCCAGTATCGCGTTCTTTCCAGTTTAGTTTCACTGCCTTTCACTTCCCAGTCTAAGGAATTTTAAGTTTTGCATGCGAAATAATTACCTGCGTTGGCCAGGTTCCCCAAATCGGGTGGAAGATCTAATTGCTTGCGTGCGGGATGGAGATCGCGCGGTCGATGCTTGAAGTTCAGGTACCTGCGGCCCAAGAGAAGAGGATTATGCTGAGGAATAAGGCGAAGAGCATCCTTATACACACCGAGCTCGAGGAATTGTTCAAGGAAAGGCGTGAAAAGGGTGACGACTTCGCTGCTCAACGTTGGGTCTGGGAAAAATTCTATGCAAAGCATTTTGGTTCCTTCGAGGATACTAGTAAGATATCTAGTTGACTATACCAATTCAATCATCTGTCTATGTCAATTTGATGAACTTATTTGCTCGTTTTAGTTGGATTACGTGTTGCCGTTCTTCAGTGGCCTATGCTATTACATATGATGCTGGGTTAGCAGGAAACTTTCGTTTTTTGCCCCTTTAAGAGTACTTTTGCAGAATTGCCACTCCAAAGTATTGATTCTTGCATAACAGCAATGATAATAATGTAATAAAATCAAAGGGTATATATTGGGAGCGGCAAAAACCTTAATTGAAAGTGTTCATGTGTATTTCGTTGGATTAGATTTAAAATCATTCAAAAAATATTTGTGTTCATCACTACAATTTTCTCCAATAGGTTTGGAAGTGTTTGTTGTTTCGTTACGATTTGAGCATAAGCAAAAATTTATAATAGACGTATCCCTTGGATCTTTTTTTGTAGCTGTTGTGCCGCCCATGTGCTATGCATTTGGACCCATCCCGTTACATGCTGTCCCGGAGCAAACATTGCAGATATTCTCTGTTAAAGTTGCCGAACTTAAAGAGGGAAATGATCTGCAGTGGCCATTGCAAGTGTATGGCTTTATCGCCATCAGGGACTCGATTGATCCAAGACGTAATCTTCTTTTTCAACGAGATAGATCTGACTGCCAAACCATAACTGAAAAGGTATGTACCATCATGCATTACCATGATATTTTCTTTTCATTGTCATTTTCTTGATTCCATTAGTTTGCCCTGAATGGATATCTGTATAAACTGCTGATTTTTTTTCCTTTGCTGTTGTGCTTCAAACAAACTGCCCAATTCATTGAGGGACTTGTGTTTTGTATTATCAGTCTACTGGTTGTATTTCATCTCTTTTATGCACTGTTCAATTTATTGGTTAAAATAAATGGACCTAAAACAAAGCATCATGTGCTAGCTTCTGTGATCTAAATTCCTATTTATCTGTTTCTTGTTACATCTTGGAGCTTTTGTCTGCTTATGTAAAATTATTTTTCATGATGATATTACTTGCTATTTTTCATGATTTATTTCGTTGCTTGCAGGAACCCTTTTTGCTTTTAACTGGCCCATCTCGTGCAGTTGTGTTAATTGATCCAATTTCATTTGAAGTTCAACTGAAAGCAAAAGGCAAAACTGCTTCTGAAGATAAAGTGCTCGCAGTTGATGTCTTGACTTCTCAGCATGCTGTTGCTTATTTAAGTTATCCACCTCGCACATTTACAATTAATTTGCATGGCATCCGTAGCAAACTTGAGCTTACACAAGCCCTACTTGCAAATTCAGTTGAGGCCACTATAATGGTTGAAATCCATGATGGATCATGGCCAGCAAGTGTCCCAGGACGTGTCACTGCCTGCACGGGTAGTATGCAGCATCAGGATATTGTGCTTTTAGACTCTGGACATGGAGCACTATGTTTCAGTGATTCGGGCATGCTTAAGCTTCCAAGATGTGTTGTTTCTGTGGAATTAGATGGAGAACTGAAAGTTAATGTGGAGGCAATACGTGGTCTGAAAGGTTATACTACTTTCAAACCTAAAAGGTCCACCATCAGTTATCAGACATGCTATCTGGGTCATCAAAAGAACAACCATGTTCGTGGTGGGTTTTCCTGTACGTTAGGAATCACAGTTGCTTGGTCCCTTTTCCGTCCTTTGGTGCCATAGTCCGTCTGGGTCATGTTGATACTAGCATTCGAGCTACTGTTTCATCTTTGGTCAGTACTGCGTTGGAGAAATTTCATCTTCTAAGGCGTAAGTTGGCTTAGCCTTTTCGGTTGTTCTGATGCTGGCTTTTCACCTCTATATAACTTGTAATTTATGCATGCTGTAATATAACATAATGTACCCAATTATCAGATGAAATAGTTATGTGTTTATGCGTGACATTGTGGTCCTGTAAACATAATGTACCCGTAATTTCAGATGTGAAATGATGATGTTACCTACATCGTTGCATTTCCTGTTTCATTGGGTGCCAAATTTAGAAAATATACTTTCATACTACTAGTACTGACGCGTATGGCCTTAGAGCTCTGGTTGTAGTTTGTCAAGTTGAATTCTTATCAATAAAAAAATTGAAGTTTTTATTTTATTTTGATATATGTACATTGCGGTGAATTGAATGCACTGCCTGCCACCGGCTCCCGACGCCCACGAGCCATCAAGCGACATTGCTGAGAACTTTTGTGAGAACCACATTGTTCAGAACTTGGTGACTAGTTCATACCAGAGTTCCACAGACCCTTTCACGAAAAATTATCCCTATATATTTGTACAATCATCAGAACAAAGAATTATTCCTACTCTACTGTCTCTTTACAAATCTATTCCAAATACATTATTAGCATGAAACCAAAGTTTTACATCTTAATTAGCCACATCGTGCTTAACTCGAGCAGAACCGATACCATATGCTTCGTTTTCGCTTTCCATTTTCCTCACAACGTGGCATCGGTGCCTGATCCAGAGCGCGCCCGAGAACCAACGGACTCACCAGTCATGCGCTTCAATTTGGGAGCCGAATCATTATTTTAGTTATCAGCACCCGCTGCCAGGTGTTCGATGCCTAAGAGCTTTTATAAAGATTAACTTTAAACTAGCTTTTAAAATTGTTTATTATAGAAAAAGAAGAGAGAAAATGCAACTAACTCTTATTCTTTTTTTTCTTTTTTTTGTGTGATTACACAGTACAACTCAGACACTCACAACGCACGCACACTCACCCCTATGAACGCACATACGCAAACCCTACTCCTATGAGCATCTTCGAAGACTGAGCCTCTTTACAAAACATAGAGAATGAAACATAAAACCCACATCATATTATTTTCTTTTAAAAGCTAGCAACTAACGCTTAGCTGACTCTACCTTTGGAGAAGTTCTAAATGAAAAAAATTCCTTGCATCAGTCTGAAGCATACACTATAGTCTATATGTGGTCTATGACATCTACTTCAACACGTAGACTACGTCCCATCAGTGTGAGGTTCGCGTCCTGTCATCTCGACATAATATTTTACCTTCGATGTACTTCTATTGAGTATCCTATTTGAGCTATACACATAAAATTCCAGTCTCGATTTAGTACCTTAGCCATGATCACTCGCGGAGCCACAGCAGGGCCAGCCTGGGCCCTGGCCCCCTCCTTGGCCCACGAAATTATCTAAAGATTGAGTAGCTTTTGAGCCCAGCCTACAGCCCATGCAACAATTCAGTGGGTGAGTGTAAGGAAATGAGGCCCTAAAAGCTACTAGGCAGATGCAAATTCACCACTAGCGGAGGCACTTGCCCATGTAATAGGAAGCCCGTCAAAACATATAGCTGCTCGAGTGCTCAGTGCAGTGGTGACCGGCTGACCGCATTACATCTGAATGTGCTTTGCTGCTCAGTCCTGCTGCTACCGCATTTTTTTGCCTTGCTGCTGCTGGCTCATGACTTATGAGATGATTTAGCACCTCAAGCCACGCAAGAGCAGGACTACGGGAGTAGATTGCAGTACTCAACGGTTGATTTTTTTGCTCGACGAGGTTGTGGTACTGTTCATGGCCCCCACTGGCCCATGATGGTTCTTAAATGGTGCGGATATTTCACATGACGAAAATGGTTCGGATTTGGACGGATACCGATTGGAAGCAGATTTAAATAGAGTTATAATACAAATTATAAATCGAGATGACACGATGTCACGCATAAACACATAATTATTTAACGATCAACAATAAAGAAAAGGGTGCAAAGGGTGGCTCGCAATTGTTATTTAACAATCGAGTGGATTATACCATATAAATATTTTCAGTTGATCACAAATTAAATTACAGGAGCTATAATTCTGAGTTAATGTGTGCATTATAGTAAGTTTTTTAAGGGAAAATTAAGGACTCGTAAGTATTCAGCCTGTTCGTTTCGCTTAACTGCGAACACTGTAGCAGCTGCAGAAACACTGTAGCAACTGCAGAAGAAATAACTGCGAACACTGTAGCTGCTGCAAAGCAGCGAGACGAACATGTTGATTTTTTGCTGATGTTCTCTCTCTTGATATTTTTTTTTTGAGGAAACTTCTCTCTCTTGAGATGCCGTGCATAGAGAAAGCCTGATCCTTCATGCTTACTAGTAAAAATGCACGTGCGCCACGCACGTGATCGAGAAAAATGCACCACTTGGCAGGACCTTTGTAGCATAAATTGAAATTCCAATGCATCTTTAGTGGAAGAAAGTATACCATGTTCGATTAAATTAACAACATGTGAAAATACACCACCTTTGAGATATAATTTGTTAATAATAGCATGCTCATTAAAGTGTACATTTATTAAAAATATTTACATCCATGTGATCCTTGTGATTTGGTTCCTTCTCACGGTTACTCTACAAGGATAATCTACACAGAAACATCATTTGATATGTGTGATGTATTAATGAAATCATACACTAATTAGTTAACACTTAACATGATAGACCTTTCAGGCTCCACCCCTTCACTTTCGCCGATTGAGATCACTTCTACTTAAAACCGTAATAAAAATCTATTTAAGTTAGTGAAATAATCTAGCTTGAATATTATATTCAGATTAGCATAGTAATAATCAGTACCCACAAGTAATTATGTATAAATGGCAATTCTAACCACATAACTAAATGCCTAATTCAGTTTTGATCTCTCAGCTAAATGAATCCATTTACTCATACCAATATATACCTTTCATCTAGTAGGAATGCAAACATGACATGAAAGCTAGTGTCACTTTATACCAGAGCAAGTCACTTTTAAATATAATATGTTTAGCTTAATCCCCCTGAAGGAAAACATCATACGTGTAATTTAAAAATGAAGCGCAATCTCATCTAGGACCAGCAAAAGAAAGAAATGCCTGGACAGCCTGTGGCAACCAAAATACTTTATATTACATCACCATTCAATCACTGATACACCAACAAACCATTTGAGTGTAACGCTAACAGACTGCCCTCTCATCACCAAAAACCTGCTTTTACTCATTTCATATTTAGAAATTTTCTGAAGAAAAGCAACATAATAAGAAGGCTGAAACCTCAATAAACGCAAGCTCTTTCTTATAATTTCTACCATGAACATCTCTTATTTAGAAGTGATTAGGCACCTGATTCAAACTACTATGCTTGCAGTATGTAGGAAATGGATATGGGCCATGGATGTCCTCATAGAAGTGGACATTTTTTCTGCCTCACCATCATCTTCGCCGCGCCACTAAGGCTAATGGATGCATGATCCATCCTTCAGAGTCACTCCTGTAACTCAAGCGGTGGTACATGAAGTGACCTAGCCACAAGATACCATCTGGAACCGCACTCACAAATCTGAATAGTCCTTGGAACTTGATCACCCAAAATGGCTGGAGTAGGCCATCGATGGCTTCATCACGCCGGAAGAAGAGGCCATGAGATAGTGAACCGTTGATACTCCTCCTCCTGCAAAAGTGTGGAACAAATCAAATCAATTGAAATTCACCAAAGAAATCCAATATTTAAATCATAGCAAGCAGATCTGGGCTGTGCACAAATGTTCAAAATTGGCAAGCAAAAACAACAATCAACTTATCAAAAAAATTGGCAACATAAATGTCCAGAATTAGCAAAGATGAGATACCTCACAAAGGTTATCCTGACCCTGCCATGGGGTTCCACAATTAAGTATATCCAATGGTGAGCTTCTGCAGCACAGCCCCAAGCTCAGCTGCCTCGTCCTTGTATTTCAAGATGTTGAAAGTTAAAATACCAAGAGTTAATATCAATAAGTGATAACAAGTGCAGGCAAGACTTTTTCATTAGATAAATCAAAATCCGTAAACCACAATATTCTTCTCATATATCAATTTTAGATCCTCACCATCAAGTTGTTGAAATGGGCAATGACCATCAGAACTGGTAATAACATATATTCTATCCGTTAAGTTACAGTGCCTTAAGCGTTATGTGGCAATAAAACAATCTCGAGGGCACTCCATAGTAACAATAGAACACAAGTTACACGACAACCAAAAATCAGAAATACCTAAGCTTCGGAGAATTTATACTTGCCAACTTGTGGAGAACACAGTTATTCTTCCGATAACACGTATTTCCAATAACAAGCTTGTAGCGTCCGATGGAGTCATGCGTCTATATCCCCAAGGGCTTCTGCTACTATTCTGTTTTGAGGCTAGCCTATTCTGAGCATCTGGTGGCCACAGAAGGTAACATTAGTAAGCATGTCAAGTTATTGTGCATATATGTAAAATGTTATACCATGAATTAGCTATGCATTACTAAATGAGGAAAGTACATCAGGAGAATCAGGATATAACAGCAGTAAGCTCCTTGAGTGGTATAACATGCATTTCATCTCAATATCTCATAGTAATGGAACATTGTGATTACCTGATTAGTATTGAGCATTCATCTAAATGTCTCTTCTGAATACTTTGATTGCCATGCGATTCGAAAATTAATAGATAAAACATATGTATTCTCCAATGCATGTCAAATGGCTAATTCATGATTCGAAAATTCATAAGATACAAGACTTCTATATTCTGAATTCTAACGATTCAGATCAAGCCAAGTCAAATGGTACCTGATTCTCTGCTGACACAAGTAGGAGAAAAGCATGTCAATTGTTCTCAGTAGGCTATGAAATGCTTCTAATGAGAACAAAAAAGTCCTCTGGCAAATGTATTTATTTGATGCTTTTTCGCAGTCCCATACTCAACGTGAGCCTACAGAAACAATCTCAAATGATCTACTTGATCTGCCAATGAAGATGAATAAAAAGACCATAAGGCCTAAACAAAGATAAACTTGCACTACGACCCAATCGTTGCAGTGGTGATTCCTCTGTCTAACTCCTCGGAAGCCTTGTCAATTTCGTCAAAAACCAACCACCTTGGCCATCCCGGCCTCCCCCAGCACCTGTAGCGAAGAAACAAAACACAATTGAATAATACTATTAATTTGGAAACCAAGCGAGCACTTAGTCAGCACTATTGGCCAATGCATCCAACCTTCGTGATGGCAGCCGTGAGAGTAGTTTTGCCGTGACCAACGTGCCCGATGGTGCCGACGTTCACATGGGGCTTCCTGCAACAGATTCATCCCGTAAAGCGAATAAATTTCAAAATTTACCTCAACTTTGGTCTGCCGATTCTTCAGGATCCTCTCCTGAGCCTCTTTCAGGGCTTCCTCTCTCCACCTCTCTTGTTGCCTCAATAGTCTTGCCCTGCTTTTATCATCATCAGCTATATGGTGATTCTTTGCCTCGCATGATTTGCCTATGCTCTGTCCATCAATGGTGTGGGATGAATAATCTGCATAAGCCACCTGCCCATACCAACATACAACACAAATCTCACGGTAAAAGATTGGAGCTTTACCTTAATTTTGCTCTCTGAGCTCTTCTTCTGAAGCTGCTTCACTGCCCCCTGGATCACCCGTTCCTTCTCCAATTCCTGTTTTGCCTTGGTAGAACTTCCCTTCTCCTTTCCGCCTGGCTCCTTGCCTCGCTTCTTCTCCTTCAAAGATGCTTCCTTCTGATCCTCTTCTCCCTTCTTTACCCCCTTCTGATCCTCGTCTCCCTTCTTCTGACCATTTCCCCCTTTCTTGCCCCCCTTCTTGCGGAGCTGGATACTTTGCCTCTTGTCAGGCATTTTCGAGGGACGGCCTCTCAAGTTCTTCAGCGGTGGAAGCGGCGGCGTGGGCGCCGGCAGCAGCGGCGGCTGGCCGGCTGCTTGCAACCCTAAGTTAGAAGCTAAAACCCTCTCCCCTCACCGCCCTGAGCTCACTCTGTCCCCTCCGTCTCGAGTGCTTTGTGAGCTGAGAGAAGAAGAGTGCGTGGCTGCGTGTAGTGGGGGTGTCAGATTCTCATGGGCCATTGGGCCGTTTTCTTTAGCCTAGAAGTTGTTTGAACTGATTGTAATAAGTTCTACAGGTATACCTAGTGATGGCCAAATAGGCCGGGCTAATCGAGCAGGCACGAAACACGTATTTTTTTTGCCTGACACGAACCCGGGACGGCATGATCGAATTACGGGCTGGGCTGGCCCGGCACGTACCATCGGGTTAGGCTTGGGCCGAGAAGCAAGCATAGCCTGACCCGATTAAGTTTTATCAAATATGTTTTTTAGTTTCTATATGCACAACTAGTAGTCTTAGTCTAGTAGTAAGTGGATTTCTTCTTTTTATTTCTAGGGATTCTTTATTAGAGCAACTCCAACAGTTTTTCAATAATCTGCCTCCCAATATCCTTTATTGGGAGCCTCTCAATAAGTTTTGGCCATCGAATTTGACGAGGTGGATCCTAAAGCTTCCCCTACCTGCGCGCCACTGTCGAGGTTTTGAGCTCGATAGTTATTTGTGTGGTTGCTTAAGGATCAAGAACACGATGGTACACGGCACACCAAGGTTTGTCCTGGTTCGGACCGCCAAAGGGTAACACCCTACGTCCAGCGTTGGTATGGTATTGATCAGAGAGTTTTTCTGTAGGGACTCTAGCCGCTTTATATATCTAGGGGTCTAGGGTTACATAGAATCTAACTTAGGGGGTGTTCGTTTCCCTCCCCTCTAAAATTTAGACCTATCACATCAAAGAGAATCTTATTATTTAAGAATACTAAATAAAGTATAATGACAAAACTTTTTTACAAATAGATACATCTTTATGAGACGAATTCAATGAGCTTAATTAATCTATGTTTTACTACAGGGATGCTAGGATGCTACAGTAACCATCGTCTAATTACGGCTTAACTACCCTCATTAGATTCGTCTCGCGAATTAGACCAGGGGTCCTGCAGTTAGTTTTATAATTAATACTTTTAAATGACAAGATTCTTTTTGTTTAGACCCCACTAAATTTTAGACCCCATGCAACGAACACCTCCTAGTCGGTTACATCATTGTTTTCCTTGCGATACAAGTCCGACTCGGTTTATCTTGAGTCGAGTGACCCAACCGACCTCAAGTCTGATGGGTCACCTGGGCCTAATTGAAAGTATCCGACTACTCTTATGTGAAGTACTCGGCCTTCGACACTAGACGAGAGCTCGACCGCGAGCAATAGCTGCCAGACAATCAAATTGTGTCGGGAAGAGAACGGAGGCGGAGACACGTTTCTTTCAGGCTCTATTTCAGCCACTAATGGCGTGTCAAAGTGAATGTGACGGCAAAATGTTGTTCCATGAACATGACGCAAACTTGACTGACTCGTTTCGTGACTTTGTGCTACAAAATGACAGGAGCCTGCACCAGCATGGACGACTCCGGGCATGGTTGCAGGCTTGCAGCAGATGGAACTGAGCTTCCGGCGTCCGAACAAGCGGAGTTTGCCGTTGTCTCCCTCCAAATCACCGGTGTGCGTTGACGTGGTCTTCGCCGGTATCTGTATCTTGTCACTTAACAGTGGTTGGCGATGCACGTCATCGCCGTCGCGGACATGCTGTAGCGTTCAAAGAGTCAAGGGCCGTTTCGAGACAGACCGGTCCGAGAGGTGTCCCATCTGTGCAAACCCACCATCCGTGGGCTTGCCGCCCATCATCATTCACGACCTGCTTGCTTGGTCCCTGGGGGCGGCAAAACCCGAGCCAAAGCCCTCGCCGCCGTCTCTTCAGCCTATGGAGGCGGCGGACGAGCCACGAGCCGATGAAGCCGCTGCCGCCCGTCACGCAGACGAGGCCGGCACGGGCACCCCCAGCGCTGTCCCGGGCCGGATCCATGTCGTCGTTGACTTAGGGCGCCCTGACTGTCTGCCGCTCTACGCTCCAAGGCACGAACGGACGCACGCAGCACGAGCTGGCACAGCAACGGCACACGTGATGTGGAGAGAGTGCCGAGTGGCAGTTTGCGGCTGCTGTCGAAAGGTTCTTCCAAAGGTTCCTGCAATGTCTAGTGAAGCGCTTTCTTTCTCTTTTGACTGGTCGTCAAGCGCTTACTATTAACAAGGAAAACATGGATTCTAACAGGCACTTTAATTTCCCAATTAGCAGGAGTAAAACAGGGATCAAGGTAAATAATCCGCCATGCTCTTGAAGAATCAGCGAAGCAACATAGAAGAACAAAATAGAAACAGAATATGAAGGACCAAAGAAATATTTTATTTAGAACACCAATATTCTAGTTACCACAGTGATCAGTGAGCACACAAGAAACAGACCAAAGGCATCATACTGAACGCATAATGGTGCCTCAATAAAAACATGCCACTGAGGAATAGGTTACATTTTGAACAGGTGGCTATAAGAAACTGTCGTCTTAATTTTTCAGGCTTGACATGGTTTCAGGTACTTCTCGTACGCTTTCAGCAGGGGCCATGGCGTAACTCTGAATGCAGAAGTTCCTCAAGGGGGGTAGCCCATACAGCGTCCCAAAAACAGGAGGAAATGTCAGTGTTATGCACAAATTCAGTTCCCACCATGCTTCGCATGTTCTGAAGAATACAAAGACGAGGCCAACATATGCAAGGAGTTGAAAAGCGAAGAAGAAATTCTGCAAAACAGTAGAAAGCAAAAAGGGTTAGTATCATAAACAAACTAAATTGCATCTGTCCAAAAGAAATCACTTCCATATAATGGCCAGGGTGCAAGGGAAACTATCAATACCGATCTATGCAGCACATGTGCTAGGGTTCAAGAGGCTTACAAAGGACCACTTGATGATACAGGCCAATACAGTGTCCGTGACGACGAGATTTCGATTCGCCGCCTCCCGCTTCCTCGACTTGGAGCGCTTCTTGCCGCCTCCTTTGCCTCTGTCTTTGTCGGACACGTCGTAGACCTCATTAACATCGAGTGGATCTGAGATGGCGCCCATGCCCTCCGCCGTCAACTTCTCGCCCTCGCTTGTTTCCTTTTTCGCCGTCTTCTTGAAATTGATGTCTTCGCAAGAAGAACCTGATGTTTCCGGGCTAGGAGGGCGGACTTTTATCGCTGGGCTTGGACGAGACTAGGGGGCGTCCAACTCGGCCTTCTATTTTCGTTGTTTCCGACTCGGGTCAACTCGTCAATTCATACTCAGACTCGATCCACGTCGTAGACCCGATAATTTTCGGAACAGAGACCCAATCCAATCGCTTCTCTTGATTTGACATCTAATCTGCGCGCTTCTCTTGATTTGACATGCTTTCGGAATCTCGTATTATTCTAGAGAAATCCGCGCGTTCGATCCGTTATTCCGAAGAAATACGTGTGTCCGATCTCTTATTCCAAAAGACACGTAAACATATATTCTTTGAATAATTCACCAAGCTCGAGCTTGTTGATAAATAAATGTAGTATCCAGTTTAGAAAGAAAAATACCAGGACAAAATATGAAAATTAGGACAGGCATCCTTTCATCCTTAACACTTTTATGTGAACATATATTTTCTGGGATCAACCGCTATGTACACGTTGCATCTCTCTTTTACGAGATACGTTGCATAGGACATCTCAAAATTCACTATCCTATGCAAATACTATACAGATTGTCCTATGATGCTCCGTAAAATACCAAATTAACGTCCTCAAGTACTGTGCCACTGCAGTGAAACCACAAACCATTTCAGGGTAACTATCTTTGAGTGCCTATACGCATTTTACCCGCAGTTCTATCTGCATTTTGGCCCCACTCCAGTGTCAATGTTCCTATTTATCTAGTTCAGATATCTGATCGATGTCAAGAATAACATCTCTTGATCCTTCTGGCAACGGAGGCATGCCTATCGATGCTGGCAGTGGCAAGGATGCAGTGGCTTCTACTCCTGCTTTTGCTTCTGTTTTTGCTTTTGCAGCTGCTACTTCTGCTTTTGCCCTAGCTGCCGCTGCTTCTGCTTCTGCTTTTGCAGCTGCTACTGCTCCTTCTTTCTCGGCTGATGCTGTTGCTGTTGCTTCTATCTCTGATAGATGTAACAGAGAGGCAGTGTCTGCATCTTGTGGCACTGATGGAAGTGCTTTTGCCGCCCAAAGCCATTTCGATGAAACTTCATGCGGCAGCTTTTTATCCTATCATTTGAAAGGTAAACTGATGAGTCATGTTTGTGAATAAAATAAAGAGGGTACAGAAAATGCACTTTTCTCGATAAATAAAAACCAAAGACAAAAGTTATCATAAAAAAAATATACAAGGTCCATAATTGAAGAGAGATGGCGTTTATCTTATGAATCAGCATATTAAAAGTTGATATAACTTCGAGAAAGAATTGTTAACAAGAAAAACTCACCTGTGTACCTTCACATGCAAAACTCCATATGGTCACAACAACGATTACAGTAGTAACCCAAGCAACCTTGCCTCGCAGGTCTTTAACAACTAAAGGAGCTAATGCGAGCAGGCTCAAAACTTGCAACAGCTTCCTTGTCTATCATTCAAGGAGAAAAAACAATAATTAAATCAATCATAACTTAAAGAAAATGACTATCATTTGAAACAGTTATAGTTATCTAACGAGTCAATCATAATTGCAAATAGATATCAATTATACCCAATCCAATTCAAATCTATCATTTAATAATGTTTAATCCGTATCTTCCAAATCAAATATAACTTATTAACAGTCCTCAATCATTTAAGAAGCAATGATGGTTACCATAAGAATCAACTATCTTTGAAAAAGAACTTTCATTAAGAAGAACACACCTGTGCATTTTTGCATATGAACCTCCGTATTGTCATAAGAACAATCACAAGAAAAGCCCAAGTTACATCTTCGGGCAGGATCTCAAAAATCACAGTAATTGCTGTTAGTAGGCCCAAACTGTAGATAAACTCACAAACAACCATCACTTTGGCAGCTGACAATAAGTTTCTCTGGTGCTCAGCGGCATGTGTGAAGCAAACAGTCACCACACCAATGGGAAGAAATATAAATGGAAGTGCCAGAAGTAGAGATTTCATTCGAGTTGTGAGATGCTTGAATTCTTTTTCACACAGATGAGGAACTGATGCGGCAAATATGTTGACTGCAGTGACTGTAGATATGCAAGTATTTGATACAGCCTTTGATGCGTGAACCAAAGCCTACAAATAAATGGCAATGTGTCATTTACCAACACCTGCATGCAGCTGTCAATTATTGAAAAAGAGTGGGAAAAACTGCGTACTTTGTTCCTTATAGGAAACATCTTCTCTGTGTAGCAGCCACGCCTTCTTTTGCGGTCGTCACTGTCGCTATCCTGCCAAGAGACAATATGCTCAAATTAACAAAATATCCTATTCCACCTATATCAAGCTAAATAAAATCTAAAGAAACATCGAATAATATACAGGAGTATTAATGAATACATTGGTCATTTCCTCAAAACAATAGGTAAGACCATGAATTCAATGATAACTTTGCTGACGGAGTTAACAACATTAGCATCAAAGGGTGGGGGTAGCTTTCTAACAAAAGAAAGTGCAATGTTGCTTAGTATCACGATGATCACCTGAATGAAAAGTACCATACACTCCATCACTGGAATGAGGACTGAGCTCACACTTAAATTACGTCCTCACAATTGACGGTATTTCCAATTCTTAACCATTTGCTACAATATTAGCCTATTTTGTCCAAAATGAAATGGTATACAAGGATTTTTTTTAAAAATATATATATATACTGCAACTGGTAGTACCAAGTGCCAATACTTGTTTTTCTCAGAAGTGCATGTTAGAGAACAAAAGTCTAGGTAGGCAGTACCAGGAAAATCAGGTTATACAAGGAATTAAAATATGGACAAAATTTACAAGCTAAACACTTCAACTACACAAGTGATGTCAGGATCTGCAGAATTAAGCGACACGAAAAATAGTAAAACGGCATCTAAATAGTTTTATTTAAATCTTCCTGTTAATTACATTGGTGAACAAATGGTATAATACTTATAGATAATTTAACACCAGTAGCACAAGTTAAACCAATAATATAAATGTTTAATTATAGAACTTAAACCCTGCACATTACCAGGGTGGAGTTACACTATACATGTGAAAAACATAGTTCATTACAACACCTGCTATTGCAAATTAGCAACAATGAATATGGGCGCGCCAGATGAATGCACCTACACCCTATAAATGATTGTATAAAGTTGGCAAACTCCTTGCAAATCTGTTTTTGCCGGGCACAATAGACACATCTGCTCAGTAACAACATAAGGAACCCCCAATGTTCCTCAAAGCCTACCCAGCCTGACAGCTTTAGTTGAATGATCTGATCCCGAAGCTAGCTTTCTACTAAAATTGCTATGACTGGCCAGTTGTACCATCCCTGTTGATTCAACAACAAAAGCAATAACGACTGATTCGAGGAATATTTCCATCCACTCGCGGGTGCTGTGTTCTCAATCCTTCACACCAGATGCATATGGTGTTAACCAAAGGACATGAGCAAAAACTATAATGCTGGAACAACGTGCACATAGTCCAAATTTTCCAACTAACTGACTCTGATCCGCAAGCCTTAGACGAGTTTACCTATCATGCTAGCCCCTTCGGAAGCAGACTAATACAGAAAACGATGACCACATGGTGCATGTTTAACCATAACACCCCACGTGTAGATACAAGGCACTGAGTAACATATGGCCACAAGAAGTTAGAGAGGAGGAGGGAAAATGTTAGCTTACAGAGGAAGTTACGGGCTCGTGAACAGGCTGGATGTTGCTATCGCTTTCCTCGCGCTCAGTGGCCGCTTTTCCGAGCTTGTTGTAAATGCGCATCCTTGCCAAGATCTATCATTATGGCAACAATGATGTCAATCTTGGGCATGAATCACAAAATTATGAACAGTAAAACCATGTATAGAAAATTCATTTCAGGATATATAATTCAAAGGGAGGCAACCATACAGATCAGTTATAACTAATAAACAATCAACTTTAGGATCCAAACCGTTTGTAAAGCAGTTATGGCAATCTCATACATCTATTATAACTCAGAAACAGAAATGTCATAGATTCACACCTTTGGATATTTAAAAAGGACGCTCCATACAAGCAGTAGAACAGAGCAAGCAACCGCTGCTGTGGTAAAGATGGTCTTTTCTGAAGAGACTTCAAAAATCATGGCTACTATGGTCAGCAGCCCAATTGTGAGAACTCACAAAGAACAAGCCCAGCAGCAAAAGGCAGCAAGTTGTACTGGTACTCTGCCACATGCGTCCACCCAACTACCATCATAGCAAGTGGAACAAATATAAACGGCAGAGATATCAGTAGTGCCTTTTCCCCAGTTGCAAGAGGCTTCACGTTTTTCCATGAAAGAGGTATTGTTGCCGCAAATATGCTCAACCCTGTAACTGTGGTTGCGATGACATTCGAAGTTGCCTTTAATAACTGTATGAATGCCTATGGATCAACAAGAACATGTTATTCACCTTCATGCAGTAGCTAATAGCTGTAGAAGAATAGATAAACTACCTTCTTCCGGACTGGAAACAGCTCCTTTATGCGCAGGCCACTTCCTTCTCCATCCCTGCCAATGCCTCCGCCATCGCTATCCTGAAAAGAGACAACAACATGTAGCTTAATAAGCTAAAATTATGGATACAAAGAAAAGCAACACATGAACATAATGGGCCCAAGGGTATTTGGCCCTTTCTTAAGACTATAATAAGATTAAACAGAAACTTTCGCTGGCAAAAAAAATATTAGCTAAATGGAACCAAACCATACATCGGCAAGGATTAACAGCAATAAGAAATGAAAGAGAAGGTGAAATGATAACAGGTATCTTCCTGTCAGGAACCTGACATTCCACCTCATGTCCTCAAATGCATCTCATCATCATAACAATATATATACTATATACCATCTACGAACAAAACTAAGGAACTGAATTACTTATAAACAAACAACATAGAGGTAACAGCAGACGGGTGAAACACGGAAACATGCGTTAAACCAGTCCTAAAACCCTGCGTTAAGCCCAGCATACAAAATAATACTTGTAACCTGCAACGCAACGCTCATACACAGACATACGCATCCACCCACCGACGACCGCGAGCGAGCGCGCACTCACCCGAACCAGCAGTTAACGCGAAATGATCGTCGGCAGAAAACCCAAGTAGCAGAAGTGCAGAACAAGTTCAAAAGCTGAATAAGACGAATCAAAGCCGCCAAACCTAGATACAATCACCCATGGAAGCATGGAGCTACAAACATTTGCAATAACCTAAGGGCGCATCGGATTCGCGCTCCCGCGACCGCGAGCACTGAGAGGATACGGAGAGGGGGGCGAAACCGGAATGCTAGTTACCGAGGAAGCCATATCGGTAGAACGGAAGGCGGCAAGGGGAGGCGCTCGACCTCCCCTCCCCGTCGGCGGCCGCAGCAGCAAGAGGCGCTTGCCGTCTCCTTCCTCGACGGCGACGGCGGCGGCAACGGGCTCGCCAGGGAAGCAAATGGCGTCGCCTGCGGCGAGAACCCGTCCCACTTGTGTTTTCACGGCCACGCGTCGGCCTAAAAGCGCGGCCCGTTATCCTCGGTGGGCTTTTTCTGGGTAGGCCTTATGGATCTGGCCCAGGGCCAGGCATAGTTCCCTACCTCCAACTTCAAATGGTGCAACGAGGCATCAGACAGACGTATCGTATTTCTCGTGTTTCTAAGACAAGATTAGCACTTGTTCCTCCGTAGTCGGAACCATATACTGAGTTCGTTGTATTGTCTCCCTTGATTTTCAATTGAAAACAAACATGGGGTGCCTACAGTAGCTAGTATTACCTGTCAGCTGCTACTTTATTGTGCACACAACGTAGCGAAATTCTGTTTAAGAAAAATGGCACATACTTTTATCTTATCCTATAACACTTAGAAAGTATTAATTATGAGTACAAAATGGACAATTAATCTAGATAAGTGCTTTGCTCCTAAAGCAATCCACGGTGTCCCTAATGGATTTGTCGATTGGAGTGAAACGAACTCCCAAGTTGATCAACTTCTTGGAGGGATCCTTCGCCCTCACCACCCAGTCTTGTTTGTCCTCCTGAATTCTGATGTGGAGAAGAAGAAATGAGCAAAGCAAAAAAAAAAAAAAAAAGACTATTAATTTCATGGATTAAGGATTGCTTTTTCTCGAATATTGATAACCTTTGGACTGGGAGCTCTGGGTAAAGATCAGCAACTTTATTGGTGAAGTCAATCATTCGATCAACGGACTCCATGCATAAGTGGCGTCCCCGCGCCGACGGGTTCTCATACAGCACCATCAGAGAGTGTGCCACGTCTCTGACATCAACGCAGCCCATGTAGACGTCGTCCAGGTCGATCCTCTTCCCTGCGTGATTTTGCACCCTATTAAAAGGTAGAGTATACAGTAGACACCAAAGATAACTGTGTCGTGTTTCCCCATCCATGTGTTGCATATCTTCAACTCTACAAAAGATAAAGCTACATGACCGACCTTCTAGAACCTGTAGGAGCAGATGGAGGCTAACATTCACCGTTGGCGTCAACATTGGGCCAAGCACCATCCCTGGATTGAGAACAACCAGCTGCAACCCCTCCTTCGCGGCGAATTCCCATGCCGCCGTCTCTGCCATTGTTTTGGAGACACCGTACCAAAACTGAAACACAAAGAAGAAATTAGCACACGCATGATCCAAAGTGTCCGCTTGTTACAGGTTTGCCACTACAAGCAAAACTGGTCATCTGGCGTGCGCGCCTAGACTTTAACGCTTCTAGAATCAACAGGCAGGGCCACCCAAAAGGTCACGGTTACCAACTCTGCAGTACCTCGAGTTTCTTGAACAGTTCAACGTCGGACCAGGAATCCTCATCTATGACCTTGTCCGCAGGCCAGTTAGGATTGGGTATCATGGCCGCCTGCGACGACATGAGCACCACACGGCTGACTCCAGAGTCTTTCGCGGCACGGAGGACACTGAGCGTGCCCTTCACCGCAGGTTCCAGCAGCTCCTTCTGCGAGCAGTCAAGCACGCAGCAGATCATCAGTTCAGCATGCAAAGGTTGCCTGCGCAAGTGGGTTGTGCAGAAAGAATTGCCTCGGTATCCTGTGCCTTCAGAATCATAGGTGACGCGACGTGGAAGACGCCGCGGGCGCCCTCCACCGCAGCCTGAATGGAAGCAGGGTCGAGGAGGTCCATCTGGAACAGCCGGAGCCGCGTGTCCGCGCCGTCCATGCCCAGCAAGTGCTTCGTCTCGCCCTCGTCCTCTGCCGTGAGAACGAGCGCTCAAGATGCTTGGCTAAATCAAAAATCAAGGGAGCCCATGGATGCGAACGAAATTGCTATTGAACGGAGAGAAGAAAGAGGAGGGAGGGCATGTTACGGAGGTTCTTGACGGTAGCGTGGACGGTGTATCCGCGGTCGAGGAGGCGGCGGACGAGCCACGAGCCGATGAAGCCGCTTCCGCCCGTCACGCAGAGGAGGCCGCCACGAGCAGCGCCGGCGGTGTCCCCGATCGCGGCCATCTCCTCCTGCGTCGCCGGCCTCTGCCTGCTTGCTTGCCGCACTTCACACCGAGTGGAAAGAAGTCACCAAACAAACGTACGAGTCGGCAGTGACGGACGGCACTGCACCACCGACGGGGGAAGAGACGGGCACAGTGACGGATTGCACGTTTAGCGTTTGGCGCATTGCGCGACCAGACTGACCAGTAGGCGAGAGCGCGACCGCGAGCAATTGCCGCCACACAATCATTTGTGTCCGGAAGAGAACGGAGGCGGAGGCAGTGAGGCACGTTTCAGGCTCCGGAGGCACGTTTCAGGCTCTATTTCAGCCACTCCCCTATGGCGTATTGTCGAGGGATGCCGAATGAATGTGACGGAAAAATGTTTCATGAACGTGACGCAAACTGGACTGACTCGTTTCGTGACTTTGTGCTACAAAATGACAGGAGCATGTGCACCGGCATGGACGACTCCGGGGCATGGTTGCCGCAGATGGAGCTGAGCTTCCGGAAGCCGTACCGCCGCTGTGCGTTGACGTGATCTGGCGATGCACGTCATGGCGGTCGCGGGCATGTGTAGCGTTCAAAAAGTCAAGGGCCGTTTCGAGATAGACCGCCGGCCCGAGACCTGGCCCATCATCGCTTTGACGGCCTGCTTGGTCCCTGGGGAAGCAAAACCCAAGCCAAAGCCCTCGCCGTCATCCCTCCCCCTCCCCTCCTCTCCGGTCCTCACCGCGCCGCTACTCCAGGGAGACGCCGCCGCTCTCCTTCCTGAGCTGCACCCGCCCGTCGGCCAGCGCCCGCCGCCTCCGCTCCTCCGTGCCTCGCCTTACGCTGCCACGCAGCGACCTGCACGCGCCCCTCCCGACCCCTTTCGCCGCGCCGCCAGCTTCCCGCCATGCCGTCGAAGAAGACAAAGAAGGCGGCGCGAGTCCCCGCTGGGGAAGAGACCGAGGGATCCCGTAAGCTCCTGGCCTTCCTTCCTTCGTCTCTCCCGACGTTCCTCCTTCCTCTTTTGTTAGGGTTGCTTACAGCGAGTTGTACTGCAAACCAGCGGTTGTTCCAATTGGGATGAAGCCGATTAGGTGTTAGCGCATAGTTTCTGGAAATATGTCTTCATACCTGTTTGCTTATGATTAAATGCTATGTTGTAGTGATAATTTTTTGATGTGTTGTAATGCTAGCGCCACTGAATAAAACACCATGTACACTATTTAGATGCCTGTCATGTCATTGATGTGAGCTCTTTATTTCTTTCCAGCATTGGTAAAAATCAAGGAGTCTGGAGGTTCTGATTTACTGGACAATACAAACGCCGCTGGTCAAGTCAGTGCTAAGAAAAAGGAAAGTGCAAAGAAAAAAGAAAGGGGGAAGAAGAGAACATCATCTGCTTTGGATTCTACTAATGGTGAGACATGTCCTTGTTAAAGTTAAACCAGTACATTGTTAGTTTGGAAATCTGATATTACTGCAAGGGTAGAAAAGCTGATATTATATCATGCTCTAATATTCTAAACTATGAACAATCAAAGTTAATGGAACCCAATCTTTTTATTGACTGATAACTTATGCATTTTGTTTCAGACACAGTCAATGAGGGAAATCCAGAGTATAACCTTGATGAACCTACCATGGAGGAAAAACTAGCAACTCTGAATTTGATCAATAGAAATGCTGAGAATAATGCTACTCAAGAGCAATCACTCTCCATGGCACCACCGAGTGCAGATTCAGTCAACATTTTGCTGAAGCAAGCTCTTCGTGCTGATGATAATGCAGCATTGCTGAATTGCTTGTTCAACAGAGATGAAAGGGTATTCCTTTTTTTGGTTCTGCTGTGTTTCTAGTCTGCTTTGAACTTCATATCTGTTATCCATAGTTCATTGTGTTTGATAAACTTCAGTTTGGCTCATACTAGTCTATCTGATCTCTATTTCGCTCACACTGCACCTGTTCCGCTTATTACAAGGTCTTCATTTCACTGTAAATGCGATCATTATTAGAATAACTTACTCTTCTCTCATTATTACACTGCACCTGTAAGGGATGGGTAATGGTTTCGTTATGAATTGGGTGCATAAGTGCTCTTGAATAACTTGCTCTTCTCTCTGTTATGAATTGGGTGGTCCAATTTTATCAAGGATGGTTAATCTCAGCCTGATCATTGTAAGGGATGGGTAATGGTTTCGTTGGTCGATTCTTCTTGTTAGTTCATGTTAAAGATTTTTACTTTGTATTAATTATGAATGAAATTTGCTTAAAACAAACTCTAATTGAACCCAAAATTACCATAAGGCTTGTTTGGTAAACGATAAGGAAAGGGATCGTTAATCCTTGTATTTTCTGAAGTTCGTGAAATAATCAATCTGTTATTGACAGGCATCAAAGATTTCTCTATGTGCTGAAGTTCTTGAAATATTCAATTTTTTATTGATTTCTTATTAATATGGAAGTTTAGTAGAATAAAATAGTACCTTCTCATTTATCATATTCTTACCACTTGTGCACAGGTTATTTCTAAGTCCGTATCACTCCTAACACCAGCAGATGTTGTGAAGCTTCTCAAGTTCTTTGTGTTGCAAGTACAATCCAGGTAAGATTGTATGTAGATATTGTGTCATCACTTTGTTCTGTATGCATTACATGCATGTTGACGTATTACCATGATATGTTGAATGACTCTGGTTTTGTAAATTATTTATGTAATCCTATGAGGTAGCCTTTTTGTTTCTTCCAAAGCTGGTGGATGCTGTTAATAGTCATTTTGTAACACAAGGATGGTTTTTTTTTTTTTTTTTTTTTTGAGAGACCAAGGCACTTCCTCTTCATTAATCAGCTAGATTACAGACATTCTGCATATAGCGTAGCAAGAACTGAGGGGTTTGTGCAACCCAGCTACTATCTAGCCTATTGAGCGTGGCTTCCTTGGCGCAAGCATGTGCAGCCGAGTTCGCCGAACGCTTTACATAAATCAACTCAAAAGAGGAAAATGACAAGCTAAGTTCTTGGATTTCCACTAGAATCGCCATGGCTTCTGAGCGAGAGGAGTTTCTGGACTTCCATAAGTCGACCAGCACCTTTGAGTCTGTCTCCACAATGACTGGGCCTCGGGAGTGGTCTAAAACCAGTCGGATGCCATCCCGGCATGCTTCCGCCTCTAAACCTTAAGGGAATACCATTTTTAGAGACAACATGCTTTTATGTATCTCTGTTTTTCTGTATTTCTTCAGTGCTGTAAATGTAATTCGTGTTTACAAAACTACTTGTCAAGGAATGTCTTGATGTAGTACCGTTGTAACTGGATTATCCTGGTTTCTCAAAGGATGCTAATTCTACACAAATGTCCTTATTTTAGGTGTCAATCTCAATTTTTATAATCAACATTCAACACAAATTTTTCTTTTTATTGATACCTTTCCTTCCTCAGGGGCGCTGTACTGGTCTGCTTGCTCCCATGGCTGCAAACTTTACTAAGTCAGCAC
Organism: Eragrostis curvula; assembly: GCA_007726485.1. Classification (NCBI taxonomy): domain Eukaryota; kingdom Viridiplantae; phylum Streptophyta; class Magnoliopsida; order Poales; family Poaceae; genus Eragrostis; species Eragrostis curvula. The sequence continues at coordinate 26,221,299 of RWGY01000009.1, read as the reverse complement.
ATGAGCAGCATAGTGTCACAGGAGTCTTCTCTGCAATTGCTCAACTCTCTGTACCAGGTTAGTAATTATTTTTTTGCCTGCACAGGGAACTAAGTGACCCTGTAGTGGGTGAAGATTATTCCAATGGTACCTGCTGTCATTAAGAAGTTATAAAGCAAACCTTATGGAAGTCAGATAATATAACATATATCTTAAAAAAAGCTCAGCATGCCAGCACTTCCTGATGGTTTAGTGATGCGTCATTACTACATAAGATCATATTGCCCTGAATCCAATATCAGGCAGTGCAGCCTTTTTCATGTGCTAACTGCTAATCCGGGCATCTTAATGTTTTTTTTTTTGGGTGTGCGTGTGTTTGTGCACGTACACGCTTGAATGCGGTGACACATGACAAATTTAAGCCATGTTTACTGTTGGATACTGATGTTACTGGCTGCAATATTTTCAGCTTATTGATGCAAGAACATCAACATTCAAGTCAGCCCTTCAACTGTCCACCACTCTAGATTACCTATTCAGTGATGTAAGTTTCCTTCATCTGAAAGCGTGATCATTTTAAGCAGTGCAATTGATCCAATTATTCTGGTCCAGGTTGCTGATGATGAGGGTGATGAGGAAGAGGTAATGCCACCTATAATTTATGAGGACAAGGACACTGATGAGGAGGAGTCTGATTTTGATGCTATGGAAACTGATGGAGAGGCTGAAGAGCTGGGGGATGTTACTGATGCCTCTGAGCATTCAGATGCAAGTGAGATCATGAGTGACTAATTGACTTGTACTCTGGGCAGAGCTTTCAAATGTTAACCATCACCATAAGTTGGAATTTGCAAAGCTCATGATGAACTGGCATCTGAATTGAATTGTTAGGTCAGCACGTAGTAGAACTGTAGAAGCTTGGAGGAATGTTGTAGTATTCATGTGTTCGACGGGGAGTTTGTACTTTGTGAAGCTGCATAGCATCTAATGCTACACTATATTGATATGTTTTGATTGGTTCGAAAAAATATATATTTTGCTTACAAGTGAATGTTTACTGGAGCTGAGAAGTACTGTGAAACCAGTTGAGCAAATATAACTCAAAGATGGAGTATGCCACGCGTGGAAGGCGAGGTATCTGGGCTCGACTTTTTCCTTTTGGGCTGTAGCGGGCTAAGAGGTTTACGAATCAGACCTTGCTTGTGGTTTCAATTCAAAGACAAAAACTCTGTATATTGCCTTCAGAGTAACTGAAGCTTTATCCCTTTCCCTTTCCACTCTGCTGTACTGTATATTGCCTTAGCAAGTTCAGAGTAACTGAAGCTTTATCCATTTCCCTTTCCACCCTGCTGTAAACCATTATACAACAGATTATTCATCTGGTAGAATTTTTTTTCATCAGAAACTGCATTATGTTGGGTTCGTGCATCTGAAACTGCATGGATTTATTCATCTGGTAGAATTTTTTTCAGATGCTGAAGGCGACATCCAGTTTCTTCACAAGTTAAAATGAATCAAGAATCAACCTACCAGTTCACTGCTAATCGACACAAAGTACATCCATTCAAAAATAAAAAACGAGACATGTGAAATGAGAGCTTCACTATAGGTACCGACTCAAGTGTATGTATTTCCAAGGCATATTGACGTGGTTTCTATACAAAGACAACAACTCTGTACTCTCCAGTTCAGAGCAAGACCTTCTGGCAAGAGCAGTCTATTCACCGTGGCATTTTATTTAGAGCTAGTAAACCATTATACAACAGATTATCCAGCACGTACATGTCCACACGCTAGATGAGTCCTTTGCTCTTAAAGCAATCCATGGTGTCGCTGATGGTTTTCTCAAACGGGGTGAAACGAACGCCCAAATTGATCAGTTTCTTGGAAGGGTCCTTCGCCCTCACCACCCATTGCTGTTTGTCCTCCTGGATTCTGATGCAAAAAACAAGAATTCAGCAAATGAGGTGAGCGTTGCATCTACAGTAACAGAAAGGTAATGTACTTTAGAGATGTTTCACCTCTGAACAGGGAGTTCAGGGTAGAGATCAGCGAGTTTATTGGTGAAATCGACCATCCGTTGAGAGGATTCCAGGCACAAGTGACGTCCCTGTGCTGATGGGTTCTCGTACAGCGCTATCAGAGACTGCGCCACGTCTCGGACATCGACAGAGCCAATGAAGAATGCATCCATGTCAAAACTCTCGCCTGGAAGATTCAACTCTTTAGAACTAAAAATTGCCACAGCTGCGTGCGAGACGGTGATGCAGTAGATGACTGACCTTTGAGAATCTGCAGGAACACATGGAGGCTAGCTGTAATCGATGGTGTCAAAGTTGGGCCCAGCACCAACGCTGGATTGATCACCGCCAACTGCAACCCCTCCTTTGTGGCGAAGTCCCAAGCAGCCTTCTCCGCCTCTGTTTTTGATACGTTGTACCACAGCTGCATGCGAGAGAGATAACATTAGCAGAATCCTGAGACACGGTATGCAAGTTTGAGCGTGAATATATATGGCAGTAAGTATGGAGCTAATCAGCTAAGCTAAGCGAGGCTAAGGCTGCTTGCCCTTGATCAAGTGCTGATGTTCTGTGTTAGAAAATCTGGTTCGGATGAGCACAACTTCTCAGCAGCACTGCGAGGAGTTTTCAGTCCTTGTCAGTACCAACAACATGAACTGTGTACCTGAAGTTTCTTGAGGAGCTCGACGTCGGCCCAGCAGTCATCGTCAACGACTTTATCAGCAGGCCATTCGGGATTCGGCACCATGGCCGTCTGCGACGACACCATAACGACACGGCCGGCTCCGCAGTCCTTGGCGGCGCGGAGGACGTTGAGCGCGCCCTTCAGCGCGGGCACCAGCAGCTCGTTCTGCAAGCAGCGGAATCACGAATCCATCACGAACCCACGATGACATGATGGAAAGAACCAACCGTGAGGTGTAAATTGTTCGCTAATGTGCTGATCGCGTGTATATGAGAAAGAATTGCCTCGGGATCTTGTATCTGGTGCAGGATCACAGGGGACGCCAGGTGGAAGACGCCGCGGGCGCCCTCCACCGCCGCCCGTATGGACGCTGCGTCGAGCAGGTCTATCTGGAACAGCCGGAGCCGCGTGTCCGCGCCATCCATGGCCAACAAGTGCTTCGTCTCGCCCTCATCCTCTATGACAACATTACGCGAGAGCCGAGTCAATGCACGAACGCAACCAAACGAATTCGATGCCTGACTAGTAGAGTAGGAGATGAATAACGCACCGAGGTTCTTGACGGTGGCATGGACGGGGTAGCCACGGTCGAGGAGGAGGCGCACCAGCCACGAGCCGATGAAGCCGCTGCCGCCCGTCACGCAGACGAGGCCTCCGCGCGCCGCGCCACCGTCTGACGCCATACGCAGCTCGGTGATCTCTGCCTGTCGCTCTGCTTCACCGAGGCGACCAGTGGTGAACGAGCCAAAACGATGGCGCGAGTGAGTGAGTGAGTGACGGCACAACCGACGTCGAGAGGGACCGGCCGGGGAGCACGTTTGGCTCGTGACGGCGACAGGGAGCGTGTGTTTCCCGGATCCAACGTGAGTGGTTGCAGATGCACAACCAACCGTACATGTGTTGGGTTGGGTGCTGCCACGTTGCAGATAGATGGAAATTTCTGCAATATCTTCTGCACATGCGTCGTCGTCTTGAGTACTAGTACTATTCTACTGCTCATGACGCGACGTGGACGGGACTTGCGGCAGTGCACGAGCCACCGGTGATCCTGCACCAGAAAAAAAAACAGTCCTTTTGGGTTCGTGTTTGGGCTCTTTTGCCTGTTGGGCTGTAATGGGCTAAGAGGTTTACGAATTAGGTGTATTAGCCTCCCTCCTGCGAAAAGTTCAAGCACAAACTGCGAGTGTTGCGTATTCATTTCACTAGTCTAATTCAGGCTCTTATCGGTGCGTCGAATTGACAGTCGCCCAATGTGCACGGTGAGCAGCCACCTCACTAACCGAATCGTGATCTTGCCATCATATCTTTTTTGATGTGCGAACCCTTGGATTTTTACGTATGACGGCATCAATATGGCCGACCAAGCATCGCGTCGGAATTGGCAGCCTGAGTTACGCGAAAGGCACGTCCTCCCTTCGCTTCAGCGATTGAGAAATCAATCTGACTCCTACAACACTTGAGTACATGGAAATATGCGCTGCATCTCCGATATAATGTATCCTTACCAACTAGTGATTGTAATTTCCCTGCAGGCAAACCATTAACCAAACATGGTTGTTCCCCAAGAGTAGTGTGATGCATGTATACAGGTAACTAGTGCTCACGCGTCACGCCACGAGATGGCCAGATGGAGACACGCCATTTCGTTTTTTTTTAGACGAAAAACTGTAGGGGAGTTCCCCACAGCACCTGCCTTTTATATTTATCAGATCAATGTACAAGAAGCAAAGCAAAAAGGAAGGGGTAGAGGGGAAACTAACTATCTAACTTAGCTACACTACTGATACAAAAAGAAACATACAACAGGGCCATGAAGCCGAAACAGTTAACAAAAAAATGTTAGATCAAGTCTAACCATGCTCTGATAGCTTGATGATGCTCTTCCTTGATTCTGTACAAATGCAGCACAACTTCTTCTCGAAACATTCTTTTCCAACTTGCAACACTAGGCTGTTTGTTGTCAAAGATTATAGCATTTCTCTGCTTCCATAAGACCCATGCTGCTACTGAGAAAATTTCCATGAAGAACTGGTATTGAAAGTTTTGCTTGGCCATTGTAATATTATCATAGACATCTTTCTCTTCATCCCATATAAGCCAAGTCTAAACCAGCAGTTCACAGTAAACATGCATTCAAAGAACAGATGAAAAAGGGTCTCTTCTGTACCTCTATTGCACAGAACACAATTATATCCCGAATCTAAGAACTGATTCCTTCTTCTAATCATATTTCTTGTGTTAACCCTGTCCTTGAGAATTAGCCATACAAAAAATTTGATCTTTGGTATACACTTACTTTTCCAGTTCCACAGGAACAGAGGAGAGCAGGTTATACCACTAAAATGCTGATTATATAATCTGCTGGCTGTGTAAACAGTTCCCCAAGTGTAGCTCCATATATCCATATTTTCTTGATTTATATCCATCATTGTAATATCTTCCTGTAAAGCAAGGAGTTCTTCATATGCTTGTTGGGATAGCGGCAAATGAAACAATTCTTCAAAAGTTTCTGCCTCCATTGCTTTTGAAAATGAGGCATACTTATCTACTGAGAATGAATATAGCCTGGAATATTTGACTGAGAAAACCTCTTCACTGATCAGATCATGCCAAAGTGATATTGTGTCTCCCTTCCCAATATTGCATTTTGCAATTTCTCTGTAGCTTATCTTCAGTCTTAGAACATCCTTCCACCAGAACGAACCAACTTCATTTGAGTAATGTGGCACTTTGTCTGTATAATACTTCGACCAAATTAGCTTTACCCAGGGGATGTCCTTTTTATTGTAGAATTTATCTAAATGCTTCATGAGCAGAGCTTTATTATGTACTCTGAGGTCTTTGACCCCACATCCACCTTTGTCTTTTGGCAATATGACTTGTTCCCAAGCTACCAGATTTCCACTTTTCTTTTCTCTGTTGTTACCTCTCCACAAATACTGTTTTAGTATTTGCTCAATACTGTCTATAACTTCTTCTGGGAATTTGAGAGTACACATGCCATACACTGGAATTGATGTTAAGACAGATTTAATTAACTGCAATCTTCCAGAATAATATAAGAATCTTGAACTAGCAGTGAGCACTTTTTGGATCCTGCTAATTATTGGCTCATAGTGCCTGACCAGTGGCTTAGTTGTACCCAATGGCAATCCAAGATAAGTGAATGGTAAGGAACCCACTTGACAACCAAAGGTTGCAGCTAAATGGTTGATCTTCTCTCCTGCTACATTGATTGGGATCATACAAGATTTATTATAATTGACTTTCAAGCCTGTAGCTTCAGCAAAAGAATTCAAGATGCTTTTGAGAAAAATTAATTGTCTTGAACTTGCTTGCATCACCAATAATGTATCGTCTGCATATTGTATAATGGGAAAGTCCACCTCTGAATCTTGTGGAATTGGGGTACCAAGTAAGCCTTGTCTATATGCTTTATTGATAATGCTCTGCAATAAATCTGCTGCTAGCACAAATAACAATGGAGAGAGTGGGTCCCCCTGCCTCACACCTCTTTTGCAATGAAACTTCTTCCCAGGCACACCGTTTAGTAAAACTGATGAGGATCCAGAAGATAATATTTCAAGTACCCATTTGTTCCATCTTTCTGGAAATCCTTTAGCTTGCAAGATCTGAATAATTGCTTGATGCTCCACTGTATCAAATGCCTTTTCAAAATCCAATTTCAGCAACAGTACTTGCCTCTTAGAATGGTGGCACTGATGTAGGTACTCAAATGACCATGCCAAACAATCTTGTATGGTCCTTGATTTAATAAATCCGTACTGATTTATATGGATTACCTTCATAATTACCCTTTGAAGTCGATTAGCTAGTAACTTCGTAATGAGTTTCAGTGATATATTTAACAGAGAAATGGGCCTGAACACGCCATTTCGTTCGATCGGGCTACATCGACTGAGAGACTTGCAGGACAAAAATGGGCCACTTGCGATGCACAAGAGTGCGCATAATGAACATCTTTTGGCCACTTGGCCTCCAGTTTAGTCCCATAAAATCAAGCAGGTGATGCGATGTTTGAAAGATACTTTGCCTGGTGGCCCAAGGAAAGGCGTTTCCGTACGTGGGGTTGGGCGCTGGCTCCCTCTGAATTTCTTCTGCGTGCTTGCTTGAATTCGGAAAACGCCGGCTCGAGTGGTAGTGAGCGAGCGAGATTCCTCAGGATTGACACCGAGACTTGGACGACGCGCGTGGGGGTGGGTGCGCTCTAGTGTCGTGTCTCGCAACTTGCATTGTCTTTGTAATTGAAATTACGCAACTTGGATTTTCAGTTCTATCGAGAATGACAACATTAGTGCTTCCACGTGTCAATCGTAGGCAGCTGAGCATACGATTGCAATATTTTTTTTTCGAGAACGTACAGCATACGACTGCAGTAGCGAGAGAGGAACGTGCTACAAAAGAATAAAGTTATTTGAAGTACAGAGTACAGGGATGGCTAGTATAATTTGAACCGTCAAAGATGAACGTACGATAGTAGTAGAGATGAGCACGGATCATATGTGAACTTACGGCCGGATTTCTTCTAGATGGGAAAATATTGTATTAAAAGAGATAATTTTCATACAGAACTCCTACTATGTAGGTAAGCGAGCTGATGTATGTTTAACGGATCCTCAACTGACAAGGCACATTTACTACGTTTTATGTTGCTAGCAATGTTTATCAGGCATGTGGCAAATAATGTAGCATTGGAAAAGTAATCTTCTAAAATACCGCATTTATCAAAATAACGAGAATTCAGAAGGTTTTTTTTTGTCATTACGAGAATTCAGAAGCTGAAAACATACGTCAAATAGGGCAGATCAGAACCAAGTTCTCTGCACCGAACTGTTAAGCTTTTAACTTCTGGCAGTCGAAGATTCTTTTCTTTCCAAGAAGTGGGTGCTGAAGAATTAATTAAAGAATATGAATATGATCGTAATTTATGTCTACATGCAAGTACATAAATTTAGCAGCTTCAAGTTTTCTCTAACTACTTCCCAATAATGAAATCATATTGCCAATGACAGTGTTCCTTTATGAAGTAGTATACCTTGTGCCTGCATGATCGGACTCAACTATTCAGTTATATTGCACGTACGTGATCTGATCAGAAACTGCATTGGTCCGATATGGATATTTGAAATATTATAAGATAACAATTTCAATAAGCATTGTATATTTGTGCTAGATTAAACTATAAATATATTTCCTCAAGATATATAAGTGGCTACCGACAGAATGAGCAGCTGACAAACTTGCACGTGAACTAAGCTTTCCTATGCAAAACAAGGCGCAAATTTGTAGATCAACTTGCATATGCATGTCATGCCGCACGCTGAGAGAGAAGAGCTGTCAAACAAGAAAGGAGATAAAAGAAAACGAGGAAAGAATACGGAAAGCGAATTGATCGAGAGAGGTACCCAGCCCTTGGTCTAGTTATATACAACACGAGATACAGGAGTAGAAAGTTGGGCAAATGAAGCTATGCTAATGTACAGAGGCACAACCATGTTTTCTAAGATTCCCATAGGAGGGATCACAAGCACTTCAAATTTAACAAGCTATAAAGCTAAGAGAGAACAATATATAGCACGTTAAAAGGAAAAAGAAAGAAATGTATACGTATGACAGTATGAGACATTAGGGGACAAAGCATCACATTGTTTGTTTTTCAAGCATTGAGGACTCTTATCTGTGAATGGCCAAACTTGACAGCAACTTCATTACTACCGTCGACCAAAGCGTTTCCATCAACGTAATTAAAGCTGCACTTGTCACATACTCGGTTAGTATATTTGTGATAGAACGTACCCACATGGACATGGACTCGAGTCATCGACTCCACGCAGGTATTGCATTTGTGGCAATTTAATTCTAGTAAGCAATATGCTCATCTACAATGAGGCCTCTATATGTAGTAACTTCACATTTTCAAGATTCGTCTGCCATACGAGGATCAAATATCAATATTAACTTTTTTATCTTTCAGCATTGTTGAATCAATCCAGAGAAGTGAAAGAGCCTGTAGCCTAGTGGTTACAAGAACCTCAGTAGCATTTGAGGTCCTGTGTTTGACTCCAAGTAAGAGCGAATTTTCTAGGATTTAACAACATTTGTGCTTTCGGCGATGTAGACGTCGACATCGAGGTGCAGTGGTGACTTCGTCAATCTAGAAGATTTGCCACCTCAGTCTTTGAAGATGCTCATAAGGATAGAGTTTGCGTATGTGCGTTTGTAGGGGTGAGTGTCTGAGTTGTTTACAGTATTTTTCTGTGGCCCAATATTCGAAGATGCTTATAGGGGTAGAGTTTGCGTATATACATTCGTAAGGATGAGTGTGCGTGCGTTGTGAGTGTCTGATTTATTTACAGTATTTTTCTGAGCTGTGAGCCTGTTTAGATGTTGTAATATTTTAAAACCAAAGTATTAAGAAACCGTTGCGAGCCTGTTTGGGTGTTGTAATTTTTTAAAATCAAAGTATTAAAAAACTATAGTTTTAGAGTCAGAGCAAAGTAAAACCATCGTCTAGAAAACATAATTGAAGTCAGGAGTGGAGTTTTTAAAACTCCAAAATAGTTACAATTTTAGCAATACCATGGTTTTTAAAATTGCAAAATTTATTGCATCTAAACACCTCCGTACACCTCAAAACAAAAGTATTTTAGGTGGCTAGTATTAACCAAACGCGTACAGATTAGATAGCTACTCCCATAAGGTCTAGTATTAACTCGTTCAACTGTTACGTACTTATACGTCACGCTCATGCACATCCATCAAATTAATACTTGATATATACATTTTCGTGGCTAGTATTAACCAAACGCGTACAGATTAGATAGCTACTCCCATAAGGTCTAGTTGTTTAAAATGGAAACACAAATATGCATATGAGCTAGCTAGAGTGAAGTGAGGAAAAATAGAGAAAAAACAAGAACCCAAAACTAATCCCATGGAGGATAGAAATAGCAGAAATGGTCAATGCATGAATCTCCAACAAAACCGGCAGCCCAATCGTTCTGTCCGGCCGGGCATCAGTTGTGCGGCGGCCGCCCTTCCGTGACGAGCTTCTCGACGACGATGCGCGCCAGCGACCGGAGGTTGCACCGCACGATGGTGTCGACGAACAAGTGCGTCTCGTCGACGGTGTTCCCGGGCGGCACGTCCACCACGTACGACTCGATCACGCTGGTGACCGCCGGCGCCGCCTCGTGCACGGTGGTGACCGACCGGTAGTTGGAGAGGCGGTGCTCGCCGCCGACGATCCGGAAGCCGATCACGCGGCGCTCGTCGTCCAGGATCTCGAGCCGCTCGCGGCTGTTGGCGGCGGGCAGGCCGGAGACGACGCGCACCTCCCGCACCGACCCCACCGCGCCGCCGTCGCCGTCGACGACGCGGCAGCTCCGGATGAAGCGCTTGTACTCCTGCGGCCGGTCGAAGCGCCGCACCACCGACCACACCGCGTCCACGGGCGCCGCCACCGTCTGCGTCACCGCCTTGCAGCACTGCCCGGCGCCCACCAAGTGCTCGTGGTAACGCGCCACCTCGCCCGGCATCGCCATGTGCGCCGGCGCGCACGACACCACGACCGCCCGTCCGTTGGTGGTGGCGGCGATCATGCGGCTGTGCTGCTGCGGCGACATCCGTGTAGCTGCGCCCGGCATTGTATCTATTGAGCCTCGATCGATCGATCGATCTCTACCAAGTTTTCCTGATGAGTTCTCTCTCTCTCTCTAAAGAACCGAGGATCGATTGGGTTAGGATGGATGGATTTACACAGGAATGGCCCACCCATAAGCGTGGATGTGCTATATATATGTGCGACTAGTGCGAGAAAAGGGATTTCGAAATGGATGGCTGCTAGTTCAATACTAGTGTAATTATCTCTCTCTTTTCACCAGGACGTTAGTCGATTAATTGCTCGGTTTTTACGGTGTGGTTGATGCGATAGTGTAGGGCGGTCACTCCTTGAGAGCTTGTGAAGGTTGAGGGGGAGAGAGAGCTATTCTTTTTCCCCAACGGATGGTATGGGGTGGTAATTAAAAGCCTAAAAGCGGCACTAGTTTTTGTGTGATCAATAATTCACCTCTGGTCAAAAACAAAATGGAATGAGGCAAAGCAAGTTGATGTGCGTCACGGTCGTTGGCAAACAGAATAAGAGACATGTTGTCAACTTGGAGCACCATTATCCGTGACAGACCAATGAATATGACGTCAGAAATAGATTAATGCGTCAAAGTTTCTTTAAGCATGGGGTAAATGATGCGAGCATGACTAGATTGTTAAGTGAACTTGGCCACTTGCCGGTAACACAAGCAATTTGAGCAGCATGTTGTACCGGTGGCGTTTTTATTATGATTGCGCCCGTGAACATGGATGCACATGTTTGTCCTTGCGTGTTCTAACTTTGTCGAGCCCAATGTCACATTCAAACTTGTTTCGATAAAAGTATGTATGTCAATGCCTTTTTTCTATATTTATTGCATTGTATCCAAATCCAAGTATTTGAAATACATTAGGCCTTGTTTTTTCCCACATAGATTATATAATCAAGCGTATATAATCTATAAGCTCAAAGAGAACAGCTTATTAAATTATGATAATTTGGCTATACTTTGATTCTTGTTTGTTTCAGTTTATAGATTATATAAACTAGATTGTATAATCTGGGTGGAAAAAACAAATAATGCCTTAATATCCTAATAACCCACATGCATTTCCCCCCTCAGATCCAGGTTTGCAGGCACTAAATAACATTAGCACTTGTGGAAAGGCCTCTATACTGAAATGCCCCCCTTGCCGGGGTAGAATATTCCATCGAAACTGGACTAACGCATGCAGCCGGCGGATATAATTTTAGCAAGTTGTCCGCTTCACAAGCGAGAGAGAGATATACTGGACGTTGTACTTCCAGTTCCACTTTCCATTCCACCGTGCAGACATAGCGCGTTTGGATCGTTAGCTTTTCAGTCAAAAATGGACGATCGGCAGTGTCTTCCCTGCTCAAATGGACTAGCAGAAGCTGTCACTGCACTAGAAGCAATCAATTTTTTTTGTTTTGTTTATACTCGGGTCAGTGAATCGAGGAATAGACGTGCCTTGAATTTGAAAAGCGTTAACAACTCGCGCGACATGACTGTGTCTTGACTTGTTCCGTGCCGCTTTCCTGAAGTTCTTGCAGTACTAGATTTCCGTCATGTGTGGTGGTCGAATTCGCGATCAGGTTGGAGAGCGTTCACTTTGTAATCGAATGCGTGTTGAGAGTCTTGAGACCTACATTGTCATTTTGGTACAGATTCAGTGTTCATGACGCAAAGGAGCTTAGTGACGCAATGCGCGAGGTGGGAACTTTCCACCAAGAATAATCGACGAAACCAAGGGAGATCAAGCTAATCTGGACACACTAGAGCCGTCAAAGTTCTGATACGTCAGCATACGCATCTAAGAGATGCATGAATGGAGCTACCATACGTGTTCTGTTGTTTTTTATCCCAACATTTTTGGGGATTGTTGCATAAAAAAAACATTTTTGGGGGATCGTTTGTCAAAGAGGGAGCTTCATCAGAATATACAGCCTGTTCGTTTGGATGTTTTGCAGCAGGCAGCAGCAGTAGCTACAGTGTTTGCAGTTATTTCTTCAACAGTATCTACAGTGTTCGCAGTTATTTTTCTGCAGCTGCAGCCTGCCGAACAGGCTGATATTTTAGCACCGTCAACGTGCGTTGGGCTGTCCTATCTATCAATACCTGCTTTCATCAGTTTCATGGAGGCCGCACGGCATGGACGATTATTGGAAGTCCATGAAGCTCCATGGGCCTCGAGCGGAAAACGCGCCGCTGTGAACAAACAATACGGCCGGACCTGGACTCCGTGGTTGCAGGATGGCGCGCCCGCACCAGAGCGAAGAGAGTCCGCGCCGAGCAATGGTGGGCCATGGCGCGTGCCATGCCGACGCTGTCGCAGAACGCTCAGCCGCTCAGGCTCACCGTACACGGCAGGTTGGAGCTCGGAAGTCGGAAGTGTTGGGGTTGATCGCCATGGTCGGGGATGACGCTCTCGTGGACCTTCTGGCACGCCTATATGGGGGTGCTTGGTGACATAATCACAGTCTTCACAGATGATTTTTTATTTTTTTCGAAACGCGACTCGTTTACTGCATACGCATACACTCGATTCAGACGTTCCCAGATTAACAAGTATGGGACCCCAACAAGTATAGCACACAGGTTAGAGGAAAACTACATCAGGTTTGGCGGTAAACAGGTACTAAAGAGTGGAACGGGACTGGACGATCCAGTTCAGCCTGTATCCCCCACCAACATTCTGGAAAGCCTCTAGGTTCCAATGACCCGTGAGCTCGCAGTTTGTCCCGGCGCCCAACACGCCTGCAGATAGACCAATCAACAACAGAGAAACCCTCCAACACATCGTCCACACATTGCTTTATGTGTGGCGCGGGCACTTCGTCTTTACAGCAAATACTGATCTGTACATTGTTTGCTTGTGGCAAATATTTGCTTCAATCAAACAAAACTGAAACGATTTCATCAGTCGTCCAAGGAAAATAAGGACTCACTTTTGCAGTACCATCAGAACTATATTATTAATGCAAAACAAAACGGGAATAAGAACCAAAATTGCTCTCGCTAAAGCAGACCATATTGAGATGCTCACAACAAGCTTTATAGAATCTGAACACGCAGCACAAATACAAATCTGAAAGCGGATATCTAATTTCCGTGGTGTTACTGAAAGTGCTACATACAATGCATCAACATGTTTGCTCTGCGCCAAATTCTGCACTCTGCACAATAACCAGCACATGCTTGCAGGCCGTCCACCAGCAAATGGAACAAAGTCTTAAAACTCTGCAAAAGACAATCAAACCATGAGTCACAAAAAATGGGGCATTTATGATAACAAATATCAGAAGACATGCTTAGTACAGCGAATCCGTAGTATATTTCTAAATTTATTAGGCATCCATGGGCCCTCTAAAATATAATAAGAACCATTCGGAGAGGATTAAATCACAAGCAAGCAGATCGTTCTGATGGCACACCCTGTTCTTCTCCTAGTGCTCCTCCTCTCTTCCACTGCCACTTCTTCCTCCAAGAGAATTCAGCCAAAGTTCTCGGCTATCTTCTATTTCGGCGACTCCATCCTTGATACCGGCAACAACAATCATATCCCCACGGTAGCTGTGGCAAACCATGTTCCTTACGGAAGAGACTTCCCAGGAAAGAAGCCAACAGGGAGGTTCTCCAATGGCCGGCTCATCCCAGACCTCCTCAATGAGAGGCTGCAACTCAAGGAGTTTTCACCACCGTTCCTGGATAAAAAGCTGTCCAACAATGACATCATGACAGGTGTGAACTTCGCGTCGGCTGGTTCGGGGTTTAATGATCAGACATCGCAACTGTCGAATACTCTGCCTATGTCGAAGCAGGTAGACCTCTTCAAGGACTACCTCCTCAGGCTCAGGGACATTATTGGAGACAAGGAGGCTTCAAGGATCATTGCCAACTCTCTGATATTTATGAACTCAGGTACTAATGATTTCTTACATTACTACCGTTCGTCAAAGCGGAGAAGGTTGGACATCAATGACTACCAAGATGTCATTCTTCGGACGGCACAAGCTTATGTCAAGGTAAAGGGGAAAAAAAAAAGGCAATTCCTTGTTTGAGTCGTTTCTACTCGGTTCTTTTATTCAAGTTCAAAAATAGGCATAACACAAATTTCAATTCCCCAAATTCGAATGCAGGAACTATTTGACCTTGGAGGCCGACAATTCTGCTTGGCAGGCCTTCCACCGTTTGGCTGCACACCTATCCAAATCACATTAAGCAAAGACCCTGAGAGGGCATGTGTGGATGAGCAAAACTGGGATGCTCAGGTCTACAACTCTAAACTTCGAAAGTTGTTGCAAACATTACAAGGCTCACTTCATGGAAGCAAAATTGTGTATGTGGATGCATATAAAGCTCTGATGGAGATCATCAATGATGCCACCAAATATGGTATGTTTTCTGTTCATATCAGAATTATGACTAATCTACTAGGGTACAACTATGCGGTAAGTTAATCAATCTGAAACAAAACAGCGCAAACAACTTAAATCCTAGCAAATGCAGCCAAGATATCAACGATGCCAGCTAAAACTAGAAATTTGTCCAAAAAACTGAACAATCAACAAGTCAAATGCAAAAATGCATGCATCGATTGTCGTTATTCATTCACGTCAGCCCAGGTTGACATACTGTTAACTGTTCCCTCTCACAAAGGTTTTCTATGATAACAGGATTTACAGAGACAACACGGGGATGTTGTGGGGACTGGGCTCAGAGAGGCCGCTCTGCTTTGCAATGCACTGACACCAATCTGCAAAAATGTGTCATCATATGTATTTTATGATGCCGTGCACCCAACAGAACGGGTTTATATGTTAGTGAATGATTACATGGTCAAAGATGTTATTCCCCAATTTTAAATCAAATACCTAAATAAGTTTTTTTTTCCATTGTATTTTATGCATCCTTTTCGTTATTTTGGTTACATGAATTCAGTCCAGTATGTAAGGGCCCTTTCGATGTGTATCAGCCATCATGTTATGCATAATGTGCATAATTGAGAATACAACTGTCCAAAGCATAGAACTGTGAACTTGATTGGAATAGAGTTGACACGGCTGCACTAGGTAAATGGTAAATGCCTTGGTCACGCAATTCACAAGAAAAGTTATAGCATGACTGCAACATTTCATAGTATTACTCTCTTGAAAGGTGTCAGGAAACTTTTAACATAAATTTCATGGTTAAAAGGAAATATTGTAGGTTCAACTGGAATCCTTGAAAGACAAGGCCAAGAGGTACTTCATCTACTCTAATTTTAACCATGAGAGGCGAACAAGATCCCAAATGGCGAACCTTTAGACCAGGTTACTATCCTCTGCCAATTTATCACGAAAATAATATGAACCAACTACCAGAGAATAACTTAGAGGCTACAGCGAGAATATTTAGTGCAAACCCCTTCCTTGGTGAGAAACCCTGACAAGTGCAGTATGCTAGTATAGCAGCACCAATTGCTACAAGAGTTCACATGATCCTAGGGGTAAAACTTGAATCACTATAAATAAATATGTGAAAACAATACAGACAAATGAGACATAGAAACAACAATTTACCTTACTCTCCCGGGAAACTAAACACAACTCACGGCACGCATCAGTTAGAAGAGACTCTAAGACTTGACCATTGCTCTGAACAACTGCTGAATCCGTGATTTCACATCCTCAGGTCGCAGAAATGAATCCCCTGGAGCCCCTGTTGCCTGCAACATCCCAGTTGTATCCCTGTAGACTGGAATAACCAGCTCCTCCACCATGGTGCTCAAATCCACTGCTTGCAGCTTCTCCACTAATATCCATCGTGACTGCACCTGGCAAATTGCTTCCACAAAGTTATGGAAGTGGTTCAGCTTCTCTATGATGGTATTCAAACTGCTTTCAGACCTGTCCATCTCAAGCATCCTGATGGCCCTCCCCCAGGTGGCTTCAGAGTATTCCATAACCCAATGGCGAACCTTTAGAGATAGCAACCTGGTCCAATCCTCACCCAGCAAGATGTTAAGCTCACAGCCATCGACTTTCTTGATCATATAGCTCCCATTGTTAATAAGAAAGATACAACCAAGAGGGGCATGACCATAAACCTTCGATTTCAATTCAAGATTTTCCATTAGCACATCCACAATCCAAGCAAGGCGTACAGCCAGCGATGACGTTGGACGGTCAGGGTCAACTGAACATGTTTTAACGCAATCAAACTCCAAAAGCATCACTTCTTCCAAAGTATGGCGAGATGCACATGCTGCCATAAGGTAGTTCATAACATACCTTGTTAGCGGATGCACTCCACCATCTGGTGGAGAAGACCCACTTGGATCATGTTTTATCAAATTTTCTAGAGCCATAAATATGTCCTTAATTGACAATCCAAGGCAATCACGAAGGCCAGCTACCTCATGATCAAATGTGTCATCAAGTACAGCAAGGATATCAGTTAAAGCATCATACATGTCAACTATGCGGAAGAGACATTCCGGATTTTTCCCGGAAGCAGCAATAAAATTTGTAAAGGACAGGAGTTGGAAAAATGGTTTGCATGCAGCAGTAACGGCAAGGTCATTGTAGGTTGCGAAACCCTCGAAGATGCGATTGCACAGGTGGCGCTCGCTCGGGATTAAGATGCGAAATACAACATGGATTGCAGGGATCCAGCGCATGATCTGAGTTTCAAGCTCCTCCCATGGTGCTGACTTGAACATTTCTGCCATGTGAGCACGGACGCCAAGGCGGGCAATGCTCTCATCAATGAAGTTGCGGCGTGCAGAAGCATAGGTCTCTGCACATTTATCACCAAAACCAGCAGCAATCATCCTTCTTGCGATTCGATTTGCTTCAATGATTATAACTTCTGGTAAGGCATCAACAATGATATCAAAGTTTGTAACTGGTAGTGCTACAAGGGTGTGTTTGACGTTGTCAGTATCGCTTCTCTCAATATTGCGGTAACCATGGCTGTCATCAGAGCTAGATGTACCAATCAGGTGCTGGAACTCATCCCCAAGCCTCGAGGAACAACGCTCTAGAAGGACGTCAAAGCTGTCAAGGAGCCCATGATCTTCGGTTGTGTTCTCAAGACCATGGATGGCAGAAATCAGATCATCCACAGCTTCTAGGAAGGCATCAGCATCATCTGAATTGGACCATAGGGACCGATCCAAGCTGAGGAACTGGGAGATTAGGTCGTCAAGGGCTTGCAGAGTATCCTCCATGCCAGTCACCAATGCTATGAGTAACCATTCTAAGTCTTTGCAGATCTACAACTTTCAATATGTGAACCTCCTGAATCCTCAGTACAAGTCATAGAGAAGGGGGAACCCAACCCAATCTCCAGCTGGCAAAATTGACCTGTTCAAACATTTCATTATTCATATTCAAAATTTCAAATCATGAATGAACTGAGAACACAAGACGTACCTCACCAAGGACGAATTCCAAATTGGAGATGAAACTGGGCCGTCCTACTGTCACACCCAGATACAGCTAACTTGAATGAACTTACTGATGTTTCAAATGATAGATAATCGGGCCATAATTTATCTACAAGGGGCAGTGGGTAGTGGGCATATGTGGACAAAACCATAGGATTACTTCAGTTCATTTTGTTGGAGGGTCACAAAGAGCTTACATCAGGATAGCAACATCTAACAACACAACCATGAGACTTAATTTCGTGGCAATTGTACTCTTGACTTTTCTTTTAACCAACACATCAAGTTATTGAAAAACTGAAAGGGAAGCTTTGACAAACAAGGCACTACGTGTGAGAAAAAGATTAAAAGCAAACTGCTATTTGACAAAGCCCTCCAAATCTATGACAAGGTTCAGGTACGTGCAGTGTTTCATCAAATGTACACAAGGCAAAAGAAAATTAAAACTAAATTCATAAATAATTTTAAATAGCCAAAAAAAACGAGTAGTGAATCTATATAGATATATTCAGGAGCTTCTGCACTTTAGAGTCATAAAACTTTGCAGGTATGTACTGATACACAGGTAGCTAGGATGACACCAGATGCATTCAAGGAACCCAATTCTACTTACAAAACTGACTTTTCAATAGTTGCCTCAATTAACAAAATTCCTTATGTTGGCCTAATCCATATCAGCTTTCACTTCCAACCTTATGATGAGAGTATATTTCATAAATGGAACAAATGATACCACAGAATTATGTTGTAATCATGATACATGAAAATATGATTAATGATCGGTCCGTTTGGTAAAAAAATACAAGCGAGAGAACAGAGTGGCTAGCAATATTTCTACAATAGGTCTGTTAAACTGCTATTGTACAGTATAATAAAACCGAAAGGATAGTGGAAATGAAATTGGAAGAGTCCAGCATTCATCACTCATGCACATATGCTAGGTAACTGATTCCCATGCTAAGATAACTAGATAGATAACTTGAAACACACGCAGAAATCAAAGGTGAAATAAAGCCGAGGAACTTATAAAATGACAAATGAGATTACCATTACCGGTTGATACAGAAACCTACAAATTTACATTGCTGGATAAGTCCATACTTCCTTATCTAAGACAAAGCCAAACCTTATGGCACCACATCATTGAGCCTAGAATGTCAACATAAGCAAAGTTCAGATGTCCACTAAAACAGTTATGTCACCAAAATAGCACTTATAGCAGTATAGCATGCTATAGCCAGCTAATTACTTGGACGCGCCTTCGAACAAGTGTTGGATGCGTGCCTCGACATCCTCCGGGGTGTATTTAATGAACAAGTCCCGAGCAGCTTCTGGAGAAGATTTCAACCTCGCTATTAAGCCGGTATATGCAGGCATCACAGAATCTGCTATTGCAGCCTTAACATCCGCTCGCAACTGTTCATCTGCGATCACCCAATCTGACTGCACGGAACAAATCTCCTCCAGGTAGCCATCAAACATCCTCATTTTCTGAAGCATAGCCTTTGTTGAGATACTGCCAATGCCAGGACCTCCAGTCTGCAGCACCGACAGGACCTTTGCCCAAGCTCCACGCTGGTACTCCATATTCCACCGGCGCACTCTGCTCATTATCTGCTTCATCCACTCATCACCAAGCAAAATACCAAGCTCACTGTCATTAACCTTGTGAATAATGTACTTGCCATTATTCATCAAAAAGATGGAAGCCAGTGGTGGGTCCCTATATATCTTAGATTTCGTCTCCAAATTCTTGTGAAGAACATCCATGATCCAAGCTATGTGCACAGCTAGCGACGAAGTGGGGCGATCAGGATCAACAGCAATAGCTGCTGCGCCGACAGCACCCAAGTCACCTTCCATCACCTCTTCCAGTGTTTGCCGTGACCCACATGCGGCACGAAGATAGTTCATGACATACCGAGTGATTGGATGTATGCCCCCACCAGGTACTGCAACACGGGCTGGGTCACGGCGGATGAGATTTTCTAGCTCCATGAATATACCTTTGATTGATGAGCCGAGGGTGCTGCACACAGCTGAGACTTCAGCACGAAGTGCTGCAGAGTAGGGATCCGAGAAGACAGGATCGAGGTCAGGAAGGAGATCGCGGACTGCTTCATACATGTCGATGACACGGAAGAGGCGTTCTGGGGCGCGACTGGCAGCAGCAACTGCGTCTCCAAACGAGATAAGCTGCAGCGCCTGAGTGCGCACTGCAGCAACAAAGGCCAGGTCGCCGTAAGGGGCGAGGCCTTCGAAGACACGGTCACAGAGGCGGCGCTCGCTCGGAATGAGGATGCGGAACACCATCTTGAAGGCTGGGATCCAGCGAGCAATGTCGAACTCGAGCTCCTCCCATGGGGAAGAGTGCACCTCGTCGGCAGTGCGGGAACGGATGCCGAGGCGAGCAACGCTCTCATCGATGAAGCCACGGCGTGCGGCCGCATAGGCCTCGGCGCACTCGCGGCCAAAGCCAGCGTCCACCATCCGCCGCGCAATCTGGTGCACGTCGGAGACGGACCCAGGCGGGAGGGCGTCGATGACCACGTCGAAGTCCGAGACAGGCTTGGCAATCGGGATTGGTTCATCGCCGTAGCCGTCGTCGGCGTCGTAGTCCTCGTCCTCGCTCTCATCGGAGCCGAACCCACCAGGCACCTGCGGCGCCACGTCGTCGGGGCGCTCAATGAGCACCCGGAACTCGTCCTCCAGCCGCGCCATGCACCGGCTCAGCAGCTCGTCGGCGCGGTCGAGCAGCCCCCGGTTGGACCCGGCGGCCTCAAGCTCCTGCACGGTGCCGATGAGGTCGTCCACCGCCTCCAGGAACGCGTCCGAGTCCGCCGAGTCGGCCCATATGAGCCTATCCATCGTCACGAACTGCGAGATCTGTCGGTCCAGCGTGCGCACGGTCCGCTCCAGGGACGTCACCGGCGGCACGCCCCCGGCGACAGAGGGCGCCGCGGGAGGCGGCGGCATCGGCGGTGAGGCCGGCATAGAGCGCTCGGTAGCCCCTCCGACCGCAGCAGCCGCGGCGGCGGCGGCGGCGGCGCGCGTGCCGTAGAGCTTTTCGAGCGAGAGACGGCCGTCGTAGTTAGAGAAGACCTTGAGAATATCCTCCGTCATGGTGTCCGTGCGGCCCAGGGTCTGGACGATGTGCTGCACGGTGGCGAGCAGCTTCTCCTCGCCGTCTTCCGCCATCAGTCACCGGGCGAGGAACCGGTCGCCAGAAACCTCTCGAACCCCGGCGATCTGCGGGCGATTACGGCTAGGGTTTGAGCTTGTTCGAGTGGCTGCGGCGGCGAGGGAGAGGAGGGCGCGGTGGTGCTGTGGTGGCTCAACGGACAGCGACAGGGACTGGCCGCTCACTGTTTAGGGCCGCAGTGGTGGCGCTGTTGCAATTTTCACGCCGATAGCAAATTTACCGTCCCCCACGGCAGACAACTGGATGGTAATTCGCGACGAGCGGTGGATGCGAGGCTGCGTCCGTCACGTGGACCGCCAGATGAGTCACGGCGACGGGGGTAAACTGAAAGGGAGATGCTCCACCTAAGTCGACTTAAATTTTGTATTCGTGTAAGTTAAATTTTGTAGCCGTTGGATCCGGACAAGATAGAACAAAAAATTACAAAAGTACAAACAGACACAAACACGCCGGCCGTCCGATCAAAATCTAACGGTTACAAAATTCGACTTACACGCATACAAAATCTAAGTCGACTTACATGGAGTAATTTCTAAACTGAAAAGGCAGGTTAAAAAAAAATCCTGCTGTGACCTCGAGAGGGGAGAAAAGGAGGGGGTGGTGTATCGGTAGTTGGGGAAAGGAAGCATATGAATGCAGCGAAACGCCGCTAGGTGGACAGGTGAGAAAATTGAATTCACTGACATGTGGACCTAGCATGGGTTTATGTCTTTTTTTGGAGGAGAACGGGGTTTAGAGGGTGGGTTTTCTAAAAAAAAAAAGGGGATTTTTGGCATCACTTCAGACGATGATTGTGGACACGGAGACCGGCGAAGGAGGCCCTTGTCATTTTCAAGGAAGAAGTCTATTTCGCCTCTTTAAACTATTGTCTGAGTTTGGATTTCCTCCCTCAACTATAAAACCGGGTAAAATGGCTCTCTCAACTTCTCAAACCGGATGTTTTTCCTCCCTCAGCTGTTTTCCCAGGCGGTTTTGTCCACGCGGTAGTAGGGCCCACACGTCAGATGACACGTCACCATCTTCCCTCCCTCCTCTTTCCCTTGACATTTCGTCGAACAACTTGGGCCCAAACATGCATGATGCAAGCGCTGGCCTGGTCCGACAACCACACCAGCAAGGGCTGCAAGACGGGCCAATGTTCCGATGGGGCCCAAATCAAAATTAGGTTTAGTTAGGCCCATAGGTGCAGGGGGTCGTTGTTTTTCCAGACAAAACGCGCCCAAAGCGAGTGTGTTTTTATCGTGCGCTTGTGACAAGCCCATGTTCTAAGCACGAGATTAGGAACCAGATGATGAGCATGACATGTGGGCTCAGAGTTAGCGGCGCATCCACCGTGTAGTGCGTACAGGCATCAAACCACCAATCTGCGTTAGCATAAAGGAAAGCGCCCCCTCGTAATCGAGCCAAGCCCAAATCGATTTCGCAGGACAAGCGCCATGGCCTCCGCACCGACGCCTGCGCCGTTGCTCCCCGTGACCAACCCGGCGGCGGGCGGCGGCTCGGCGCCGACCTCGGGTTCCGTCCTCTCCGACGCGCCGCTCGCCACGCCGGCCTTCCGCCTCTTCGTGAGCCGGCTGTCCGACACGGCGCGGCGCTCGCTCGCGGACCGGAAGCCGTGGACGGAGCTGCTCGACCGGTCGGCCTTCTCCCGGCCGGACTCCCTCTCCGAGGCCACCTCGCGGCTGCGCCGCAACCTCGGCTACTTCCGCGTCAACTACGCCGCCGTGGTCGCCTTCTCCCTCGCGGCCTCGCTCCTGGCGCACCCCTTCTCCCTCCTCGTCCTCCTCAGCATCCTCGGCGCCTGGTGCTTCCTCTACGTCTTCCGCGCCTCCGACCAGCCCGTCGTGCTCTTCGGCCGCACCTTCACCGACCGCGAGACGCTGCTCGGCCTCGTCATCGCCTCCGTCCTAGCCTTCTTCCTCACCTCCGTGGCCTCGCTCATCATCTCCGGCCTGCTCGTCGGGGGAGCCATCGTTGCTGCGCACGGCGCCTTCCGCATGCCGGAGGACCTCTTCCTCGACGATCCGAGCGCTGCGTCCAGTGGCAACACCACCAACAGGCTGCTCTCCTTCCTCGCATCGCCTGGATCTGGGGTTTGACGACTGTTGGTAAATTCCTGTATTTGGGCTCGAAGAAATTGTTTGGAGTCAGAATCAGTATGGATCTGGTCCAGTAGCTTTAGCAATGGATTCTCGTTCCACTGGTACTTAACTCTGAGTTGTGATGGATATGCGAGATCTAGTTTGATCCAAATTTGTGCCTCGAATTATGCAAATACCTGCAATAGCTTTACATCTCTTAGATTTCACCAGCACTGCCAAATTGCTAACATGTATCTCTGTGCTCTTTCAAATAGTTGGACACAATGACAGGTTTATGGATCACCAGTTATTTTCTGCTCTCCCTTGAACTTTTGATCTTCTTGTGCAAATCATTAAGATGAGCTTTTAACTGTTGGTGGTGTGATAGATGTTTAATGCTTAGGCAATGTCGTTTAGGACATGAGATTTGCACTGAAATTAGTGTAAATCCTTTGTCTAAAAACAGATGTAATATATTGCATTGTGTTAATTCATTTGAGATTGCTAGGTGTAAATCTCGTAGCATACGTCTCTGAGACAGAACATCTAGTAACTTATACTCCCTCCAATTTTTAATATGGGACTTTAGGAGAACTATTCTTAGTTCAACAGATTCATATATTAAAAACCAGAGTAATATGATAAAGCGTTACATAAGCTTTGGGGCTAAGAAATATGGGTTAGAAACTGTTGCGGCAAAGTAAGTCAGCTAGCTAAATCTAAGTCAAAGCATGGAGTGAGGTGCCTATCCGTCATCCTAAAGCTATACAACACTACAATTTTGTTGTGTTGTGTGCATGCCCTGGCCAGAACACCACAAGTGGTTTAGCTGCAGTTATGATGTTCCGCACAGTAAATTTAATTCGATTTATGCTCAATTTCCATCAGGTTTGTTGGTTCAACATTCAGCAAGGTATTTATTTTAAACTGGCGGTATATGCAAAAATATTCTGCTAGATGATGCCAATGTTGTTTTCTAGTATCCTTTGCCCAGCCATAAATTCTGTCGAGTGCACGTATGCTATGAGAAGGTCTCAATGTCTCATCATTGTAGGTAAATTTATGAAGGTTGTTTCAGATTATGCAAAGATCTACAAGACAGATATTTCTTTTTAGGATTGCGAGATTGGTGACAGTGAGCACTGTCAAATTGCAAACATGCATCTTCATGCTCTTTGAAACAATTGGAAAACATGACAAATTTTACCGGTCTGCAGTTATTTTCTGCTCTCATTAAGATCACGCACATAGCCGTTCTACTATGAATTTTTGGCTGTGGTGGATATTTTGTGCTTTAGACAATTCTGAATTGTTGCACTGTGGTAGATCATGTGAGACTGCTATATCAGTGTAACTCTTGCAGCGTGGGCTTGATAACATTCCTTGTGTATCCTGATATGATAAAGAATCGTTTTCTGCTCTTTTGTTGGGTATGGTTGCCACTCTCCACAATTGTGGCAGACAACCAAAGTTTCGCCGAGTGGGCATTGAAGCTAAAAAAAGTGAGTTGGCCATAATTGTGGCAAAGAAAGTCAACTAATGCAAAGTGTTGAGTGATCTGTAGTTCTGATGATATAATATTACTAAAACTTTATTGTGTTGTACAGATGCATGCCCAGAACTAGAACTTTGCTGCTATTTTATCATGGAAAAAATAACATTGTGCTTAGCTTCAGCTTTGGTGTTCTGCAGACTCCATAGTCTGGTATGTTATTCAAAATTCTTTGCTAGCAAGTTGCAAACACATCAGACTACGTAATATAGTGGTCGTTTGTGTTAAAAAAAAATGCCATACAATGTGGCAACAGATTTAGGCCCTGTTTGGGTGTTGTAGTTTTTCAAAACTGAAGTATTAGGAAACCATAGTTTTAGAAGCCAAAGCTAAGCAAAACCATGGTTTAGAAAAAAGAGGTCATGAGTGGAGTTTTTAAAACTCCAAAATGGTTGCACTTTTAGTAATACCATGGTTTTTAAAACTTCAAAAGTAATTACATCCAAACACGTCCATACCTCTCAAAACCAAAGTATTTTGCAAAACCGTAGTATTCTTACAAAACTTTAAAAATACTTTGTATCCAAACAGGGCCTGCAGTATTCTTCTGGTGGTCAGGTCAACCATGAATCCTCTGTTTGAGTGTTGCATTGTTTTCTCACATCAGGCAGTCTCATCCTAGCAAGTGAGCTTATGAAGGTGGTTTCAATTTTTTTTTTATCAAAAAAAACATTGCTTGATGATTGCAAATGAGCTTTGGTGCTGAAAATCAACTGGGTTGCATTTCAGTGATCGTTGACCTGGCTATGGACCGAAAATGTCTGATGAGGTTAGGGATTAGTTTGTACACACCATTGACATGCGTTAGCTCAAGGAGGAAGAACTATTTGCATGCCTGCCAATAGGGTAGTCCTTCGTAAATTGCTTGAGGGGTAGCCAGGTTCTTATAATCTTATGGAATTGATTTGGCGGATTATTTTAATGTGGGAATAAACCTTTTGGACAAGAAGATATGCAGGACGCACACTTCTGTAGCCTGTTCGTTTACTATAGTGCTAAAGTTTAGTCCAGAGAATCTTACTATTTAAGGATATTAAATAAAGTTTAATTACAAATTTTTTTTATAGATGGGTGCTAATTTACTAGACGAATCTAACGAGCCTAATTAAGCTATGTTTCGCTACAGTGGTGCTACAATAACCATCGTCTAATCACAGCTTGATTACCTTCATTAGATTCGTCTCGTAAAGTAGCTCAGGTTTCTGCAAAAAAGTTTGTAATTACACTTTATTTAATACCCTTAAATAGCAAGAACTTTGGACTACACGCACCTGTGCTGGAGGCGTCAGCCATGTTCTTGCTGTCACACGGACCTGTAGATCAGGGGCGGAGCCACCTTGATGCATGGGTATTCCTATGAATACCCAACTTTTTTTGCAAAAATCAAATATACAGGATCACCTTAGTGCAGAGGAAGCAAATCAGAGTCTAGAAAAAAGCAACCACGAGCTAGCAGAAAGAGCAAGGACGAGCTAGCAGCAAGAGAGGAAACAAGCAGAACACGTCTTCGCTCAACGTCCTCAGGAAAAGCCACTAGCGGAGTACGTGCTGCAGCGTCACGTCGGACTGAAGCTCTTGCGTCAGGGGCGGCACCTCATGGACTACTCGGAGTTGCCCGAGGCAGGGGACGACGAGCCGTCGGGCAGGCACCACCGCCGCGTTACGGCTGGCTCTGCTCCTGCAACGCTGTGACGGAAGACTCGATTGCGGCGACGAACAACGCGTGGCAACGAACGGCAGTTGATGGCGCCTGAGAACTACTGAGATTCCGAGAGACCGAGCTACCTTGAAGCGGCACAGAATCAACAAAAGTCGTATCGGCGGCGGCGTAGAAAGGAATGGGATGGTTCGATGGATAAGGTTCTGCTGGCTTTCCTGCTGCTGTTTTGGGCTCCAGCAGATCGGTTGTGCTGTGCCGCTGCAGCTCAAAACGCCGCAGCAATCTCATCCGATCGGACCGGCAATGTGTAGGAATTTGATATGCCTTTGAATTTCCTTCACAAATCATTGCTATAGTTTAGTTTTTTGAGACAGGCTATGATGTGTATAATCATAATTTTCTCTACTACCAAATGACATTCCCCAATCCTGGCTATCATGAACTGTAACTCCTGTGATGGAGCCATCGGCCGGCGCTCGACCGCCGCGGGAGACGGACATGGCCGAGTTTGTTGCTCTACGGCGTT
The DNA here is from genome assembly GCA_007726485.1 of Eragrostis curvula. Classification (NCBI taxonomy): domain Eukaryota; kingdom Viridiplantae; phylum Streptophyta; class Magnoliopsida; order Poales; family Poaceae; genus Eragrostis; species Eragrostis curvula. The sequence continues at coordinate 26,194,530 of RWGY01000009.1, read as the reverse complement.
GCGGGGAATACCCAACTTGGAAATCCTAGCTCCGCCACTGCTGTAGATGATACAATTACAAGCCATCTCATCTAAAAATGAAAATGCCCTTTCTTGTATTTACTAAACGTTGACTAAATCGTGCTCTTGTAATCATAATTCCTACGAGTTTTCTTAAAAAAAAATTCCTACGAGTTGCAGTTGTTGATATTTGCTTTTTTTTCAAGGACAAAAATAGTATACACATTTTCTGTTTCAAAACTTCACTAATTGATTCAACAACAATAAAGTCAGGATGCATCACTAGACCGTATCTCTCATTGTCAGATATTCTGATATCCTGCTGTGTGCATAGGCGAACCTTATAAAAACGGTTCTTTCCGCAGCAAACTCGGCCACTCCTTGCAAATCGTTGGTCCTCATGTCCACAGCAATCACCCAAGCCTTTTCATCATACTGGTTCTTCTTGGTCATGAAGTAAACAGTACCATCATCCTCGCTTAAGCTGAGCGTGGGTTGACATACGTCAATCCCCCTGAATGGTGCCATAGGCTTGCCTTCACGGTCCAGCAGCTTGGGCAGCACTTGAAAATGCGGGTTGCGGTCAACAGGTACATGAGACGATTCCCTTGTGCAGACCACAACCCAAGCATCCTCCTCCAAACATCTTTGTCGAAGGGTGATTGACCAGGCTTCCAGTGAATCTGCAGCGCCACGAACTTGATCATGTGACCTTCCTTGTCTTTGACGACAGCAATGTCCCGAGAAAGGCGTGGATCGCCACCCTTGTACCTGCCTGGCAGGATGGACGGAGGCAACGCTACGTAACGAAGCGAAGGGATGGGTTTGCTGCCTTCGACGACTTTGAGCACATCGCAGAAGAGGATACCCTGCCAGAGGTCGACGAATCCCATGGTACCAGCATCTCCTCCTATTACGATCACCTTGCTGTTGACATGGCTGTCGAATTGGAGCTTCTGTTCTTCATTCAGTGACACGGAGTCGGTACTCCAACTGTTTGGTACCTTGGAGTTGTAGTGACAAAGGACGAACTGCCCAGGATCCAAGCTAGGTGAACGACAGAGTGCGGCGACAACGTAGGAATCATCAGTGGAGGCGCTGTGGAGGCGCAGGATGCCAACAGAATATGAATTGAAGCCGTAACGGCTAGGTGGTCGCACGAGCCGCGTGAGCGACGGCCCGCCGGCGGCGGCCTGGTAGATGTAGTAGTCCATATCCTTCAGTATATCCCGTCGAGAGCTGACGATGATGCGGAGGAGGACGAGGTCCTCCTCCGTGGCGAGGATCTCCGGCGCCAAGGGGAACTCGGTGTGGTCCAGCCCGGGGCAGAAGACGCAGACGTAGGAGACGCGTGGAGGGCGCGCGAGGCACAGGGTGACCTGGATCCTCTTGCCGTCCCACGTCCTGGACTCGGCGGTGGTGGCGTTGTACAATTCGGCGACGTAGGCGTAGTCCTCCAGGAGCACCCAGGGGATTTCGGCGCCGTCGTCGTTGCCGGGAGCGAGGGCAGGTGGATGCAAGGTGGCGTCTGGCAGGCTGAACGAGTGCTGCCTTTTTCTGGTCGCCATGGATCGATGATCTCTTGGGATCTCTTTCTCTCGATTCAGTTTTGTGGATGGATGTAAACAGCGGTGCCGAGAAGAGGAGGGAAAGCCAAAAACATTGTGAACTAGACCGGCGTTGGCGGCGGCGATTCCAACTCCAAGGGACAACGGGTTCGGGGAGGACTGACACTTGAGAACCTCTATTTACGGACTGCCGGCTAGATCGTATTATCATCATAACTGCTACGTGCTGCGGGGTCATTGATATTTGTTTTTCTTCAGGATAAACTGGGCAAGGATAGCATCGACATACTGTGTTGCAAATGTCCACTGGTTGATTCAATAACAAGAGATAGGTACAAAAAATAATTTATTCCCAAATAATTTGCAGAATATCACGAAAAATACATTGATTTACAGGGGAAGAGTTCAAAACGAGCTGGAAAATCAAATCCCCTAGAACTTGAGACCACAAATATAAATAAACCCCAAAAAAGCAGCCACCGAACATAAAACATGAACAGGCTTCCATGTCCTCAACATAATAATATCTTCTGATCATCATTTGCACATGGGGAGATCAACTGGAGGCGCCGCCAGGGACTGCAGTTCGCCGTACCCGTCGTGGACGAGGAACGCCATCGCCAGGCCCCAGGTGATGTGCACGTCGAGATGGCAATGCATGAGCCACACTCCCGGGTTGTCGGCCACGAACTGGATGACCGCCCATCCGTTGACGGGCACCGCGACGGTGTTCCGCTGCGGCGGGTCGACGAGGTTGAACTTCTCGATGTCCTTCTTGTGGTCGAAGTTGCCGAACCCTTCCGCGAGGATGAAGAAGTCGTAGCCGTGGAGGTGGATGGGGTGGTTCTCGGGCGTGACGATGCTGGTGTCCTGCAGGACGAGGCGCACCACGGAGCCGTACCTGAGCGGGTACAGTTTCGTCGCCGGGACGGGCTGCCACAGCGCGCGGCTGACGTTCTGCGCCGTGTAGTCGAACTGCACCGGCGGGTAGGCCGGGAAGTCGGTGGTGAAGACGCCGGGGACCTTGTAGTAGTGCGCGTGGAGGAGGGAGTCGGTCTTGGGGAAGACGAAGGAGACGTTGTTCATGCTGGCCGTGAATCGGGTGTTGTTGTTGGGCCCGGCGCAGAGCTGGCCCGGCTCGCAGTTGAAGAGGCCGAGCCCGACGGTGAGGAAGAGGTACTCGTCGGCGTGGTCGTGGACCTTGACCGTCTCGGGGCTCTTGATCCCCGCGGCGAAGGCGGTGGCCGCCGCCGTGTCGTTGAAGGCCGGGAGCGCCGGGAACGCCGGCTGGATCTTGGGCCCGAAGTCGGTGGCGCAGCCGCAGTCGTACTCGAGGACGGCGGACGTGGTGGTGTTGTCGAAGGGCACGCCCTGCGACGAGATGTAGGCGCGCGCCGCCACGTAGTACCGGGTCGGCGGCTGGTCCATGGTCACCAGCACGTCCGTGGTCTGCCCCGGCGCGATCATCAGCACGTCCGTCGTGAAGGGCTTGGTGTAGGACGCGTCCACGGCCACCACAGTCATCTTGTGCTGCCCGATGCTCACGAACAGCTCGTGGTTGAGTGCGGCGTTGATGAACCGCAGCAGCGCCGTCTCGCCGGGCTTCACCGGAACGGCAGTCGTCTCTGCAGGCGACCAAAAACGACTCATTGAGTTGAGCATAGTTTGTGTTTTTACGTGTCATCATGGACCCAGATATGCACGGGAGATCAGTTACCTTTCTTGGAGCAGTTGTAAAAGTCACCGGGCTGGCCGTTGATGGTGAACGCGTCGGAGACGTTCGGTGCGCCGCCCGTCCTCTGCGCCTCCCGGATCACCTCGACCGGGTTCGCGTTCCACCACTCCCCTGTTCAGTGCCAAGAAATCTCGTTATTAACTTGTACTTTTTTGCTCATCTGAATTCACTTCATTCACGCAACTATCTGTCACTGTCATACGATTAGTGACCATCCGGTTCACCTGATGCGAAACAACAACAAGAAAACAAAGACGAGGGTCATACCGAGGATAAGCGGGACTTCACGGTGGGGCTTGCCGAAGGGGTACTCCTTGCCCTCCCTGGGGCGGATGATGAGCGCGCCGTAGACGGTGGCCCTGAGCCAGGAGCTGTGCGCGTGCCACCACAGCGTGCCTTCCTGCCCCTTGATGGTGAACACGTACTTGTAGCTGCCGCCCGGCTTGATGGGGCACTGCGTCACGAACTCCGGCCCGTCCGCCCACGGCGTACCCAGCTGCCGGATGCCGTGCCTGCAACACGTTGCGAGCCAGAGACACAGATTACAACTACAGCTTTCGACATATCGCCGTGTCGTTGGCATGCGAGAGAAAGAGTTGAGATACATACCAGTGGATGGTGACGTCGTACGGCGCCTGGTTGATGACGTTGACCTCGAGGGTGTCGCCCTCCCTCACCTCCAGCGTCGGCCCAGGGAGCTGCCCGTTCACCGTGATGATGTGGTGTGTGTTGCACAGCCTCTCCACTGGCGTCTCTTGGACCTAGCAGCCATCATCAGTCGCAGCACAAAGCAAAGGAAACACATTAGCAAGATTGCACGCTACTAGCATAGAACTGGTGCACCATCCGCATCATGCCGTACGCGCAGACAAGATCGAGATCACGTACCACAAACTCATGCTGGTGCACTTCGGCGTTGGCGAGCAAGGCGAGCACGAGGCACGAGAGAAGGAAGAGCAGCTTTGGCGTGGACGACGCCATGTCGATCGAGCGTCGTTGCAGCGTCGCCGGCGTTCGCGCACCGATCAATCAACCCCGGATGCAAGCTGCTGCTGCCTGCTCGATCGCTCGTAGCTAGCTTTCCTCTGAAGGTTTTCCGAGTTGGCAATGAGGCTTCGCCGCCGGGCACTCACAGAATATATAGCGCTCGAGGCATCGCGCGGGCTGCAAGTGTTTGTCATGTTCCGTTCGTTCCCGCTCTGGTTGGTTGGTCGATTAGGTTTTGAACTTTTTGAATTCGGCATGGGGGAAAATAAAACGCTGCAGCCATGCACCACAGGTTACATTCTGATCACGTCGTGTTGATTCAACTATGCAGATGGTTTGGTGCACCCACTGGCCTGCCCCCGTCATTGGCAACGCGCGCGACTTCACAGAACAAGTAGCTAGGCCAGCGCTGCTTTCTTCCACACGGCTCTGTGTAGAGCTGCCGCGTTTAGACCGCGCGAGCTTCTGTTGTCACGTCGTTCGGTTATCCCATTTGCGTCGAGTTCGTTCAGAGTTTCTATGATCCAAGCAATCAACCGTCTGTAAAAACGTGTGCGTGTGTTCTGTCCATGCAGCCGTAGGCTCACGAGAACAGCTAACCACGAATGAAGCAGATATTTCACGTCAATTAGGTGTGGTTGTTTCCAGTTACCATCTACTACTGTTCTAATTTCGAATCTGATCGATGCTCTTGTTCATCCCTTTACGCATCTTCAGTTTCAAACGGTGGAGTCATCAGGAGTGTTTGTTGACCTTCTCCTCACTGATCGGTTATTCTGCCGCTATCATATACGGCGAAAACCACGTCCATTTCCAGACAGACCATCGTCTTTGCTAAAACTTGTGGACAACGGAAACCTGGTGTCGGATGTCAATGATTACGAGTCAATTTCTTCAAAAAAATGATTACGAGTCAACCGTGACGTTTTCCAGTACTGTATTTACATTTTTCTTGCCCTGTGATTTTGTTTATAATTCCCTGCCCTACGCATCGTTGGCCAGCATAAATCTGATTAATATACGTTGAGCTTTGTCCGTATATGTTTGTGCGTCCTTAATCGAACCGGCTCTTTTCGAGTCATTTTGTAGCGATTTTAGCAGTGGTGAGGAGGTGGATTTGGTAGCCAATATCGCAACAAGTGTCAGTATTTGTTAAACCAAATCTTCGAAAACAATCTTGTGACGGAGAACAGTGGCACCGAATCCGATTGCTCAGTCCAATTCCAGATGCCACGCGTTTCTAGTTTTGCTTTTAAAAAGATGAACTTGGAAGCTAAGGCTACGCTAGCAAAATGAACCATGACTTCTACCCCAAATAACATCTACCGTAGCTTGACACTGATGAAATTGCATTAGGCTGTTGGTCCAAACACAGAAAAAGGAATTGCATCATATTGCCAATCTGAAGCATTCAAGTTCTGAAGCGCTTCCGCAACTACTGATAACTTCAGGAAAGATGAATCTGAATGCGAGGACACACAACGGACAAGAACATTGCCTCAGCCGTTGACAATACTGTAACTACTCGAGAACACAAAACTTCTGAACTCTGAAAACCGGACAATAGTAACATCGGAAAAGGCAGTGATCTCCAGCTTCGCGGAGCCTGCATTTCACCGTCCTTGACCAACCATGAGGTAGGCTGGCGACCTGGCGAATCCGGGCCTTTCCGACGGCCACCCTGCGGTGCGTCACAATACTTGTCCGGTGAGGCTCTTCCCGAGGTAGGAACGGCAGGTGGGAACAACAAATTGGCAGGAACCAACAACCTTTCGATCCTCCTGCAAAGTTCCAATCGCCGGATAAGAATTTGCATACAGGTAGTTGGGCATTCACAATCATTTCTCGAATTGACACTGGATCATTGCTGTCAGCTGTACGACCACGCCGCATGTGTCAATTGTTTTTCCCGGCAGAGCAGCTTTGGAGGTTGGAGAAATGAGAAGCATGCCATGAGCTCATGACCGTGTCCAGGATGTGCCTGCACTTTAGGATATCTACTCTGGACTTTGGGATTGAATAAACCCTTTTTATTTTGCTTCGATCAGGTTAAAGCGTCTTCAATGGTAGAGTCAGCTAAAAGGCAACAACTAGTTCTTACAAAGAATTAAAGAGTAATGGGATCCATGTTTAAGTCTCTCATTTCTCTAAGAGCAGGTTTTATGGTTTCGCCCGCTGCCGGCGTCTCGCGACATTATTCGTTGGCCGGCCCCACAATCCTGCCCAAGGTGTGAAAGCTTTGATTGGTGGAGTGGTGACCAGCAGCCAATGCAACCATTTCGCCCGCTTGCAAGCCGCCGCTTCGGTAGTCGCCGGCTCCTTCTCTCTTATACTTTCTCTCTCTTTCTTATTGGTTTGCGCCGGCTGAAAGATGCTCACTATACTTGCTCTAAGAGGCTGCCTCTTGAGGAAGAGATAATTGTCTTCTCTCTCTTCTTTTTTTTTTTCTAATAAACAATTTTAAAAGTTAGCTTAGAATCAACTATTGAAGACGCTCTTAACTTTGTGTTCATTTATGTTACACGTGATTTCGATGAGGTGTATCATCCTTCTCCAGGCATTTTGTTTTGTGTTAGCAAAGCAGCTGAGCTGACAGTTCTGAGCTATCTGGGCTGGGCAATGGCCAGCGGACGCCGAGCGAAGTCAAACGAAAGAGATGACCTGGCCCACCTGCCATTGAGTGAACTATACGAAACGGTATGCCTCTGCTTTTCGCCTACGCACGTGTCTTGGCAAATCACGGCGCTCGCCTTCCGCCCCGGCTTGAACAGACTCCGCCGCTGATTCCCCGCCAGATCTCGTTCCTCCACCAACCCTAACCGCCGGCGGTGGCCATGATGGCCGCCGCTGACTCTGCAGCGGATTCCACCGCCGCCGACGAGGACCTCGAAACTCTACCCCACGATTCCTCATCCAGTGTAGCAGCCACGGCCGCCTCCACCGATCCCTTGCTCCGCCCGCCTCCGTCCCCCTCGTCCACCTCCTCCTCCCCCACCGCCGGCGCGAACCACGATGCCTTCATGGAAGAGGTCGAGGATGATGACGTCGCGCCAGCCCCCGCTCCCCGCGCCGCGGTCGCGAAGCCTCGCGAGACGTCGCCGGTGTTCGCTGAGATCACTGTCTCCGAGCCTAAGAAGCACGCGGAGCCCGGGACCGGAGCCGCGGGCGTCATTTCGGGGTCGGCAAGCTACGTCTCCTACCTCATCGCCACCAAGGCGGTCGACGGCGGCGAGTTCCGCGTGCGGCGGCGCTTCCGCGACGTGGTGGCCCTCGCCGACCGCCTCGCGGAGACCCACCGCGGCCTCTTCGTCCCGGCGCGCCCCGACAAGAGCATCGTCGAGGGGCAGGTCATGCAGCGGCACGACTTCGTGAACCAGCGCTGCACCGCGGTCCAGCGCTATCTCCGCCGCCTCGCCGCACACCCCATCGTCGGCCGCAGCTCTGACCTCCATGCCTTCCTCACCGAGCCTAGCGGCATTCCGACCTCCGAGGGTGAGTCACCTAGGTGGAGACCCGCTATGAGTGCTGCCTCCTCCATGGTCGCAACCCCTCCTCCACCGACGCCTGCAAAGAGTGGGAGAGACATTTTTGGTGTGTTTAAGGACTTGAAGCAGACAGTGACGAATGGGTGGGCTGCCGCGAGGCCGCCTCCAGTGGAGGAGGAGACTGACACCAGATACCTTGCGCACAAGGCCAAGCTTGAGGACTTGGAGCAGTTTCTGGTGACATCATATCAGCAGGTAACTGAGCATTTATTTTATAATGGTTGACGTTCATGGCTTGCTTGTCTGAAGAAGTGCCCATACACTTACATTTTATAACTTGCGGAGAAATATATCATGTGGACCATAAGTTTTTCAGTACTATGTACTAGTACAAAGTAGACTAGCTAATCTTCTACCCCTGATTTTATCATGTGTAGGCCGAGGCGCTTGTTAAAGCTTATGATGATTTTAGGACAACTACAGGTCTCTTGGGGTTGTCATTCTTCAAGCTGGCCAAGTTTGAAAAGGAACAGGCTACATGTAGTTCTCAGAAACGAAGAGCTGATGATATCAACATTTTTGCAAATGCTGTCATTCGAGTCAGCAGATCACAGACAAATCTAAATGCAGAAATTGTGAAACATTTGGTATGTGTGGGGAAAACCTTGAATAAAGGAGCATTTGCTTGGGCATAGGCTTTTAGGATAGTTGTTTTTATGTTTCATTTTTAATATTTGCTATGCTTTTGCAGGGCATTATTCATGACCACATAGAGACAATGGCTTCTGTTCATAATGCATTTACTGATCGTTCCAGTGCTTTGCTTCGTGTGCAAAACCTATCGGCAGAATTATTTTTCTTGCATAACCGGGTGGGGAAACTTGAATCTGTGTCATCCAGAGGAATGGGTGAGGATAGATCAAGATATCAAAAGATAGAAGAACTGAAGGAAACAATCAGAGCCACAGAAGATGCTAAAAGCCATGCACTTAAAGAGCTGGAAGTTATCAAGGTAATTCATCCAAAGTGGCAAGTTAAAGAAAGTGTACACTTCGCATTTTCTACGTGTGGTAATGATTTGGTGAATTTTGCCGGTACTATTTAGTTCTGGCAACAGATTTAACACATATGTTTATTACTCTCACAATGGTTCCAAGTGCCTAATTCTCTTTTGAGAGGAACACTATTGCAATAGACTGGATACCAAGATGGACATAGCTTTTTCAGTTTGCAGTGCATTAGAGGTGCTGTTTAAATCTTCAACAGATTACCTGGCACAAGTCAGTACCCCCTCTGATTCTTTTTTGTTGACGCTCAGACAGCTCCCTTAGTTCAAATTTAGTTCAAAACTTTTGTCTGGACGACAACAATAAAAGTCCGGAGGGAGTATTGTATATAAGCACCATCTTTTTCACTCGGTATGATCTAATGCATTCATATACTGGTGATTTCTGCCACGGAACTGCTCACTAGCAAATATGTCTTTTGCAATGTCAAATGAATATTATTTCATCTCAAAGGAGTTGGAATGAATCTAGAACTGTTTGCTGCAGATTATTGCCATGTTTGAGCTGTGAACCTGTGGTGGCAGTATTGAGCATTCATTGTGAATGAGGTTGCTGTCTTTACTGTGTGGTCGGATCTTAAAACATGTCAAAGCGCAGCTTATACTACTGTCAAATGACTATGCCATGTGATGTACCAGAACCAGGAACCTTTTAGGAATCATTTTTTCATGTTGATTTTGCTAGAGTGCACTAAGGTTTTTTATTCAACCATGATAGAGAAGGTACTACAGTGGCACCCATTTTTGGTGATATGAAAAGTACTGGGATGCATAGCAATATCAAATTGAAACTTTGAACAGAGTACCATTACAATTAATGTTTCGGGGATTTCTTGTCGACACGGCTTTGAACAGAGTACCATTACACGATGTTCTGCTTCTTTGCTGGGTGCCAGGGTTATAAAATCACGCGGAAGTACTTGAGACATAGTTCTACTTCAAATTAAAAATCGTGATTGTTTACTTGACAATTTGACACGTAGCACCCCTTTTTTCTTATAATTTCATTTCTGATGGCGCAGGAAAACAACATGAATGAAATTAGAAGATTCAACAAAGAAAGACGCCAGGATTTGGTGGAGATGCTGAAAGGCTTTGTATCAGAACAGGTAGGAGATCTCTGCTTCATGACATGGTTTTCTCTTTGCGCTACTGTTTGCACTTTGCATTAACCTTTGAATTCCTTAAGGATAATCAAAACATTTGGTTAATCAGTTGAAGTAGCTGTCTGCTGTGTTGCTCGCTGCCTACCACTGCTGATCTATCTTCATACCTCCATGATGCCAAAACATTCTTTATGCTTTGCAACTAAAAGTCGCAACTGAGTGGATCTGTATCAGTAATCAGTCTCAGCTGTGGTTTGGAAAATGCTGACCTCCTGCCCATTGCTCCTATATACAGTCATGTGAATTGTGTCTTTTATGTCTCTGCATGGGAACCTAGAGCTTGAGTGCCACCTAAACATTTGAAGAAATTTTGTGAAACCATTTGCAACCGCTCTTAGCGCATGAATTGCAAAACTGGCTTGTGGAGTGTCAAATGGGAAGGGAATTGGCAATGATGATATATTAGAATTGTGAATTTATTTCTTCACAAACAGGACTATTTATTAGAAGGGATCCCTTATTAGAATTGCTTGTAGGTATAACGGTGTAAATCCCTGCATGCTTCATGGTAGTAACACCACTTAAGAATAGAAAAGCCAATAATCTAAATTATTGAGGGAGGCGAAAAGCCAGGCTACAGGATTTATAACTTTTCGGTTGTGTCTCTTTATCCAGATAAACTGGAAAAGCTGTGTAGTAACTATATATGAATTCTGGTTGAACTGCTGAAGGCAGTGCACATTAAGTATCCATTGCTTTTCTGACTACCAGGAAGGGACAATTTCAAAAGTCCACATCAGAAAGTTAGATGCATCGGTAGCAAAATTTTTGATAACACATTTGTCAAATTGACTGTTGGGTCCTCTATTCTGAAAAACTTTGTTTGAGAGGCAAATTTTAACTAGTGCCGTTACTATCCTATATTACGTTTGTCCATTTTTTCCTATCCTGCATTACGTTTTCCCGTTTGTTTGGTGCAAAAAAGAAAAAGAACTCCTATACATGTGGCATCTATGGTGCATTGTGAAATCAATAAATTTAATCATGAAAAACTGATTGAAATTCACATTGGTGATTGTTTTTTGGTTGCAATGCACAGGTTGCATATTCAGAGCATTTTGCTAGTGTATGGACAAAGGTAGCAGAAGAAACATGTGGATATGCAAGCAGGAGTTGAAGTAGGATGTATATACACTGGTGAACTTAAGCTGTTATTCTGCAGCTGGAACATCAACTTACACCATTGAGAGCCATGCCCTGACCGTGTAGGCTCATACGTGGACAGCCGGACAGGGTTACACTTTCCATTCCCGAAGGGACGCAGTTTGAAAGATTTTTCTGGGGATTGCTCTCTCCAGTTGTGTACCTGAAATTTCTTTAGAAACATAGGACCAATCAACACTTGCAAGATCTTCATACTATTTTTCCCCGGTCCCCTTTTTTTCAGACTGGGCTTCATTGTCATGTTGAGTTTTTTCTGTACAAGACACCGGTAGGGTGTATTCCCTGCTACCTGAGTTAACACCAGATACGAGATTTTGTCTTCTGGAGCGGCAGTTGCATGGTACTCCTACATGTATCGGCAGTATCCTCTTCTTGGTTCTTTCCTTTATTTGTCTGAAACGACGTAAGCTCCATTTGGTATCCTCCGAATCATGTGCACATTTTAAACTATTTGTTATTATGTTCATAGAATGTTAAACAGTACTGAAGAAAGGTTTTGCTTACGTGTTAGGCTTGCCTGATACCGGGCTGGTTGTCCGAATCATGATTCACCAAGGCAAGGCCAGGCCACGTCTCTGCTACAAGGTGAGCCACACATACTGCTGAGTGCTGACTAGACATACTCGTGAGCCACTGGTAGTTGGGTTGGCACCTCGTGCCCCTCTTGGGGCCATCGGTTTCAACATCACTTCTTATCCCCTACACGTAAGCATCATTTTTGTCCAGTTCTTAGTCTGTAAGCTATTGCATTGTTCTATTTCGAAAGATTTCGTGTCAGCTGTCCGAAGGAAGAAGGTTCAAAATCACACCACAAATGGAAAGAACAGCGACCGGGGTGTATCGACGCCATTCAAGCTCTGCCACGAGAAGTCACCTAGAATTCCACCGCCACAAATTCGCCAAAAATCTGTAGCCTGTGAGGCTGTGCTGCCGCCGCCTTGTGGTGGCGCCGAGCAATGCACATAGTTCTGTTTCTAATTTTGTGAAAATTACGATCCCAAAGAAACTGGGGTCAGCATCGGTTCTGTAGTGTCTGCCATCAGTTAGCCTGTATTTGTTGAGAAATTTGGAATTAGACCGAAAATTTGGTAGAAATATCCTAACACTTCACATGATCAAAATTTACTGCTTCAACATCATCTGCTTTGAAAGTTTTGAAAGGCAAAACGCCTGGGGGTAGACTTCCCTCTATTACCAACCCCCACGCACGCACTGCTTCGGCTCTCTCGAGGCCTTCCATTTCCCCCCACCGTCACCGCCGGCGCGTGCGCCACCGGCCGACCGGCGTCGTGCCCGCACGGGGAGAATGCTCCAGCACGCGCCCTGCCGAACTCCGGGGACCTTCAAGTTCAAGCCCCTCCTCCCCACCAAACCATCGCTCCTCACCTCCACCTCCTCCCGCGGCAGCCTCTGCACCGCCGCTGCCGCAACCCGCCGCGGCCTCCTCGTCCTGGTCCCCTCCCTGGTCGCGGCGTCCACCGTCCTCCAGTCCCTTTCCCTCACGGGCTCCGCCGCGGCCGATGACAATCCAGCCCCACAGCCTCCGGCGCCGGCGCCTGCGCCCGCCGCTGCTGCCCCGCCACCGGCCCCAGCTGCAGAGGCGGAACCCGCGGCGCTGTCGAGGGTCTACGACGCGACGGTCATCGGGGAGCCACTGGCCGTGGGGAAGGACGGGCGGCGGAGGGTATGGGAGAAGCTGATGGCGGCCCGGGTTGTGTACCTCGGCGAGGCCGAGCTCGTTCCCGACCGCGACGACAGGGTGCTCGAGCTCGAGATTGTCAGGAAGCTGGCCGCCAGGTGCGCTGAGACCGGGAGGAGCATCTCGCTCGCGCTTGAGGCCTTCCCCTGCGACCTTCAGGAGCAGCTCAATCGCTTCATGGATGGGAGGTTGTTGCAGTACTCTTTGTTAATACAACGAAGGAATTTCCTCTTTGATTGTGATGACTATATCTTTGCTGCGTTATGTAGAGTGAGTTCCTTGCTATGGTGTGTTATAAGTCTCATTCTTGAGGTTTGCTATAATTATTTGCATCGGCTAGACTACAACTAGATAACCATATAAGTTTGTAAAAAAGATTTTTATGTAACCATATAGATTTGCTTCAGGCTAAACCCAAACTAAAGCACTACTAATTGCAATTTATATTGCTTCCCATATTTCTTTGTTGATAACCTTATAATGATTCTACCTAATGCAGCATTGATGGTAATAAGTTAAAGCTTTACACATCTCACTGGGCACCAGAGCGATGGCAGGAGTATGAACCTCTTTTAAATTACTGTCGTGATAATGGAGTTAAGCTTGTTGCCTGTGGAACTCCACTTGAGGTAATTTATTATTGCTTCTCACGTTTCCAGCAAAATTGTATTTGGTTCCAGCATATTTTACTCACCATTTATCTTGTTCGTTTCACTTTGAAAATTGTGGACCTGTGATACAGTAAATATTCGAAATAGATTTCCATCATTCCTACTGGCAAGCTTTCTCTTGTACCATATATTCTACTGCTTTGCTTAAGGACCCGCTGTATACTCTTCTTCTTTTTTTGGCACCCTGTTCTAGAAAATGCTTCATATGCAGTCCGTTGAACATATAATCTTAGTTTCTACATCATTTGTTGGTAATTTATCGAGTCTTTTTTCTTAACTAGGTTGCAAGAACTGTCCAAGCAGAAGGAATTAGAGGCCTTTCAAAAACGCAAAGAAAGTTATATGCTCCACCAGCTGGCTCAGGTTTCATTTCTGGTTTTACATCCATCTCAGGCCGATCATTGTTGGACAAGATTTCATCAACTCAGGGTTCCCCTTTTGGCCCGAGTTCATATTTGTCTGCACAGGCAAGAGTAGTTGATGATTATACAATGTCTCAAACAATAATGAAAGAAATTACAGCTGGAGATCCTTCAGGGATGCTTGTTGTTGTAACTGGGGCAAGCCATGTTATGTACGGCCCACGGGGAATCGGTGTTCCTGCTAGAATATCTAAAAAGATGCAAAAGAAAAATCAAGTAGTGGTACTTCTTGATCCTGAGAGACAAGGTATAAGAAGAGAGGGTGAAATCCCTGTAGCTGATTTCTTGTGGTACTCAGCTGCCAAGCCATGCAGTCGAAATTGCTTTGATCGTGCTGAAATCGCTAGAGTTATGAATGCTGCTGGTAGGAGACGTGAAGCGTTACCCCAGGTTATCACTTGCTCTTAATAAATTGAGTGCCGTTTGTGCTATATCTCTGCTATTGTTACTTATTTTGAATAGGTATTAATAAAGGAAAATTTTAACCGTACTAGAATGATATATCTTATTGATACAGCCAGAAAATATTTGTTGTGATAAGTATTTTATAAGACTATCTTGCTGTAAGAAGTCATTTTCAAATTCTCTTATCATATTTTCTTATGTTGGAGCTGACAAAATTTTCTGCAATTTTATGACAGGATCTTCAGAAAGGATTAGATCTCGGTGTGGTTTCTCCAGAGATATTGCAGAACTTTTTTGACCTTGAGAAATACCCATTTACGGCTGAACTGCTTCACAGATTCCAGGTAAAAAGCTTTTGAAGTCTTTATCCATTGTTCCCCTTTCAGTGGGATACTGATATTTAGGCATTTAGCTAGGAGGAGTGGGAAAAAGGTGAATTAGTTGAAACTTAATTTTGGTCGTTTTGTGCAGGGCTTCCGTGAAAGGTTACTAGCAGATCCCAAGTTCCTTAATAGATTAGCTATTGAAGAGGGTATCTCAATCACTACAACTCTTATAGCGCAATATGAAAAACGGAAAGGGAGGTTTTTTGAAGAGATCGACTATGTTCTTACTGATACAATTAGAGGTTCTGTTGTTGATTTCTTTACAGTGTGGCTTCCTGCACCCACTATCTCGCTCTTATCTGTTGCTGATGATGGCTCTGGTGAGAGCTTGGAGCTTTTGAAAGGACTTTTAGGATCTCTGCCAGATAACGCATTTCAAAAGGGTATTATAGGACAGAATTGGGACATGAACCAGAGGTTTGCATCGGTGGTAATGGGTGGTATTAAACTTGCTGGTGTCGGATTCATTTCCAGTATTGGAGCTGGAGTTGCTTCGGATGTCTTGTACGGTGCTCGCCAATTTCTGAAACCTTCTGCGAGTGTGGAAGTGAGACGCAAAAGATCTCCAATCTGGAAATCGGCAGCGGTTTATAGTTGCTTCCTTGGAACATCCGCAAACCTGCGGTATCAGGTAGTTTGTTGAAACCATTTCTTTGTTCACTCTAGGGGCAGTTAATTACGAAGAGTTATTTTGGCCATGGTTGCATAATATGAGGACACATGGTAGCAATGATTAAAACGTATTGTAATGTAACATGTTGCAAATAGGATGTTAGTATAACAGCAAAATAAGGCCTTGAAACCGCAGCACGTCTCAGATCAGTAACTCACTGCCGCATTATCTTGTCCAGAAATCATTACCATGTGGAGGCAAACTTCTCATTTTGTCCATTTTTTGCAATGCTGTTAACCTTTTCCACTAAACATGTTTCAGGTCATTGCTGGTCTCATTGAGCATAGGCTAGGAGAGTATCTAATGGCGTACTATAATCAGCCACTTCTTGCTAACGTGTTGTCCTTCGTTTCAAGGACAATTAATTCGTACTGGGAACACAGGTTCGTAACTACTATACTGTACACTGTTGGTAATCAATGTGCACCTTCAAGCTGATTGAACTACACAAAAATGTTTTTTTTTTCCTTTTTCTTTGAATAAGAAAACAAATGAATTAAGTTCCATATTTTGAGCAATGGACTGATGATGGCACCCACCAAAAGAGGTGCAACCCTCCAATTTAATTGTTTGTCAACTCCTTTAAATGGTGTTTCGCTTTGTAAGGATGGTTGGTATTATCAAAAGCTAAGATGGTCCTCTATGTCAATCCAACTCAGCCATTAGCATCCCTGGTCTGGAGCCATTCACTGGTTTCTAAGTATGGCATTTTTTTTCCCACCTGTTCAACTATGCATGCTGCATGAAGTTCAGAATTTCCATCTTCAACTGATACAGCAATACTGATTTACTTGAGATAAAGAGAACCATCAGTGGGTAGTTTATTTGATTTTTGAAAAAGGGAATCTTTTCTTGTAGTTTGAATCCATTGACATATTGCATGCATTGCAGTGTTGACACCGTGTTGCTTTATTGACATCTCTGTTTGTTGCAGCAATGGATTGATATTGCACGATTGTCAGGCGTGCAAAGTACTAAGAAAGAGTTGCCTTCTCCTGAGGTTTCGAATCCATCCGAAATGCCGCTGCTGGAATGTGGCACAGCAGATGTACAGAATGTGGATGACAGCCAGAACAAATCAAATGACTTGACATAGTCACCACTCGAGCATTATTTGTTATGGCCATACAACATGCAGAACAGCTTCCTTGGTTACATGCCCGATACAATGCAGCCATACAGGCATATAGATGAGGAAAAGTCTCGTCGCGTCCCAGAGCAAGATTGAAGCATGCTGCATCTGTCATGCGGAGGGGATATCTTAAGTTTGAAGAGCAAAGCCTTTTGACTTTCACATGGTGATTAGCAGAAAGCCGTTTTGCCACCCTTGCAGGGTGATTACTGTTTGTACATTCACAGAGGAAATAACTAAATTTTGAAAACTGTACAGCATTTACATGTTAAAATTCAAGCCTGAACTTTCTTGGGAGACTAGCAAAGGATCAGGGTTGTCACATGCGACAGAACATACAATGAACTTTGTATCCAGAATACATATGAAATTCCATTGGTTGAAGGTTAACTTTGGTGTCATCCTAGGCCTGATGCACTGATGTTTCTTGGGGTATTTCTAGCTTTCTCCCGTTCTTTTGAGCGATGGCGATCTCTTTTGGAAAGGAAATCCGGGATAGATTTTCTTGGCGGATTATCCTCATGTTCTTGGCTCTTTGCTTATCCACTTCAAAGTGCAGGACAGCAGTTAGTGATGCTGTGTTGAGTCATGTCACTGTATGCTCAACCAAAGACACAAAAGACATGAATCTACAAATGGGCATCTAAACTCTAAAGTACAGTACTATCCATTCGTCTGGTGCATCGGTTCTATACCTGTTCATTCAAATACAGGTAAAACGCTCGCATCGATTCTATCGAGCCGTCAGATTGTCACGCCCGTGCAACCCAGCCAAGGCACCGTGCTGTGGCAGTAGCCTGGCATGCTGATGCTGTTGCCACACGAATTCAGTTCTCAAGTCTCGTCAACCATCCAACGCGGCGAGCGTTTCCTTTTCTTTTTTCCAAGAACCTAAATATGCTGGTTGTCTCACACGCTCACTAACCGATCTCTGCACCACTAAAAAAGACGCATAACCAAAGCTGATATGATACGACAGAAATCAGAGATCCCGCCACCGTGAACTCTGAAGCATGCGTCATATCAAAAGGAGCACCGGACCTTATCACCACTCATCATCAGAAGAAAAACGAACAAAAGAACGAGAAAATTCCCTGTATACCATTGAGAAAACTTCGGTTCCCTTATGTACCATCAGAAAACTTTTTTTTTCGAAAGATCAGAAAACTTGTGATCCCCTGTGTACCATTGACGCAAATTTCACAGGTCTAGTGTACCACTGCTGTCAAAAAGAGCCTAAACGGCTGGAAACGACGAGGTAAAAAGACCATTTGCCCACCCCTGTTCTTCTTTCTTGCACGCACGATGGAGAGTGGAGCAACCTGCAGCAGCACTGGTTGGCGATTCCGACGGCCGTGGCCAAGGTGCGATTCCGACAGCTACCGCGTGCGCGTGCCGCATTGCCAGGCTACCGCAGTGCTTGCCGTCGGACCGCTGTCAAGGCCGAGCTCGTGGCAGCCGTGCTGCCGTGCAAACTCGAGGACGAGCTCGTGGCTGCCGCGTTGCCGGGCTGCCTCAGTGCTTGCCGATGGGCTGCCGAGGTCGTCGTCGTTGAACCACCTTAGAGGTCGATCTCGTGGCACCCGCGCCGCCGTGCGCGAACTCAAGGGCGAGCTCGTGGCTGCCGCGCGCCGGGCTACCGGGTGCTTGCCGTCGGGCCCGAGCTAGCCCGCCGCGCTCGCTTTCGTGCTCCCTCCTGAGCGCGCCTGCCACCACGACAGCCCGCCGACGCGCCCGAGCTCGTCCGTCGTGCTAGCGCTCGCCCTCCCTCCGGAGCCCTCCCACCGCCATGCGCACGCTCGCACCATCGCCAGCCCGCCGCCGCCGCGAATATGTTTCCCACTTGTACAAGCGCGCGCGGTGCTTATCCAACAGCCCTCCTCTGCCTCCTTTTCCTCGAGATTTGTGAAAAGATCCGACGTGTCTCGTGACTCCTCACCCGTGGGACCCAGGCGGTCAAAGGTTCAGCTCCTGTCCGAGCTTCTTACCAGAAGCAGCTTCTGGTGACTTGCTGCGGGCCCTCACCGAGCAGTTCCTCTTCGGC
Source organism: Eragrostis curvula (assembly GCA_007726485.1). NCBI lineage: Eukaryota > Viridiplantae > Streptophyta > Magnoliopsida > Poales > Poaceae > Eragrostis > Eragrostis curvula. The sequence goes on along the minus strand of RWGY01000009.1, from coordinate 26,175,927 downwards.
ATTCGGTTTCACGACCACTTGCGCCGCCGCCTCCGCCGTCACCTACGGCCACCTCCCTTTCCCTGTTGGTATTCCACTTCCAGATGGGTTCTTCTTCCGCCGGTGTACCCTCTTCCGGAAGCAGCGGCCCGTCGATGCCCGTCGTCGGCAATGCTCCTGGTGAATCCAGTCCCGCCGCCGTCTTTCCCTGTGCCGCCGGCGTTCCTGGTTTTTTGCCACCGCTGCCCTCTTTCATACTGGTACCTGTTCCTCCCTCCAGATTTTGCTGTTGCACAAGGTCCACCTCCCCGATTCGCATTTCCCTCTCGCATGCAGCCTTCTCCTTTCTTCCCCACATATTGCCCATTACCTGATCCAATGTTCCATCAATGTAGAAATATAGTGTCATGGAGAACTATACAAGCATGGACTGTCAATCAACTACATGAAGTACCGGTTTTTTCCAACAATTGTGAGCTACAAGATATACTAGTATGTGAACACTTTAGCCATGCATATACTAAAATTATACAGATATCAATGTAGAAATATAGTGTACTCATTCTTTGAACTGATAAAATATTATATTATTACCAAAGAACATCAATGGCATGCTAAATTATGCAGTAGTCAAAAAGTAACAAAAGCACAAGATTCATAGTGTCCCAAGCAATATAAAATAGTATATATTGAAAAACCAAAACCTGCAAGTGTGAACCCAATATATTATTGCATCAATGATACAAGGTCATCATAAGCATCAATGATTTGCCCTAAAAAAAAAGCATCAATGATACAAGATCAATACCTGGCTGTGGGCGTTCCATTCCTTAGATCTTCAAAGAGTCCATGTACAGAATCTTGTAACAAAGAAACAATATTAGTTCTCCACTATAACCACAATATTAGTTCTTCAAAGAGTCCAGGTTCAGATAATTTTTTGATTACATGTAGAGGCAGTGCAAATAAGGAATTACCTGTAGGAAAACGGGGCATCCAGTGATGTTTGACACTTTCTTTGTATTTATGTGTGACTGCACTTTGATAGCTGCTCCTACAAAATTTTCAATGACATGCTCTCCGCAGTTGTATGCTGCTATTTCATTAGGATGTCTCAATGCCCCCAGAGAGAGCTATTGCTGATTTTGTTTCTTGTTGTAGGAGCTAGTAGATGACCAACTACAAACACTACAAAAGCTGCTTTGAACTGGTCGCACTCGGCTTTTGTCATTTCATTTGGATAATTCTGCTTTTGTAGGTTTCCCTGAACTTTTCCCTTGGTTAGTTTCCCTGAACTTTTTCCTCTCAAGCTCAACTTGAAACCTAACTAGCATATTCAGTGATTCATCAAACTCAAAGGCTGTATGGGATCTCTCAACATAATCACTTGCCACAGTAGCTTTTCCTATTATGCCCGTTTCATTGATTTTCCTCACAGCCTTGCTGCTATGGTCCACAATGAAAACACACCTTTTGCTTGCAAGGTACTGGAGAGCTTTCTCAGTTGCATTGTTTTCAGTCTCTTCCGGGGAGCCACATTCTTCACCATGTATCAGTGGGATGTCATCATGAGCTCCAGTTGAAAATATGCATGTACCATGTAGTGACATCAAACTGAACTGAAGCCTTGTAGGTTGTTGTACTCTTCTCCTCCACACTGAACACAGGAACTGATGGTGAATGCAAAGACTCCAAAACCTGCAGCAAAACAAGCTTCGTTGGGACATCAACCACCTGCTCCCGACCCTTCATTTGAAAGAACGGCATGGTAAGGATCTCAATTATTAATTGTAAAACCTAATCTGAATGAAAGAACATAGGACAAGACCTAGCTTGTGCAACAATAACACAGCTGTACTCTAATACGTTTACAGAGTATCAACTACAAAGCTGACCAATCTACTACCGCTGCTCGAGCTCTACGATCAACTGCTCGAGGTAACACTGCAGCTAGAGCTGTACAAAAGCATCGAGATATACAAAGTGCCAATGGCACTCATTCCAACGACTATTTTCGATTCAGCATGAAAATCGCATGTCTTAGCAGTTAGAAAATCTAAGTACTCTACAACTCGAAGATGTAGTTGTCCTACAATCCGAACATTGAAAGGAACCGAATGCTCAAAAATCAAAATGCAAGCATATGCAAATCAATAATTGCCTCGAAAGGAAATGTACCTGGAGAACTTTCTGAACCGGACGCAAGATGGGATTCATGCCTCTTCCCAAGCACCGGCAGCTTGCAAGCCGGCGGCGGCGTTAGGGTTTGGTTGCTCCCGGAGCGGACAGGGAACAGGTATGCAGTGGACCAAAGGGCAAGGGGACAGAAGCCGCTCTTGGTACCTTTCATTCCCCCACGACGGCTTCTGCTTCTTTCTAGAGTTTCTCATACCGATTCTAGCTTCTGTATAAAAGCGACCAAATAGCTCTTTGACCGAGCTTGGCCCATGCCGGTACCTTTCCCCGCCACGCTGGAGTTTCGGCTCGTATCCCAACAATAGGTGGCGTCCTGGTATCGTTGGATAAGCGCAGCGCGCGCTTATACAAGTGGGATTCCGGTTCTCCGCCGCCGCCCCACGCCCACACCCGAGCTCGCCCGCCGCGCTTGCGCTGCCTCGACGGGGAGAAGGGGCAAAGCTACCTGATTGGCAGGGGTATTTTACTGACAGGTGGGGCATCGTTTTTTAGATGGATTCTCAAACGGAGCTAACGGGATGCTACACAGGGCAATCAAACTTTTCTCAATGGTACACAGGGAATTTACTCCAAAAGAACCGGGAACGAACCGTGCAACGCTCATCTGCTCACCTGTCAACTCCTGAGCACACGCTGTTCCACGGTGCGCGCCAGATTTTATACTCGCGTCCACGATCCATCACATGACATCGCCCACGGCCACGCACGGACTCCAGCCCGATCGCGGCCAAGTCCACAGGCCCTCTGCACTGCAGCCTGCATCACCGCACGGTACAGTACCAGGGAAGCGTACAGCCCGTACTGACACCTCGCATCACGCCAGGTTGGCTGCCACATGTACTAGCAACGCCCCTCCCGATCGTGGCGGCATCATGGATTCTCCTCCGCGCGCCGCGGGCGATAAAAATAGTGGCTGCCTCCCTGGCGCAGATGATGGATTCGCTCGCGTTCCGATGAGAACTCGATCCGATAGATATTCTGACCGGGGGGTCGGTGCCGGTACGGTTTGAAGTTGGGTGTACCCGGCTGCGGTTGGTTGGGATGGGACGCACCGCCGAGCCCGTACGAAGCTTCGTCGCGGCTTCCTCCCCCGGGGCGGGGGAGCTCGGAGGAGGAGGTGCACGTGCGGCTCGCCGTGCGTCCACCTCCTCTGCCCGCGCCGGCCTGGCAGGGGGTGACAGGTCAGGGACGAATCGGTCAGCAGCTGGGTGAAGGTTTTTTCACACGCGATTGCTCTCTGGCTCGCTGGATTCGCGGCGGGGGGCGACGACTGCAAGTAACCGCCGGATGCTGACACGGAGAATCCTTGACCGGCGATCCAGCGCAGCGCCTCCACGATCCGGGAGACTGAAGCGAGCGAGCGAGCGAGCGCCGTGCTGGTGGATGGCGTCCGTACGGATGCGGGCGTCGCACGGACGGGCAAGTCGGGCCAGCGGCGCGTGCGCCGTGCGCGACGGACGGGCGTCTCGCCTCGCACGGTGGAGTATGTCTGGGACCACTTCGAATTTCGCTTAAAACATCTAGACTCAAGCATGGTCTACCTTAATAATATTTCTATACTCAAAGTCTCAAAACTACAGCTACTATTGCATTGACCTGCCTGCGTTACTACGTTAAGCTTGTACTCTCTTCCGTACCTCTGTTCCAAACCAGCCTGGTACGGTGCCACGGCGCCACCCGTATGTCGCCGTACCTTGGAACCAAATCAAGCCGATGTATCGGACCACGCATCTAGTCGAGGCCCGAGGACGAGGCTTCCTTCCCCGTGCCTACGCCACGGCGCCAACCCATGCACGCACCGTATCCAGGTTTTCGTAGGCAGCACAACGATGCCGGCCCGCAACCGTGCACACCAGCGCGTTCTCGTCCCCGGTGATCCACAACCCGCCGAAAACCCCGGCTCCCCACAGGATCCGCCTGCTCCCTCCCGCGGCTGCATGTCGCCCTCGCCCGCCCAAAATCTTCGGCCAGCGAGGAGAAGTGGCCTGGAGAACGACGCGACCCACGCCCGTGCGCCCGGCCACCCGGCGCGGCAAGCGTGCGGTTCGCGGCCGGCAGGCGTGCGGTGGCGGCGAGCGCCCTGCCGAGCCACGCGAAGCATGCCCGCCGACTTGTCGCGCCGGGCGAGCGCAGCGCTCTCGGCTCCCGGGCCAATGCGGATTTGGGCGGCTTACCGGTCCGGGAGCATGCACGTAGCGTACGTGAGGAACGTGACGGCTCGGCTGGGTGGGTCGCCGTGCCCGCCCGCGCTGCCGCCCCGCAGCTTCCAGCCCCGGGAAGAACGTTTTCGACGTGCCTCGTATCTCGGGTTCTTTGGGGAATGTCACGGTGAATTTCTTTCTTTTCCTCGAGTTCCTTCTGCGTTCGCACCTAAAATCACCACTCGTATCACAAGAACATCGTGTTAATTTATCTATCTCTCTACCTTGAGTCCTGCTTAATGCCATCACGAGCCATCAGGAATGTTCGCCTTGAGAATCATACTAACTACTAACAGATAACACGAGGATTATTCCTAATCATTGCGAAAAGGCTCCTTCGCGGCAGCTTCCTGGTTGGATTAGGCCGCCATTACACCACCCAAATATCCTAACAAAGTTCAAATTATTGGCTCAATAATCTACTAACACTCTGCCATCTTAGTTTTTGGATCGCCAGCGAGAGCTGCTAGTAGAGATACGTCCAAAGGAATCTATTGGGAAACAAACAGATTAACACGTATCCAGCACTAAAATAGAAGCCTTGGACGAATCAAGCGTGGCCCAAGAGAACATGATTGCACGGTGCCGTTTTTTGTCTTGAAGGCTGAAGCGGATGTATTTTTTTTGGGGCAAAAGCTTGGCTGGATTCTTGTGCTCTGTCAATAACGATACTAGATCGATCCATCAGGCCAGCGTGGGAGTTCGTACTGTGCATCCGCAGCCGTATCATTATTTAACTCGTTTTGAAGTATCTGTCAATTTCCAATCCCAAAGCCAGCAAGATCGTTATGACTTTGAGATGGCAGCATGGCACGCCCCCAAAACAGGTCCACTCCACTTGGCGCGCTATATATAGGCGCGGCCAGGCCCCGGCCACTCCCATCGCAAACCAGCGAAGAAGCAACGCAAACAACAAGCAGCAAAGCAAAGCCGAGCTGTGCGGTGCCCACACGCACGCCTGCCGCGGCAGAACGCCTCCTCCGTACCTGCAAAGCCGCCGCCGGACGACGACGACGACATGGGCAACAGCCTGCGGTGCTGCCTGGCCTGCGTGCTCCCCTGCGGCGCCCTCGACGTCGTCCGCATCGTGCACCTCAGCGGCCGCGTCGACGAGTTCAGCTGCCCCGTCGCCGCGGCCTCCGTGCTCGCCGACCACCCCAACCACACGCTCACCACGGCGTGGTCGCCCTCCGGCGCGCCCGGCTGCGCCTCCAAGAAGCTCGTCATCGTCTCGCCCGACTCCGAGCTCAAGCGCGGCCGCATCTACTTTCTCATCCCCTCCGCCACCCTGCCGGCCGACCGGAGGAGCAAGTCCAAGGGCAGCTCCAAGAAGAGCAGCAGCAAGCGCTCGTCGAGCCACCGCGGCGGCAAGAGCGACGGCGACACGGCCGAGCAGGACAACTACCTGAGGGAGCTGCTCACCGAGAAGACGGCGTCGAGCGGACACGGCCACCGGAGACGGCGGAGCGGCGCCCGGGTCGGCGTGTGGCGGCCGCGGCTCGAGAGCATCGTGGAGGAGGTCTCGGACTAATTGAGGGAGCTCGAAGAGCTTCTCTTCTTTGGTTTTCCTCATATATTCTTTTGGTTTTCTTTCTGATCTGCCGATGCGAATACCACGAGAACGTGTTTCTGCCCGGTTCTCGCCTCTCAATCCCCTGACGACACTGTATTGCGATGTCCAGGGTTGATGAGCGGTCTTTAGCTCGGGAGATGAGGGGAAAATTGTGACGAAATAACTGTAAGAACCCCAACCTGTACAGAGATCAAGATTTGGTTGAGTTCATCCAAACCTTTTCGAACAAACTGTGTCCTCTGTTCACTTTACTGTATTTTGTTCCAATCCGGCGGGCATTCCGCTTGAATAGGAGACAGGGAACAGCTTCGATTTACCGTTTAAAGCAGAACCGAAACGAACAGGCCAGTTCAAACCTTTACATTGTTGACCAAAAAAACTTAGCAAAAACATCCACTTAGTTCTCCTTTATCAAAACGGTATCCATTTTTGAAGCCAAAGACAGGTCCAGCATTCTTTAAAAATCTTTATATTCTATAAGTATGCGAGACGTACTCTTTAAAAATCTGTACTGAGAGTCTGAGACCTGATTCATTGTTTCGCCAACGAGCGGTGGCACGCCTTGCGTTTGTTTGACGAAGCGCACACAACATGGTGCGCCCATTGTGCCATTTCTGTGTGCTCGCAGCACATGGACTCGCATAATTTGCATAAAGATTCCAAGAGTTTTTCTGACGCTGATGTGCTGTATGTTTCTTAGAGCTTCGTCAATGTGCTGGAGTTCAGAAGCGGTGACAGCGGGACAAAGATGGGGCTGCTTCGGCCCAGAGGCTTTGTTGGGCTGAAGTCACAAGTGGCCGTAGTTATCTTGGACTGCACACTCCTCTGGGCCGAAATGTGAAAGATAGAAAAGAGCGGATTCATAAGAAAGAGTGGTGCGAAAGGGCATGTAGCCTAGCGGTTACAAGAGACTCAGTAGCACTTCAGTTCCTGGGTTTGACTCTCCGTGAGAGCGAATTTTCTAGGATATAACGGCATTGTGCTTTCAGTGGTAAGCGACGCTCCCGTCGACAGCGAGGCGTCAGTGGTGACTTCGTCAATATCTAAGATGTGCCGGCACAGTCTTCGAAAATGCTCGTAGGGTAAGATATGCGTACGTGTGTTCATAGGGGTGAGTGTGCGTGCGTTGTGGGCGTCTGAGTTGTACTCTGTACTAAAAAAAAAAGAGTGGTATGAGCTAAAAAAACAAAGAAAAAAAAAGTGGAATACAAATGTAACAGTAGAACTTTTATGTTACTAATTCATATGTTTGTAAGCCTAAGAGTGAGTCGAAATTTTACAAGTTAAAATTTAAAATACATACACGGCTTTCAAAATGGACAAAAGGAAATAAGAATTTTTTTTAAAAAAAATTATAGAATAATAATTACACATTCCGCGTGTCATAAAGCCGCTGCTGCTCTTAAAAGTACTTTACACCTTAAGATACGCCCGTACAAGAGACATGTGAGAATTGTGAATGTGCCAGTTCCACTTGAACGTACTAGTATTTGTAGTCAGCTTTGACCTCAAAGTATTTTAGTCTGATGCCAAAAATACTCTGACCATTGGAGATAGTGCTCATCCACTAGGCATTAGTCCAGCTAAGCTCATACAGCATTATCATGTGTGTGTGCTTGTTATTAAAGAAGCATTGATCGTCCGGCTCAGAGTCCACTCTGATATTCCTCCAATGCTTTGGGCACACAGGTGCGTCTCGTGGTAGTCCAGGAATAAGCATCTGCTAATTTTGTTTTTCTTACAACCAGGAGTCTTTTCAGGGGGGGCTGGACTGCGGGAGAACCATGATAAGCCCGCGCTGACTCTGCTTGGATACTTTCATCCCAATAGTCGCTATCTGTATATGGCAGGTTCAGTAGCACGTACAACGTCAGTAATAACCTCCATCAAGCGAAAACTTCAAAGCGGCCGTGTCAAAGGCGACGGCGACGTGCACGAGATCGGCGACCGAGTCGCCTGCCCAGCAGCGGCAGTAAGAACCACCGAATTCGGCTTAACGCAACCCCCTGGATCGCACGCTCCGGCGCCCGATTCGTGCCGGTACGTAACCTGACCTTATCAACGTCGTCGGGAGCGAAAACGAGTAGCCCTGTCGTTTTGATTCAGTCCTGCATGCCAACGCTTGACGGCTGACGCTCCCATCCCATCCAACGCGGAGCGCTCGCGCCTCGCGGCTACTTCTCAGCCGTCGGCGGCCAAGAATGGATTGCTGGCCCATGGCGTGGACTAGTTTCAGTTTTCAGCGTGTGCTCTTCTTCCCTCTGGGGAGCAACGCACGCTGCAAATAAGGAGCGAATGAGCGATAATGTCAGTGTGCGTTGAACAGATTTTGACGTTTACTCTTTAATTCGCTCATGGCGCAAACATGGGCTGACTTCAGAGTCTCTGCCCGTTTGTTTTTGGGCACACACGGTCAGTTGAAACTTCAGCTGCCTAGTTAGGCGTGGAGGAACTATGGTCAGAATCCACGGTCAAATCCTTGTACACGTCCAGAAACTCAAATACAGTGGACGAGCGTGCTGACCCGTTCAGCAGCTCCACGTATTGGCTTTGGCTTATACGTAAGTGCACCTCACAGTTGAGGTGTACCCGTGTACTAAGGACAAGGAGCAGCCTTATGCTAATTCTGTCTACGGACAGAGTTGTCAAAGAGGTATCTACCATGCACACTGGTAAATAAAATCGCCAAAGAAGTTTCAGTTAATCAGTCACAAGAATCTCTATACTTGCTCTGAAATTTAACAGCGTACGAACACATCACACAACTAAGTTGTCGCAGGCAGGCCAATATGAATCTTGATAAGTTCTCTTCAGTGTTTACTTGTGTGCTGATCATGTTCTCTGTATCTGACTTCCGTGCCTTCTTTCTTCATGCTGGAGTTTTTTTTTTTGGAATGAATTGGATTCATTGATAAAGCAGAGATGCTGGTGTGTTTTTTCCTTTTTGGGAACGAATTTGTTTCACTGTTAACGCAGTGATGTAAGGAACTTTTTCTACTCTTCTCGAGTGAATGGCAAAAGTTAAATAAAACCTTGAACAGTGTTCTCAAAATTCAATTCAACTTTGAATACAACATTTCCATGTAAAGAAATGCAAACAAAACTGCCGAAACCCTTTGCTAAACCTGCACTGTATCCTATCATCCTACACCCTCTGTTTTATATCCATGTGTCAACGAAGGCGCCCTTTTTGCAACCATGTGCAGGCATGGGACCCCCAAACAAATCAAGAAATTTGCCTAAGTCTATCCTAGTCATAGATACAACAACACCCCTAAATTACAGACAACAATCTTTGTGAGAACAAAACCACTATGGACGTCAATCACGCGTCATGTCTTGCCGTTTTCTGCAACGTCTGTCCGCGGTTCTCCAGTCAGATTACATCATCGTTTGCTGGAAGAACATGTCTTCCCTGGGCTCCTCCTTGGCCCTCGACGCGTGCATGGCGTCGTTCTGCCTCTGCTGGTGCTGGTGCTGGCTCATGTACGACCCCATCGGGTTGTCGAAGCCGGAGAAGCCGAAGCCCGCGCCACCCGCGCCGCTCTGCAGGCCGTACGAGCTCTGCCCGCCGCTGAACCCGTGGGCGTACTGCCCGGCGGCGCCGCTGTTCTGCTGGTACGCCATGGCCGGCGGCGGCGGCCGCACGCCGAGGTAGTGGTGGCTGCTGCTCCCGGCGGCGCCGTTGTCCGGCGGCGGCGGCGCGGGGCGGTAGAGCGCGGCGCTGCCCCGCGCGGCGGGCACGTCGTGGTTGTGCTTGCCCTCGTACGTGGTGATCACGGCGCGCAGGTCGTGGGACGCGCGCTCAACGTGCTTCCGCACCGGGCAGTTGGCCGTGGTGCACTTGTAGTAGCTCCTGTTGGTCACAAGGCAACATTTACGATCAGTCGTCATGCTTTCACTTGCAATAATCTTGTGCATCATGTAACAGAGTGAAAGGAAAATTGTACGTTTTTAATTGGTTTTTTTTTTACCTTGGGTTTGGGTTTCCCTTCACCACCTTCTGTCCGTACTTCCTCCACCGGTAGCCGTCATCGAGGATGTCGATGTCGCTCATGGTCTGGACAACGACCCTCGGCTCGCGCACCGTCCGGTTGCCGGCCATGGACATCCCTTCGCCCTCACTTTCTTTCCTCCTGGAATAATAATAAGCAATTACATGTCAGTTCCATTCCACCAACTCCGAGAACGCAACAGAAACAACTTGGCGCGAACTGAAACTTCGTAACCAGCCACTCACCATCTCTTGGAATCCGGCTCGTCGTCATCGAACTCCTCGCCGCCGGCGTTCCCGGCCTCGTCGTCCCCGAACGACGCCGATGAGTTCTCGGGCGTCCCGACGGGCGTTCCACCGAACGAGTGCTCGGACGCGTCGCCGCCGCCGCTCTGCAGCAGCAGCTGCGCCGCGGCGCCGGAGCTGTTCCTGCGCGTGTTCGGCGGCTTGGCGTGGTTGTGCGTGCCCTTGTACACGATCTCCGTGATCTGGCCGTCCTGCGACCTCTCCACCTTCTTCTTGGTTGGGCAGTTGGGGAACGTGCACTTGTAGTAGCTGCGCGGGTTCTCGCTCCCCTTCACCTGCTTCTGCCCGTACTTGCGCCAGTTGTAGCCGTCGTCCGACGACTGCCGCTGCGACTGAGTCTGGCTGTACGACCCGCCGTGCGGCGCCATGGCCGTGGCGTCCGACGAGGTCGCCTGGAACGGCGCGGTGAAAGACGCCTGGTTAGCGCTAGTGTCCATGCCTGCTGGTTGCTGCTGCTGCTGGTACCCCCAAGTCTGCTGCTGCTGCTGACTCGTGTACGCCTCTTCGCCCTGATATGTTGCAAATTAAAGGATTAGAGAGATTCCTGTAATATTATAGTTTTGTTGCTTTGACAATTATAGTGCAGACAAAAACGAAGAGATACTACGAGATCATGACATGACACTGCAACTAGCGTTCTTTAAATTTCCCGTGTTTAAACTAATACTGGTATATTTATGCTACTAGTAGCGTGCTCTTTTAGACAAAGTCAGCCAAGAAAGCTCGAGAGCGTGACAGCGGAGGGTCGGTTGCTGATCTCACCAGTGAGGCCGGCGGAATGGGTGGCTGGAAGGTCGTCGTCGTCGTCCGCACCGCCTCTTGGCTCGTCGGCGCCGTCTGGAACGAGAAGTCAGGGAACGACTGCCTCTGCTCCTCCTTGTTGCCGTCTTGCTCCACGGCCTGTGTCTGCATCCAGCTGAACTGCTGCGACGCGAACGCGCCCACCGTCGGCGAGGGGAAGAGCTGTAACAACGTGCAAAACGCATTAGCATTCTGTTCAACGAATATGTGGGACCTCGTACGTGCGAGGCGAAAAAGTCAAAGTCCCACGCCTTCACACGAGCATGTATGTATGCTCGCCCAGAAATGGCATGGCATGTCAATGGGCTGTTCAGTTTTGGGTGCGTCCGTGTGTGTGCTTACACTGGAGGTGAGGAGCACCGGCGAGTCGAGGAAGTCGGAAGGGTTGAGGCCGCCGGGGATGTTGAAGAAGGACGACGGCGACACCGGCGCCGGCGACAGCGGCAGCGACGGCGGCGTCATGGCCTTGTACCTCGACGCCCCGCCGCCGCCGCCGCCGGCGCCGCCCAGCATGTCGGTGAAGCTCGTGCTCGCGAACGAGAAGGACCCGGGCCTCGAATTCGCCGGCGCCTCGATGCTCCCGGACGACGAGGTGGTCATCGATCGGAGAAGTGAAGCCGCCACAGCTCCTGGACCAATTTCCCGCGGCTCTGTTCTTCGATGATGGATGACCGGTCTTCTCGCGGTGGTGGTGTCCGGCGTGTACGTCCCGACTAGCTGGCACGGTGGTGGCGGGAGGCGATTGGAGCTGAGAGGGAGGAGGAGGTGGAGGGCACGGGGAGCTTCCTTTGGATTGTTTGGACGGAGCTGCGCGGGGACTATATAGAGTGCTCGGAAACTTTGACTGTTGACCGGTCAAAGCTCGTGGCGTTTGACTGGCGGCGCTCGGGCGGGGGCGGGAGCCCTGGGCGACGGGCTGACGGGGGTACCCACCCACAGGCACGGGCGATGCGAGGCCCTGAGTGCTGCGTGTCACGCGGGCGTGTGCAGGCGGGTATGGTTTCCGGTGACGGAAAGGGTTGGTGGTCGTGGATCGTTTCTTTGACCTGCTCAAAACTTCCATGGGATGGATCATAAGGTGCTCAATCAGATGACTGGTTTGGATTAAACTAATTCGGTTTAATGTTTCAGCTACATGATCTAAGCTAGTACAGCATGAAAAAACATATGATTTTATCGAAACTATTATTATTAGCTTCAGTTAATTGGACCAACCTCTTAATGTCTGCATGATCAATGGGTCTGCCTGATCTCAGTTACTTTAAAAAATGAAAAATGCTATAGAGCCGACCAGCATGTCCGACTCTAGTCCGACTGCACATTATCTACGGCTACTTAGCGTGTGATTTGACTAATAAAACAGTTTTGCATCGCACGATCATTGCAGTCGGATGCTGGCCGGACTCTTTGGTCGGCTCTATAGCAAAACTCTTAAAAAATTATGCATTTACATTTCTGTTTTGGTTCGAATCGGTTGACCCTTTTCCTGATTGCTCGCTACACGGTGAACTCGTACAGTAAGAAGAGTATGCGCGCGGTCGAATCTTTTCTAACCTAAGACGATGCTGATTAAGTTTGTCGAATCTTTTCTAACCTAACTCGGTCTAGTCCATTATACATGTCGTTTGGAATGCGTTCAAGAGTTTGACGTCAAATACGCGCCTCGTTAATTTGCCATCCGTGCGGACAAGACTGCATCGCTTGAAACAGATTACGGAATTCACGAGCATGCATGTGATTCTTGAGAATGATGAGTACTAGCCATGTGATTTAATGGTGTACTAGCACGCAAGTGCTTAGTGTTTTGTCTGCACAAAAAAGGATCTTCTCCGATTTCAGGGCTTTGATTGGTACATCGTACACGTGTTTCATGGGATACCTAGCAACGAACTCAAACTTCTGTGCACCTATGTTTTTCTTTCGTCGGAGGTAGTAGTAAAAATTCTTATATACATAGCGAACTTGCATCAGTTTTGATATGAAAACCAGACGCCTGAAATAAATTTTAGAAAGTATGGATAGTCAGTTCAGTTAAATGAACTTGTTGATCATTTTATTTGAGATTGAGGTGATCTTCCGCGGGTACCCGTAAGGCCCCCTTTGGAACGCAGGATTTTCACAGGAATTGTACAGGAATTTCACAGGAATCAGTTGACTGTTCACAGGAAAAACGCAGGAACGGGAAAAAATCCTGCGTTCCAAAGGCCTCCTAAATTGTTGAATCTTCATCCATGCTCCGAAATAAGGATTTTTTTAATAAACAAAAACTTTACTCCTAAGTCCTACTCGATCATGTTTTTTAGCCATATCTGCAAAAAATGTTTCCCGTGATTGCTACTGCTGGCTACTAGCAATTCTTAGCAGACCATTCCGCACGACCAAGTCACCACGACAAAATGATGTTCTTCTCACGTAACTTTGCAGCTACCACCCCCAGTGAACCAAGAACATCACAAACATATCCCATTCACTTGTGACTTCTATAACGACACCGACTGCGCCTTTGCAAGTGACTAACACAAGGTCTTACGCATAATTATCCGCAACTTATCAGCATCAGACGCTAAACATGCAGGAATCCTTACTTTCCTTTTTGTTAATTCTTCACTGCATGTTGTGGTGGCCGTGGACTGATCGGTCTATGGGCTGACGTTTCTATGCGGTGTTTGGTGAGCACCACCGATTCTGTGCGGTCCTGCTGATGCTCTTCGTGATCTCCATCCTTCGGAGTCGGACAGACTTCTCCTTCGTCTCTTTCCTGCAAAAGGAAGATTGGTTGCGGCCTTCCCATCTTTCTTGGAAGGTGTTACCCTTTAAGACAGGACAACTGTTGTCCAGAGGACAAAACGGCTACTGCATGTTTCGAAGTTCTTTTTTAGTTCAACAAAAGCATGTCTCTGAATTCTCTAATCACTTCTTCTTCACTCTTCAGAATTCAAAGACCCCCACCGCTCGAAATTCAACCAAATAAATCAGAAACCTGAAGGATTCGGAGTTCTTTTTTAGTTTAACAAAAGCATGTCTCTGAATTCTCTAATCACTTCTTCTTCACTCCTCAGAATTCAAAGACCCCACCGCTCGAAATTCAACCAAAATAAATCAGAAACCTGAAGGCAGTAGTGTCACAATGGATTGGTAATTAAGTAACAGAAGTAACTCTCCGTCTCTATAGTCAGTGGTTGTTGCTTTCAGTCCACTGTGTACGCCGATGCAAGCGCATGCGTCGTAGGATTGCATGCGTGTCAGCTGTGTTAATTATGCTGTTCTGCACCACCGTATACAACATCATCTGACGCGTTGTTCTTGCTCGTGCTACGTACGCGGGACGACGTAACTGCTGACAGTTTGAACTGAAAGACGGTATGTGTCTTGCGTTTATAACACGGTAATTTTGATGGTCTTCCGGGGGAAAAAAAACACGGTAATTTTGACATAGACCGGTGAATAAAGCAGTTTATATACAGTACGTACGAGTAGTTCCGTGTCGATACAACATACAAGAAGACAAGAAGTGGGCATCCAATTTAAGCCCTTCGCTAAATGCCACCCAAGTTTATGTTAAGCCTGTGAAATTGAATTGATTCGAGTGAAATTTCTATAAGAATGCTACTTTTTTCCTGTGGTTATTTTTCGATGCTTAAGTGTTTTCTTTTTTTGTGAAAAGTTCCCGAATAAGGCGTTCGTCCTGTACGAATGTAATCTTCCTACGTTCCAAAGTGGGACCAAAGTCTGTTTCGACAAGGTGGAGGGGAGGGGCCTGAACTATGAAATCCCGCGGAGATGAATCGCCATTAATCACCGAAACCGAGTGTTGATTTTTCTTTACGACGGTGCGGAGAAAACTTTCGAGGAAGATGCCTCCCGAGCGGAGACAAGAACAGAGGACGCCATTGCCAGCCCCAGCAAAGCTGTTTGCACGCATGCTCACTTCTTCCTCTCCACGACGACAAAAAATATTGAGAACGAACGAACGAAACACGATGATGTCTTTGGTTGCACGCGATTGATTGAAGAAAGAGTCAGTCACTCAGTCTTCGTGGTCATGGATCCGTATCTCTCTATCTCCAACTGTTCATATTTTGTCAATGCACCGACTAATGCAGATGCTTGCAGGTAGTTTCTTGTTCTTCTCGCGCAAGTAGGTGTTGGTCGCTGTTGCTGCCTCCTCTTCCTCTTACACCACTTTGCACTTTGATCGCACCGGCTAGCTGGAAACACGTGTTTCTCCTCCTGAAATTTCAGAGAAAAAAGGGTAGCGCTCTTTACCCTGATCGATATCTGTCCGGCCGAACTGCCTGAAACATTGTGATACGGCAATCACTACCTGAATGCTGAATGACTGCTAAACCGGTGAAAAGTTTTGAAAAGTTTGGAGCTATTTGAACGGGAAACATCCACGCGGCATCTGGCGAGTTTGGCATGGCGTCCTGCAGAACTGTTCAAATGGATGACTGATATTCGTCGCAGGATTTAACGATCTTCTGAACCGGAGCACCGTGAATGTCGGTACTAGCAGCAGAAGAACGCAACGATTCACGTTGCGCCTTAGCTTATGTCGGAGTAAATGAAACAGGTCTATCAACGACAGATTTTGAATCAACTTCTGCAGAAATGGTCAAGGAACACGACTAGGCACCGCCAAGGTACCTGGTTGACACGTTCTCAAATCGAGAAGGTTTATCACATGCAAGTGTACTCTATAAAAATACTAGTAAAAATGCACGTGCGCCACGCACGTGTTTAAAAATTGCATCACTTGGCAGGACCAACATCATGTTATTTAATAACTTGACTTCATGTTTTTATAAAAAAATTTAGTTAATTTGAAAAGAATAATGCGAGACTGACATGAAGTTTCAGTATTGAGCATAGCGCACTCGTGCCATTGATCACCAGCTAGATACATCATTTTTACAGAATAACACCACATGTATAATGTACTGCACCTTAAAATTAAACTGCATTTTGACATTACTATGATTTCAACAAGGAGACAATATTGCTGAGTTTTTATTAGAATCAATGGAATCATGAAGCAAGATGCAGAATATAAAAACTTGTCCTTGTTCCCTTCCAGATCATGTACAATACACATACATGTAGGCATGGCACCCCCCAACGCGCTATAAGATGGAATGGAAGCAACATCTCTTATCCCTACACAAAAATCCAACTATATATTGCTAAGTGACTCTAGATGATTAGGCTTTGCCAATAGCGGTGTTGGTGCTCAGAAACAAGAGGCGACTGGCGAGCATGTTGCTGCTCCTTATAGCAAGGCAGCCAGACAGCTGGTCGAATTCTTCTTTCATTAGAGCCTCATTAACACCTGTGGAACACACCTGAAATGGAAGTATAGACAGTGCCAGTAGGAAAGGTATTAGTGCACTGAAGCTACACTACATATGCATCTTCACTAAAAATTACCAACAAAATTAGCATGAATTCTTAAATTTCTGATTATGCGTCATGTCAAAGGACAGCTTAGGACCCCATTCAACCTGAGAACCTGAGCATAAGGAGTTTTCTAATACCAATACAAACAAAAAAGAGTACCTAGTTTTGGTTTCTTTATTTAGATCATATTGTGAACTGACGCCAAACCCACAATTGTCAATTATGCGCCACAAAGCCAAGCTTGATGACTGTAGAAAATATTGGAACACATGGCATATTTGCTTCTGAGACAATTCATTACTTGTCACAGCAATGGAGAAAATGAAAAAAAAAAAACTCTGAAATTCCTGAGCATTGGAGCATAAATTTCCAATTGCTGCAATGTCATGCACTACATTGATCAGCAACTTTCCGAAGGTCTGCATCTCTATCCACTCAATAGAAGCCATGTGGACAATATAAAAGAACATCTCATGATATACATAATGCCAAGGTCGAAACTACACCTCCAAAATGATAGAGATAAATTAATAACATCTAAAACAAAACTTTGAATAAAATTAAAGATGTGCCTATTTATCAAGTATACCAGACACAGTAACAAATCGTACATCAGTACAAACTGGTTATAAGCATGGCAAAGCAAATCTAAAGGAGTGACCAATACATTTCATAGATAGCTTATTCAATAAATTTATTTTATAATTAAGTACTATCTAAATATACCATTAGTGTACAGAATATGGCATGCATTTTCCTAAATACATGAAAACTGAAACCGGTTAAAACACTTACCACACAGGGCAGCATATGCATCATCACAGAAAATTATCTAAAAATTTAAGTGCTCAACAATGTGATTGCCATTTGTGTCTGCCAAACTACAGAGTAATAAGAAAAATTATCAACGTACAATTCCCACTGAACGCTCCCATCAATAACAATACGCATGCGCTTCAGATTGCAGGAGGCAATTAATATTGGCAACTGAGATTCAGTCAAGAATTATGAAGATAACTACATGTCACGGACAGGTTTTCCATCGGAGACCTGATAAACACCAGAATGTCGGACAGGATTTAACGATCTTCTGAACCGGAGCACCGTGAATGTCGGTACTAGCAGCAGAAGAACGCAACGATTCACGTTGCGCCTTAGCTTATGTCGGAGTAAATGAAACAGGTCTATCAACGACAGATTTTGAATCAACTTCTGCAGAAATGGTCAAGGAACACGACTAGGCACCGCCAAGGTACCTGGTTGACACGTTCTCAAATCGAGAAGGTTTATCACATGCAAGTGTACCCTATAGAAATATAATAAGAAGTTAGGCAAAATTTACAGGAATATATAGAACACAAGACTATGATTCATAGGAGTGACATCAAACAACTGTGCATAACAGCGGCCACTTCACAGCATGTCTGTGATTATTGCTACATCTGCAGTGTAAATATCTCCTGGCATCTATCAAAACAGGATTAACTAATACTAGTACCCACCAGTAAGTACTAGTAACTAGCTAGCGAACCGATGGTTAGAAGTGGGATGGGACGAAGTCATCGAGAGCCATCAATTTCTCAGTCGTCGCCCCAGGAACTTGCTGTCTTCCCTATCTTCTGAAGGGCCTTGACAACTTCCTCCGGGGTAACATTTCCCGTCACAGTGACCTTGTTTATCTCCGTATCAAGTTGGTAACTCTCCATATCTGCACATTTGCGCACAGTTAGAAACATGCTTTACTAATTGAAGTGCTGAAAACGAATGCTTCATACTGTATGGAACGAAGAACAAAGTTGGACGAATGCTTACCGTCGATCGTTTTTATTGCCTTCTTAATTGCCTTGATGCACCTTTCACAGTGCATGCCGACCTTCAACTCCACAACCTGTGACCGTATGATCGTTCAGACCCAAGCCAAGATCGGTGTGCATGTATATGTAAACGATGGCATAATTTTAGATGCAAGTAATTAAGGTAGCAAACAGAAGAGCTGATAACAACTTACAGCCATGGCTCTCCGAGACCGAAGCAGGAGACAACTCACTCAGTCCTCGCAAGACTTTGAAGAAGCGATGTTTCATGTCTGCCTCTCTGTGTCCTGTAGCTTATATAGCTGCATCCGTACCTTAGTATTTTCTGCAAGCAACTGCAACTTTTGTTCTCCACCGTGAAATAAAAAAGCATTCACTTTACAATAGTTCTTGAGTCAGGCCCTTCACACTTGAAAAGGAACACTTCAGATAGCCAAAGGCTACAATAGGCGTGGAATATATGAGATGGGAATCTCCTTTTGAACTGTCTCCAACCAATTCCTCAAAGCGACAGATACATATACTAGTTACATTTTTGCGCTATCAACGCCTTTAAACCTAGTACTGAAACAGCTATCAATGTTGCAAAATGTATCCATTTTCTTTCTGCTAACTTGTACCATAATATATCAGTTTTAAGAATATGCCAATATAACATTTTATATTTCTTAATCACAGTAGTTCTCTAAGAAAATTGCCTACTCATAATATTTCCTTTGAACATGGAATGGCCGAAATGAAATCTATTACAATCTACAATAGCTGGAATGAAATATTACAAAATGATTAGCTAATGACTTGCACCTGAACAGAAATTAACAAAAAGGAGGTCAAGGGCATATGTCAATCTAAAAAAAGGAACAAGAAAATTGATTTGGCTAGTTCTGCATACCAATAATTCCAACAATCTGTTAGCTGTAGGTTAGCTTTTGAGCTGGATGCTACCATCTGCCACAACTTCTGCATCAGTTCCTTCCCTATCCCCACACTCGATTACTGGTTGGATGGGTGGGATCATTTCACCATCCAACGTGAGTGTGACACCACAATCATTCCCTTCTTCACCTCCCACAGAGACGGGCAAATCAGCTGCAACCGTTGGTTCAGGCTCACTCTCTACACCACCAACGTCGTCTCTCAGTATCTCATAGAAGTTTCCATTCTCCACATCATATAGGTTTCCCGTACGCACCTCCTGTGCAAGCGCGCATGGCCAGCAGAACAGCCACTGCACGTAGTCTGTCAATGATGCTGATCCACATAGCCACCTGCTTCTGGGAAGCCCAAATGTCTTCCTCATCTGGATCCTCCAGAAACCACCATAGAGCAGGCCAAAGAAGCACAGCACAATGCCCGCAGCACCAATGACATCACCAAGAACGTAATCGTGGATGTTGAGTGCTGTGATGTTGAACACCCAAAACGGTGTGATGCACAACAGCAGGAACATGACAGTGTGCACATACATGTTGCTAAATCCGAGCCTCTCCATGTTCCAGCCGAAAACACAGAATGTGCAAAAGAAAGAGAGAGAGCATGCTGTTAGGTCCTCACTACAGTCAAACAACCCTCCTGCCCATACGGGATTGCTTACCACTGTTCTTGTTTCTGGCAACTCGACCTGAATATTATCTGCTTGTTTGGTTTCTTCATCATAACCACTGTCGATGTCTCTGCCAAGAGGGCTGTACACTGTGTACGCTCCAGCAATGACTGGTGCAGCAATCCCAAGGATGAAGAAGAAATTCTCGGCAATTTCAGAGCGTGATCTACTGGGGTAGCCCCAGTACAAGCCACACTCGACGTACTGGGCGGCACAAGTGATGTGTAGGAGAGTCACCACAACGGATATGTGTGCTCGCTCATTGGGACGGCACCCCCCATTCTTGCAGTAAACTTTTCTGAGCTCAGCTATGCCCTCGGGTTGCCACCGGCAGAGGAGTACAAGGTGGTGGATGAGGTTTGGGTGCTGGTATATGCTCATGAGCGTGAATAGAGCATTAAGGATTTGGTTGTCAATCTCTATCCAATGGTGTCTCAAGAACTTAGATGGGAATGCCTTATTTAGCAGTCCTAACATAAGCAGGATTAACATGGCACCAGATGCAGCGACAGAGAGCAACCATATGAGGAGAGCAATGTTCAGAGGATGCTTGAGCCATTTCTTGCATATGGTGAAGAATGAACTCCAGTTTATTGTTCTGACAAAGTTAACATGAAGATAGCGGTGAACACCAGTATATCGCAGCTGAAAATTTGCCAGCGGGGAACAAAGATTGACTTCCTTTAGCCATTGCACCGAAGGAGTGGCTTTCAGGAAATCGAGGAGCCGGTACTCAGGACGCACCGTCCCTTGCATTAGTCCATCGTGAAGTGTAGGAACTGTGACATGACATTCAGTCAAAATAGGTGAACTTGGATCTGAACATGGCACATCTCCTGTCTCTTCAGTGATACTCTGAACCATTTCTGATGTTACTGAAACTTGAACTTGTAGCCTTCCTCACCAATGGCATATATGACCAAACCCAATCTGGTTGTTACGAGAAATAGCAGCACTCTGTTGTATATGTGAAAAGAAATAGAGTTAGAGCCCTCATTTTCTCATATCAGGTAGGTTCGATATGTGTAGAATGTAACAGCCAATATCATGGAGAGGCTGCTTCAGACATATCACATAAATTAGCTAGACCAAGAACATGCCTATGATACTACTGCAAAATTCATGGTCACACTCACGCCATCAGATTTATTTTGAGTTTGAATGCATATGAAGACATGATGTCAATATCGACACTAGAGATTGCAGAATTAATTTTACTGATGTACAAAGTACCATTCTTTTTCTCCCTAATTCTGGATACAGTTAAATCCATTTCAATATCAGAAATGGAAAAGTAGGGAATTATGGAATGACTATGAATTGCCATAAACGCATAGGCACAAACAAAAGCATACGAACTCGAATAGTCCGACAGACACACACCCCATCTCTGAAAAGCATACTCATGTCAGAGATGAACATACCTCTCGGAGGCAGAAAATTGAACCAGATCAAGCAGACCTACTAAACTACTAATGATTTCTCGGACCAAAAGCTGCTCGATTGATCATAATCCGGAGCCTATCAGCAGACTGCAAGGACCCTGAAGGCGATCTGCGACGAACTGGAGCTGTGGGGAGAACCTGGGGCTACGGGAAAGGGACGGGCATGGCGGCCAACTACCTGAAAAATGAGAATGGCGTCATGCAGCTTAACTAAATGACTCCAGCAAACCGAACAGAACACATATGATTTCCTTAGGACGGAAGCTAGCAAGTACTACCGCACAGTCGTTAAAGCCTAGTCCACGAGCAAAGCAGTTGGGCAAGACTCACACAGCTGACATCATTCCAAAGCAACTTGCCAGTGCTTACCCGAGAAACAGTCAATGTTGGGGGCGGCGTTGTGTGTTGCAGTGAGCAGCGAGGTGTAGTCACGAAGCAATGCCCCCGGGTCAAACGAATCAGGCGCCGTCGCCGCGCTCGCATGAGGGCTCCGGGGCACGGGGCACCACAAGATTGACTACCAATACCATAACCTAGGAAGGGAGGAGGCCTCCAACGAACTCACTGTGAAGAGAGACAAAGAGAAAGAAGTCAAGGGGTGCGGTCGCACGGCGATTGCGGAAGACTCCGACAAGAAAATTGAGACAACGGGAGAATTGGGGCACATGGGCGCACCTCAAGCTGCCACCAGCAGTCCGCCGCCGAATCTTGCCGGTCTTCTCGACGAGGAGACTTTGGTCGCGGAGTCCCCAATGGCAGGGCAACGGGCAACGCGGAGCAGACGGAAAACTTCGGAGTTCGGAACCCCCGTCCGTCGACTATGGGCTGGGAACTTTTTTTTTTTTTTTTTTTTTTTGAGGGGAACTATGGGCTGGGAACTGGGACAGAGTAATTCAAGACCCAACTTCGGTGCAGGCGAGTCTCGATAGTGGTGCTGGACTGTGTATTAGGCTATAACGGCCCAAGTGTTAGCTCATCTCCAAAGCCTTCGCAGCAGATGCTTGGAGCCCAAAACCAGTCGGGCTGAAAAGGCCTCGAAATTGTTTTGGGCTCTGAATGATTAGCTCAAGTCGTGTTTGTCTGTTTGATCACCACCGACCACTGGAATTTTCTCTGTGCATGCACCATGTGAAAACCTCTTTTGAGCTCAGACAAGCTCCACAGTTCGCAGAAATGCTTGTCCGAGCAACCTCGACTATTGTAAGAATTACGAAGACGCTCCATGCTCGAAATCTGGAAAGCAGACGTAAAATTTTGGCCGAATAGATTTTACTGTGGTGGTGGAGTTGGTCACAATAAGCGAGCACTCGATGCGTCGATGTCTGGGTTCAGAAATCAGAAGTACTAATAAAGTTGCCCTGGGCGTCGTACTGTGACGCGAAAAACAAATCCGTGTTAACAGTAGCCAAAATGTCATTCGCTGGCAGCCACATACCACAGACGAGAATTATTCGATGGGCCGGCCGCCAGGCAGGCAGGCTGATCAAGCTACTGCCTTTCCGTCCAGTTTCCCCACACGAACCTGAGCCGCATTGCCGTCCAGGTACGCCAGCACGCTGGGAACAACATGGCAACAGCCCCTTCTTTCTCCCTCCAATCATAACCACCGGCACGTCACGTCGTGCGTCTTCACTGCGCAATTACCATAGTGCACGCCCAGGCAGCAGCTAGCTTTCCCGTAACCTTCTTTGCGACGGAAGGGTATAACTGTCATTCGGGGACCAAATCCAGGGCGCGTGTTATTTTAAGTTGTGCCGGACCGGCAGTCGAAGAACGCCGTCCACACGCCCGAAAGCCCCGAGAAAATGACGTCGCCGGCGAGCGATGGAAAGCGCGCCGCCGCTGCCGGCGGGGTGGAAGAGCCGCTGCTGCCGGAGTTCTCGGGCGGCCACGGCCGCGGCGGCGGGGCGTCGGTCTCCGGCGCGGTGTTCAACGTGTCGACGAGCATCGTCGGCGCCGGCATCATGTCGATCCCGGCGGCAATGCGCGTGCTCGGGGTGCTCCCCGCGCTGGTCCTCATCGCCGCCGTCGCCGCGCTCTCCGACGTCTCCGTCGAGTTCATGCTGCGGTACACGGGGTGGGCCGGCGGCGGGCCGCCCTCGTACGCGGGCATCATGGGCGACGCCTTCGGCCGCGCCGGCGCCGCCGTGCTCAACGTCTTCATCGCCTTCACCACCACCGGCACGCTCGTCGTCTACCTCATCATCATCGGTAATTAAAGCTTCGGCGAGCCGTGAGCGCTGTGAATTCCGGTAGAATGAATTGTGGGTTGACCCCAATGCTTTGCGTCAGGGGACGTGATGTCCGGGAGCGTCGGTGGAGGCGAGGGAGTGCTGCAGGAGCTGTTCGGCGAGCGGTGGTGGACGGCGAGGGAGTTCGTGCTGCTCGTCACCGCCGTCTTCGTTCTGCTGCCGCTCGTGCTCCGCCGCCGTGTCGGTGAGTTCACGCCCATGCTCTACTCACTGTTTTCGCGTTTTAATTTAAATACAGAACGCGTCAAGCTGTCAGCCGGATTAATAAACTGCAGATTCTGAACTAGAGTATTTTGATTTGACATTCGGAAATGATCTGGTATTGTTGATCACACTCTATCTGGATAGCAAGACGTAGTGGAGTGGGTTTTGATCCGAAAATTTAAATTAGGAGCTTGCATTGGCTGGTGGATGATGATCTCTTAATTAGGAGTTCCGTGAGGTCTGACGTCCCTGACCTACAGGCTGTGGCCATCAATTCGACTCGAACGATTGTGCATTTTTTTTTTCTGAGCGAGATAGCCGGAGGGTGTCTTGGATGTTTGACATTGCATTATTGGGGCATGCAACTTGCAAATGCATAAATTCTTTGTTGTCATTCAGCCTGTTCGTTTCGCTGCAGAAAAATAACTGCGAGCACTGTAGCAGCTGCAGAAACACTGTAGCAGCTGCAGAAAAAATAACTGCGAACACTGTAGCTGCTGCAAAGCAGCCGCTGCAAAACAGCGAGACGAACACCTTCGTGCATTGGTACTCATTAGTAGTAGTTCTTGGTACGATTTGCACGGGACTTCCACCCGAAAATTGTAGAGATTTGGTGAGATTTTAGTATTGGCGCACATGAAGCACTCCACCCAGGAATGTTTTGGTGAGACGCAAGTATTGGCGCACATGGACCGCGTGACGTTAACAGGTTGGCAAGTGCGTAACCACCACGTGTGGGGCCGTACTTTGTCACGACGTTGCGTGCACTAGCTATGTGGGCAGTGAGTCAGCTCTTATCTCAACGCAGCTCTCCCGCCGTTTTGTCGCCACGTTTAATTACGCGCTCCCGAGCCGCCGAGTCCCAGACATACACGCACGCACCGAAATTCCCCATCCGTTTCGCTCCTCTCCCACTAATTAGCGCCATGGTGTCCAAGAACTCCTCCGGCAGCGGGTCGGCCGAGGAGGCGTCGCTGCTGCTGCCGGAGCACGCCGGGGAGCCGGTTCCGGTCACCGGCGGCTCGGCGTCGGTGGTCGGCGCGGTGTTCAACGTGTCGACGAGCGTGGTGGGCGCCGGGATCATGTCGATCCCGGCGGCCATGCGCGTGCTGGGCGTGGCGCCGGCGGTGGCGCTGATCGCGTGCGTCGCCGTCCTGGCCAACGCCGCCGTGGACTTCATGCTCCGGTACACGCGCGCCGCGCCGTCGTACGCGGCGCTGATGCGCGACGCGTTCGGCGGCGCCGGGGCCGCGCTGCTCAACGTGTTCGTCGCCTTCAACGCCTTCGGCACCCTCACCGTCTACCTCATCATCATCGGTACGGTAACGCCACCAACCCGTGCTGGCTAGCGCGCGAGCCCGCCCTGTTCCGGCCGGTGCGAGTGATTAGAGGCTGTCGCGTGCAGGGGATGTGATGTCCGGCGCGGCCGCGAGCGGCGGAGACGACGCGCACGCCGGTGTGCTGCCGGAGTGGTTCGGGCGGCGCTGGTGGACTAGCCGGGAGGTGGTGCTGGTGGCGGTCGCGGTCATTGTACTGCCTCTTGTGCTCCGGAAGCGTGTCGGTACGCAAGCCTAACTTTCGTCCTTTGGGGTTGGAAGAAAGCTAAAGTATCGGGGCAACTAAGCATTGGGCATCAGTGACTTTCTCGTCGTTTTCAGTGTTTTGGTCTGGTAGCGGTAGTGATCCTAGACTCTCCACTAGTGGAGAAGCAGAGCACGCGATATGTTGGACATGGGACAACCCTGCTAGCTGAACATAGGAATACACCCATGGACAAGCAGTAGAGTATGGTGCTACTACATGGTTTTGCTTCACTCAAATGCCATAACTTGGGATAACTTTTCCAAATCACGCTTCCATTCTAAGAACGATCACTATAATATATACTCTACGCTCATTATATGGCTTTTTTGCGACTTACTCCGTATTTTGTTTTTGTTGTTGTAAATGGGAAATGTTTTGTGGTTACTGGTAGATGTTCACATACTTGGTAAACATGGCAGATTCACTGAGGTACACATCGGCTATCTCCATCCTACTAGCGGTGGTGTTCATGCTCATCAGCTTTGGGATCGCGGTGTACGCTCTCTTCAACGGCACTGCCACAATGCCGCGGATGCTCCCGGACTTCTCCCGCCTCTCATCCCCGTTCGAGCTCTTCACCGCCGTCCCAGTGATCGTCGTCGCCTTCACCTTCCACTTCAACGGTATCGATTCTTCAGCGAAATCGCAACATTTTGTTCAGTGCCTCGTCAACTTTGCCTGACACGCCATGCCGCTTTGTGACACGACGCAGTGCACCCGATCCGCGCGGAGCTGAGCAAGACGTCGGACATGAAGGCGGCGGTGCGCATCTCCCTCATCCTCTGCGCCGCCATCTACGTGGCCGTGGGGTTCTTCGGCTTCCTCCTGTTCGGGGACGCCACCATGGCCGACGTGCTCGCCAACTTCGACCGCAGCTCCGGCGCGGGGGTCCCGCAGGCGCTCAACGACGCGGCGCGCCTCAGCTACGCGCTGCACCTCGTCCTCGTCTTCCCGCTCCTCCTCTTCTCGCTCCGGGTCAACGTCGACGAGCTCCTCTTCCCGGGACGCCGGCCGCTCGCCAATGACACCCGCCGGTTCGTGTCCCTCACCGCCGTGCTCATGGCGGTGCTTTACGCGCTGGCCATCGCCATCCCCAGCGTCTGGACGCTCTTCGAGTTCTCCGGATCCACGTTCGCCGTCACCATCTCGTTGATCTTCCCTGGCGCCATTGTTCTCAGGTACGCCATTGCATGAACAAGAAGGCATCAGGATTCCTGCAAGTCTGCAACACTTTTCTCTGTTAATGTTATTCTCCTAGCTGAGAATCTAACTTTCCATTGCGTTTTTCCAGGGATGTCCACGGCATAGCAAAGCGGAAGGACAAGGCATTGGCGGCGACGATGATCATTTTGGCCGTGATCACAAGCAGCATCGCCATCGCCTCAAACGTCATGAGCTCCATCAGCGACAAGCTCAGAGGGAGTAGCACATAATAGCAATTTTTTGTTCGCAGATCAATAAGCTTGCAGATTGTTGAGCGTGTAATTCTCCACAGTTCCGTTCGAGATATGTGAGTTAGTCCGTGCCAAATGTATGTTGTAGATGCATAAGGAAATACCGGCGGGCCATGTTGTATACTTGTACTGGTGCCACATTGGTGTGTATAATAGTATAATGGTAGTGGTGATGTACTGTGTATAATAGTAATGAACATACCTTTCGAGACATCATTGATACTATCCTTCAGTCAATCATGTCACGGTCAAATGACAAGGTGAAATCACAAGCCAATAACGTCTTTCGACCAACACCATGGAAAAATTGTCAATCCAAGTACTAGCATCAAACGAACAAATGTGGAAACTCCTTTCTAACATCATCTTAATAATATAACAAAATCATCGTAGGCAAATTCACACGCTAACATCATCCACGCAGTGAAAAAATGATTAGATGGGAAGATTCTAAACCTCGCATAAAGCAGGTCACTGTATTCTTGCAACATTCCAGACTGTTTTTGAGTTGCAAACAGTGACATAAAGCCGTCAACGAATGAATACAAGTCACTGGTTGAACACAGGAGCACGTTATGTTCTAAAGAAACGAACATATTCGACAGGCTTCACACAAATGCACTCAGGAGCAAAATATGTGTACATTCAGAAACACGTTCTTATTACAGGGACATTAAGACTGGAGCATTTAGAATTCCTTGAAGTGCACAACTGTTTGATGATCTCGTTGTTATTGGCATGGTAGCTACAAAACAAAAGGAAAAAAAAATGGAACCACCCATACGGATCTACAGACTTCCTCAGCCCATTGATGATTTCATGGTTCTGATCTGCAGACTTCCATCATGCCCTTAGCTCAACATAGGAACCTGAGATCCCGGAGGTGCCAATCAGGGAGATCTGCAATTACAATAGTGCCTTTATAAGTAACAAGTTCTGAGTTTAAGCATATTAAATTCTTTCGTAGAACCGTAGCAACTAGCAAGCAAACCGACTATGCATCAGAACTGAGAATATTATTCCATATACGTATGAGGTTGAGCAGGATCTCATCCATTTTCATCACATAACAAGTCCGTGGGAAACAAGAGACTAAACAAAAAACATATCCTTCGCACCAGAAGGCAGAACAATAATCACACAAACGACATGTTTGAAAAGCATAGCCATACACAATACTTAGCTTCTTGCTGGCTTGTACTATCACAGGGAAAAACGCTGAGGAAGGCCAACTTGAGCTGATAATTAGCTAGAATATGTGTTTAATGTGCTGGTTGCTGGTGAGATGGGGTAGGGACAGCATTTACTATAAACTAAGAAATAACTAAATAATCCTAACAAATATGATCCAGCTTACACGATTCCAAAATGTCCGGTAGACTGAGATTCCCAAATCCTACCTGCAGGAGATTTGGATTGACATTAACTGGCTCCTGGGGGCTGGGGGTAACAAAACAGCTGTTTCTCGTACCGACAAACAGGAACCATTCTGATTTCAGATGTGACATTAACTGGTTCCTGACGGTAACAAGATAGTTGTTTTCGTTACAGACAAACAGGAACCATTCTTGGCTCCAAATTTCAGACGTGAACTGACGGTCTATCAGAGCAAGAAAACAGGAAAGGAGTTTCTGGTACTAAGATCTCTATGGCATACAGGAGTGACAGTTGGAGCATGAATGTTAATAGCCAGCTCCGGTTGGTTGTTACATGTATCTTGAATCATATGAGATCATTTAACAACGCTAAACTTTTGTATCTATTCTATTCCTATCTTATCAAGCAAAATAGAATCAAATACAGGGGTCCATGATCCTGGTGGCAACTGACAGATTAAAGCCACTTTCTGGAAATCACGGGCTGATCTCGGTGTTGAAAAAACAATACTACCTTCTTCCTAAATATATGATGATGTTTAGAGCAGCTAATCCAGTTTTATTTAAATTAACTATCCTAAATGTGAATAAATAAGGAAGGAGGGAGTGGACAGTTTGGGAAAGTTCAAATCCAAGTATTTTATAGTAGCTTTTTTGAGACAAGGTAATTTCCTGTCGAAAGGATAATCAAGAAACACCAAGAAAAATTAAGATATAAATCAGGCTAGCAATGACCAAGCTAAAATTTTGCTAAAAACATATGGCAACATTGCATGTATTCAACACAAGCTAACGGAATCTTAAATGGAAGCATGAGAAACCATTATAGGAAGACAGAAAATTTTGCGAGAATCAATAAACACAAAAGTTTCAGACATTTAATTTCTAAAACACTGGCCACAATTGCAGTAAACTTATTGTAGATACAAGGCACAAGTAAGAAACATACCTTCCCCACTCAGAACCTATGCCACTGCACCTCATTTTGAGGTGTATCATTTTTGTCCCCAGCTCAGTCTCCACCTTCTTTCGTAGATAGTTTTCCTCAGGGCCAAAGGACTCCAGATAAGTCATGTAGCGGTTATATGCAGCTTTAACAGCATCTTCGATATAGCCAGGCAAGGGACCCACATTCTACAAGATTCAGGTTTGATGAAACTAATATGAGCTCCAAAAAAAAAAAAAAAAAAAAAAAAAAACCGAGGATATAGAGACAACAGATACCGACTTCGCCAGTCAGGCCGCAAAGATCATCAAGAGCCATTCTTAGGCTAACTAAAACTCCGCTAAATTCCTCACAAGCCTCAGCTGCACGAAAAACATTTTGCAAAGCCTCCTGGCCAGCCTTATCCTCAGTAGCTTTAGACACTGCTTTCTTTGCTTCCGCTACAAGAGAATCTGGGAGCTCATTCCAGCTAGCAGCCATCAAATCCTTAAAGGCAGACTCTATCTCTGGGTCTGATATTGCAGGCAAATGCTTTTCATTTGAGCTGAAGAAGCGCCTCATGTCTCGTGAGATAGGATTGTTCCCACCTGAATTTATGACATGGAAACGCTAATAAACAATCAGCGGCGCGAAATCGAGGCATGGCCAATGTAAGAAGTTTGAAGTACAGTATTAGCAATGCACCAAAATGAAAACTAACGAGGAAACATCGGCTCACTGGCTCTTCCAAAATGTATAACCATAGATACAGAGAAAAAGAAAATAAGATACAAAGATTCTAACAGGTGCAACATGAAAAGTAAAACATCCAGATAATACACAATTTAGTCAACTAATGACCAATCTGATCACAATCAAGAGAATGTCTCATGCCATAATCTCATTTACGCTAAACCTATATGGGCCTAATCTCCCACCTTGTCGACCTAATTGTTGGTTAAGTTCTATCCCATCTTATCCAGCGCCTGGTACTTCTTAACACACAACTTTTGCAGCAATTAACTATTCGTCTGTATCAGTCAGTCAGTTGTACTATTTTTCAAGAAACATCACCAAAACACATAATATGTTCACTACATAAGTCTATGCAGTCAAAAGTTTGATTATAAATCAGCTCATCAAAACACTCCGAACCAGTGGACCACACATTTCACCTCCAAATCTTTTATGTTCAAATGTAGTAACTGATGTCAACCATAAATAGCTGCCAAACTTCATGTATCATACACTTTGCGTATGGAGTGGCCTCTGTCCTTTCAACTAAATCTCCCAAATTGCAACACCCCGGAGTTCAAATCTCTAGTAATTAGGGCTACCATATCGACAACATGGTAGTTACGACTTAACGAATCTATAAACATCCTATAAGGGAGCAATCCGGCAGCACTTAAAACAGAGATCGTCTTGATCTAGACACCGATGGGAAACAGGCAACATGCCCTAGATTTAATAGCAGGCAGTCAGCAAGATGAGGAGCGAGAAGGACCTGAGACGGCGGCGATCGGGCGCAACAGCGGTGCCGCCGCCGCGGAGGAGCGGGAGGCGGCAGAGAGCGCAGAGGAGGCAGCCGGGGCGAGGCGTAGGAAGCGGCGCGCAGCGGCGGCGGAGCGGAAGGCGGCGGCGGCCATCGCCTCTGGTCGAGGGGAGATCACGGCGAGACGGAGGGGAGGGCCCTTTTGCGAAGTTTCGTGGGGTTGCTGACGACGATGGGGTTGTTTAGCAAAGAACTGGTGAGCAAGCTGGGCCCGGCAATTTTTTTCCTTTGGTGGGCCGGTTCTGTGATCTGTTAGTTAGATGGGTTGGGCCAGATGAAATATTTGCATAGTGATCTAGTGATCAGCAGTCTGATTCTGGTGATGCTCAAAAAAAAAAAAAAAAAAGCAGTCTGATTCTGCCATTCTGGAGCAAAATGTTCAAGAATCTCTCCATCATAAGTTTTTTTTTTAAGAAAAAAAAATCTCTACATCATTCGTTCGTGA